>OY744552.1:30798892-30963892 GCA_963556195.1 Sepiola atlantica | reverse complement strand
TCTTATTTTAATTTTTATTATTATTGTTATTATTATTATTATTATTATTATTATTATTCTTATTATTATTTTAATCTATCTGTCTATCTTTTATTCATATATCTACCTTTTTTATAATCTCTCTCTTTTCACTTTATTTCATTTTATATTATCTTTATATTTTATATTAATATTTTGTTTTTTTACATTATTATTATTTATTATTCATAATTTATTATTTTTATTTTTTTATTTTTATTTTGATTCTTAACGGTCCCAACCACGTGACTTTCAAAATTTAAATTTTTAATTTCTTTTCTTTTTTCTCTATTTCATTCTTTCCAAATATGATAAGGTTAAGATGGGATTCTATCTCTGCCTGATGAGATCTCAGTTTATAATAGCTGTTGATCGAGAACATCGTCATGCCAGTGTCGCAGATTTCGTACATACCTGTGTCAATAAAAATAATCATATATAAAAAAAATTTGATATTGAGCACTATTTAACCCGGTTGAAATTATTTGGATTACTACCCTGTGGATGTTTTACCTGGATTATTATTATTTACTCATTAGGAGTTATCACACTGGTCATCGTCAGTGATCGCCCACTGCCAACAACCTGTGGTATTCCCTGGAGTCTGAGTGACAACAAGTCTCCTCAGACTTCCAGTATGCTCCACCTCTTTTCGTTCATCACCGCTGATGACCTTGCGGTATCTCAACAGCCACCCACCACCGATTTCCCGCTGATAAGGGCCATTGGTACCCTCTGGGTCCCGAATGGCAACAAGCCTCCCCAAGGTCCCAGAGCTGTCTGCGCTCTTCCAGTGGAGGTGTGGTTTGCGCTTTCCCTCCTCGACTCTGTCCATAATTTTCGTGGCGTCAGCCTATGCTTGCGCCTCTCTCGTGCGGTTGTATTTTCCCCGGTTCTGTTGTCTTGTGCTTCCATGTATTTGTTCTCCATTCGTTGCTTATGTGGGTTGGTTTCCGCATTCGAGGACATTTCTCAGGATTGTAGTTGTTTTGATAATTACTGTCCTTTGTATGGTCTCAGTTATCTCTTTGATTCCTATGTCTCCTAGTCTTTTCTTCATGTTTTGGGGGACTGTCCCTAGTGCTCCTATGATTATTGGTGTTATACTGACTTTTTTCATGTTCCATATTCCTTTCAATTCTCTGGCAAGTTCGGTACATTTGTTTCTTTTTTCCGTCCTTTTGATCTTCACTCTGTGGTCCGCTGGAACGGCGAAGTCTACGATTTTGCAGGATTTTTCTTTCTTGTTGATTATTATCATATTCGGTCTCCTTGCTGTTATGGGTTTGTCTGTTTGTACATTATCCTATATGTTTTTGTGTTTTTCGTTTTCTAGTACAGTTTCTGGTTTGTGTTTGTACCGTTTTTTTCATATTCGAAATTCAGTTGTTTGCACATTTCCCGGTGTACTTCTTTCCCCACGCTGTCATGTCTGTTCTTGTATTCCTTTTGGGCTAGTTTGCTGCATTCACTTATTATATGGTTTATCGTTTCGTCTCTTTGTCCACACAATCGGCATTTACTGTTTTCCTGGGTTTTATCTATCTTTGTTTTAATAAAGTTTGTCCTAATTGCATTGTTCTGTGCGGCCGTCAGCAGAGATTCCGTTTCTCTGTTCAAGTGTCCTTGTGAGTCTTATAAAGCGTCCATGTAGTTGTTTTTCTTCCCACTTTTCCTTTCTTGTCTTTTTGTTTCTGGGTTCAGTGCTTCCGGAGTTGTTTGTCGGGCTGGTGTCTCTTGCTGTGGTACTCAGTCTTTCCGTGTTCTGGGTTACATATTTCTTCCGCTCTTTTTTGGTGTCTTCCACACAGTCTTCTATACTTACCAGTCCTCTACCTCCTTCATTTCTATTCGTGTAGAGTCTGTCCGTATCGTCTTTTGGGTGCAATGCATTGTGCATAGTCATTAGTTTTCTAGTCCTCTGGTCAAGGTGCCTGAGTTCTTCTTCTTCTTCTTCTTCTTCTTCTTCTTCTTCTTCTTCTTCTTCTTCTTCTCATTCTTCTTCTTCTTCTTCTTCTTCTTCTTCTTCTTCTTCTTCTTCTTATTATTATTATTATTATTATTATTATTATTATTATTATTATAAATATATATATATATATATATATATATATATATATATATATATATATATATATATATATATATATATAGGTGTATGTGTGTGTGTGTGTGTGGGTGTGTGTGTGTGCGCGCGTGTGTGTGTGTGTGTGCGTGCGTGTGTGTGTGTGTGTGTATTGTCCGTGGATAATTAAATTAAAAAAATATAGATTTCGCTCTTCATCTTTGGGCGAAACATTGGGAAGGGAAAATTATTCCTTACTATCATTAAGGTAAAATTCTCTTCCGTTGCCCACACAGGCCATGGGTTATCCATTTTTCATTATCTGTCTTAATTGACGGCGTAATTCTTGTGTTTCTTCAACATTGATGACGTCATAAAGAATATCTTATATTATATCATATACAATAAAATAAAAATCAACTTTCTTTCTCTCTCTCTCTTTATATATATATATATATATATATATATATATATATATATATATATATATATATATATATATATATATATATAAGGGTAAAATTCACAATATACAATAAAAATGAAATGCAGTAGAAAGACAAGATGTGTGAAAAAAAGACAAAACGGGAAAAACAAATTTTTAAATCATCAACGAAAACAAGAGATTTTACCGGTTTCGTTCGGATCAACGAAGATCTTCAGAAAAAGTGAAGATTTTAAATTTATTCGATAACGGTAAAAACATAGGAAAAAAGAAGAACGCACAGAAAGACGTCATTAGCGCGCGTTTAACTATTTGAAAAAGCAAATAATAATAAAACGCGCGTGCGGAGAGAAAATATCTCGTTTCTTTGATTATTTTTTTCTTCATGTAAAAACTTTTTTTTCTCGTTTTTTCTCTTTTTTCAAACATATATATATATATATATATATATATATATATATAAATGTAATATTTAGAAGGCAATACAATGCAGAGGTGTGACGGATAGACACAAGTTGGAGCAAATAAGACATATAATGGTGGACCAAATGAATTAGTTTCAACCTTAATACAATGTGTACATACACATATATATATATATATTTATTATGTTTTTTTTGTTTTTTTTTCCCTTTCAAAACACACATATATCTGTCTATCTACACAATGTTACAATGTTATGTAATACCTGTATCAAGATGGTCTGGTGGAAATTCCGTATGATATAATATATTTTTTTTAATTTTCGGGAACTCTTCCCTTCTTCAGAAACGTGTTCAACTCAATTTCAAGCGTGCATATGAAGGAAGCTGTAAGATATAGAACACCTACAAACACGTACCTCTTCCTTCCACAAGCACATCCATGCATGTGGCAACACCAGCAAATCATTCAAGATTGATATCCTAGCTACGGAGAGAAACGTTGGCAACCTTCGAATAAAAGAATCGATACTAATAGCAAAACTATCTCCGCAAATAAATCACCGACTCGAATTAGGATCTTCATTTCTAGTCTGATATAGTTTTACATCTCACTCTTGTTGTATTGATTTTTACCTTAATTTAACCATTAAATGAATACTAAAAACTAATAATCTAACGAAAACATCACCTTATAATAATAACAAATAATATAACATAGGTCAAACACTCACTAAACAAAAAATAAAATAATAAAAAATAATAATAATAATAAATAAATAAATAAACAAACAAACGGGGAAAAAAAATTAAATAAATAAATAATAAATAAATAAAAAACAAAATTGATAAAGATAAATGAATAAATAAATAATAATCTTTAAAAAAAAAAGATAAATAAATGATTAAGTACAATAAATTAATAGATAAACAATAAATAAATAAATAAAAAAATTAATAGAAAGAAAAAAAAAATAGGAAAAAAAAAAAAATAATAATAATAAATTGAAAAATATTAAAGTCTATAAACTAATAATAGTAATAACTTAACCGAACAAAAAGATTAACTATAATAATATAATAATAGTAACAATAATAACAATAGCAAAAACGAAACAACAATAATCATAATAATAATAATAATAAATGAAATACCGGAACCACCCCAGATAACATTAATAATAATAATTTTAAAAAAAATAAATAAAATAAAAAAAGGGGGGGAAAAAAAGGAATGAAACATTCATTATAACAATATTTTAGCCTAACAATTAGAAGTAACTAAATTACAAGCGACGTAAACAACAAATGGACTGAATTACCTCCCTTTCATCGTTGTCTTAGCGTTACACGAAAGATAATATTGAATTAATTAATGAAATATACATATATAAAAATAGAATAAAATAAATAAATAAACTAAATATTAATACACACAATAATTTAAAACGAACAGAGAATGCAATGTTTAATGGCAGTATTAACCGACATATTAATTTAAACGAATAGACTTGGTTAAAAAAAAAAAGAAAAAAAAAGATTTAGATTAGAATTTAAATTTAACGACAAAAAAAAAAGGAAAGATTCTAAAAAGTAAAAACAAACAAACATAAAAAGTTTAATAAAGTAAATAGATGAATAAATAAATTAGATAAAAAGTAGATAAATAAAATATTAATAAAAAAAAAGTAAAATAATAAAATAAATTAATAATAATTAAAAAAAAAGTTTATTTTATTTTTGAATCTGGTTTGGTATTTAAATTTAACCGGTATTTTCTGCGAGACTATATCTTAGAGCTCCTTCATATGCACGCTTGAAATTGAGTTGAACACGTTTCTGAAGAAGGGAAGAGTTCCCGAAAATTAAAAAAAATATATTATATCATACGGAATTTCCACCAGACCATCTTGATACAGGTATTACATAACATTGTAACATTGTGTAGATAGACAGATATATGTGTGTTTTGAAAGGGAAAAAAAACAAAAAAAACATAATAAATATATATATATATGTGTATGTACACATTGTATTAAGGTTGAAACTAATTCATTTGGTCCACCATTATATGTCTTATTTGCTCCAACTTGTGTCTATCCGTCACACCTCTGCATTGTATTGCCTTCTAAATATTACATTTCTATATACCAATAAACAATGCTTCAAGCAAACTACATAAACCTCTTATATATATATATATATTATTATATTAGAAGTAAACCAGTCCCAAGACGAGTAAAATTAATTCCCTAAACAAAACAATGTTGAACCACTTTTATGTCCCCTTCCGAAAATTGAAATCAAGATGTAATGATACTAAATAAGATATTATTGGAAAACCCATGGCTTAAGGAAGGAATAATAGAATCCTTTTATTTAAAACCCCTTGTTTTAAACAACTGATGACTAAATAGCTATTGTATTTTGTACAAGTTTTATTCTCACCCGTTACTTGTTTATTGATATATATATATATATATATATATATATATATATATATATATATATATATATATATATATATATATATGTGTGTGTGTGTGTGTGTGTGTGTGTGCGTGTAAAGTTTCCATAGAAACTACCTCCTTAAAATAATTGATGAATTCTATTAGAAAAGCATCAACTATAAACAGACTAATCCTACTAACTTACAAAAACAATAAAAAATGATCCTCACAAATACCAATGGTATTTGACTTCAACCACATCACTAACAAACTACACAACCCCTCAAACAAACATTCAAACAGCTACGAAATGACCCTACCCTCAATACAATATACAACAAACCACACATTAGTGCAAAGTGACAACCCCGAACATTTATTCTCGACTAACATCAACCAAAATACACCACACTCTCGCACCTCAATAAAACAAAACATTCAACACAGCTAGATGCAAAATATGCCAACACATCTCCACTAACGACATATTCACACCTCCAGGCACCAACATCCAACTTTAACTCCCCCCCCTCTCACCTGTGATAGTACCAATGTAGTTTACTTAATATATTGCACCAGATGCACAAAGGGCAACTACGTTGGAGAAACAGGTCTGGAGTTCCGCCTATGTCTTCATAATCCTAAACAGACCATTAAAGACAGATCCACACAGTACCCAATTGCAATGCATTACAATCTTACAAACCACACCATAGACAACATCAAATGCATCCTCATCACCTGAAATGTAAAGACACAACAACAGAGACGAAAACACGAAGCCAAACTCATTCTGAAACTGAACACTCACATCTCAGGACTGAAAAGAAAATGTGGGACATCTCAATGATTATTCATTCTATAAACACAAACTGACCAACAACATTTTCCCACAGGGAAGGATGAGGATGTGCGGTGGGAGAATAGCTTATATTTCCCCATTAACAACCTTTCATTTGCAATGTTTTCATTTTTTACAAGTTTTAACCTTCTTTATATTCTAACTTTTGTATATAATAGGTATTGCATTTTACCATTCTCTATGCACTCTCTATGTGCGCATAAATATATAATTTCATACATATGCGTATGGGTGTTATATATATATATATATATATATATATATATATATATATATATATATATTCAAATGACCCTAATATGGAACTAATTCCTCCCTCCCCAGCACAGCAAATGTGGACAGGCAGAACTTTTTAGCATTTTATGACCGCTCAAACAGGTGACCTTTTTTTGTCTGCTCATCTATCTTCCCCCCCTCTCTCTCTCTCTCTCTCTCTATGTATAGAGGTATGTGTGTGTGTATTATGTATATATATATATATATATATATATATATATATATATATACATGTATATGTGTATGTGTGTGTGGTTGTATGTATGCATGTATATATATATGAATGTGCATATATATATATATATATATATATATAATGGGCATAAATATAACATAATTTCTCCGTATAACGTGCCAATTTCCTATGGACGAGAGGATAAGACGGAAGCATAGAGAGTCAAAGGTGACTGTGAACCGGGTTCGTGCCCTGTGAAATTGTCACTTCCCTACACTGATGAGAGTCGAAAGCTCGAAACAACGTCGTATGTAGGTAAAATATAATTTAATATTTATTTATGAATAAATGAGGCTCTGATTCGTTCGTCGCAATGGGCATAAATATTGTTGTGGTTGCAAGGTTGAACAATAATTAGTGAGGAATACAATGAAGACGCAAACAACAAGGAGAATGCAATAATAAGTGTATTAAAGAAAAGGTATAATTACAGTATGTACAAATGAAGGTGTCGAGTCAGAGAGTCTTGGTGGGAGGACATGTACGCTCTTCGGCGTCACTTCCGGTGGCATTTAGGTAACACACACTAAGGCCAACCTAGGCTTGCCATTTATAGTGTAACGTTATTCGTATATGCAAATGAGTGGTTGCCACCACAACACCCCCCTCCCAAGATTTGAAGTCACACAGATTTCAATATCTTTTTCTTTTTGGGTTTACCATCAATGGTTCATTAAATTTTCTTTTCCTACCTGATCTTCGGGGTTCAGGTGTATATTGAGGCGGTTCCAAATTAAAGGATTCGTATATGATATCTATGGTTTCCTCCTCTTCGACTGTTGTCGTATAATCATCATCTTGGATATGACGTTTTTTTATCTGATTTAGGTGCCTTTTATGTATACTCTGTGGACCTTTAATCATATATGTACAATCACCAATGCGTTTATCCACTACTCCACATTCCCAGTAAGATGTGTTATTCTTGTAGCACTTAAAATATACTCGATCTCCCGAGTTATATTTCTTTCTTCTCGTGTGTGTAGTGTTTCGGATAATTGCCTGTCTTGGCAACAGTTTATCAAACGCTGATTTTACCTTTCTGGCAAACATTAGATCAGCTGGTGATATGTTTGATGGTGTACTAGGATGTGGTGTGATCCTATAAACTTGCAAGAATTGTTGCAAAGCTTTTTCTGTTGGTGTTCCAATGGATTTCTTTAACGCTCGTTTTAGCGTGTCCACGAACCTTTCCGCAAGGCCGTTCGACCTTGGATGATACGGCGGAGTCGTGATGTGCTTCACTCGGGACGTGTCGCAAAATTCCTTAAACTCTGCGGATGTGAACTGCGTTCCGTTGTCAGTGACCAGTGTGTCTGGTACACCGAATCTTGCAAACAACTCGTGTAGGAACCCTATTGAGTTGTTCGTTGTTGGATTCCTGCAACGCATTACCTCCGGCCATTTTGTGTAACTATCCACTACAATTAAATAATAGTTTTCTCCTACTGGACCAGCGAAGTCCATGTGGATTCTCGACCATGGTTGGTCGGTTTTCGGCCAAGGTTTGTGTACTATAGGTGGGGATTTTGCTGCTAACTGGCATCCTTTACATTTATTTATTGTTGCTGCTATGTCAGTGTCCATGTTACGCCAGTACACGTAGCTTCTCATTAACGACTTCATTCGATTTATCCCCGGATGTCCTGTATGGAAATCTCTTAACATCCTATTCTGCAATGTTTTGGGTATTACCACTCTCTCACTGTACAGTAACACATCGTTACATATGGAGAAAACTTCCTGCACCTTTGTGTCCGTTATAATTTTCTCTTTTATGTCCTTTATGTATTCGTCTTTCTCGGCTTCCCTTTTAATGTCCGACAAAGTTACGGGTAGTTCCTTAATGATGTTTGCTACCATATTTTTTACTTCAACATTTGTCCGAATTGCTGCAATGACTGATTCTTCCAGATTGTGTTTCTGTGGTATCAGTCTTGACAGTCCATCCGCATGGCAAATCTTTTTTGATGCTAGATGTTGTAGCTGGAAATCGTAATTAAGTAAGATTGTACCCCAGCGCAGCAATCTATTTGCGGTGTATACCGGCAATCCTTTTTTTGATCCATAGATCGTGACTAACGGTTTATGGTCGGTTTCAAGTAAGAATTGTCTACCATATAAATATCGGTGAAGTCACGGAAAAGATTATGCTCAATGCTTCTTTTTCGATTTGTGAATATGCCCTCTCGGCTGGTATCAGCGTTCTCGAAGCGTGCGCTATTGGTTTTCTAGACCCATTCGGCATAATATGTTGAATGCATGCTCCTAAGCCGTAGGAACTAGCGTCACTAGCGACGACTATTTTTAATTTTGTGTCAAAGTGCGTTAAGAATAATTCGGATGTTAGTGCGCTCTTTATTTTGTCAAAAGCGGTTTTACATTCTTGCGTCCAGTTCCAAGGTGAATCCTTTTTAAGCAGATTATTTAAGGGGGCTCGCAAGTTATGCATTCCTTCAATAAAAGATTGATAATAACTTGCGAGTCCTAAGAAACTCTGCAAGGTTGTTACATTATCAGGTGCTGGCATATTTTTTATTGCCGCAGATCTGTCTGGGTCTGGACGTCGTCCATGTTTGTTTATTATGTGTCCAAGATACTTAATCTCGCTCATACAAAAGTCACATTTACTTACTTTTACTTTAAAGCCGAATTCTTGCATTCGAGTAAATACTTGTTTCAAATGTTCCTTATGTTCTTGTAGGGATTTGCTCCTGACAACAATGTCGTCCAGGTATGCACATGCGCACCCAATACCACTTAGCATGGTGTCCATCGCTTGCTGAAAAATGGCAGGCGTTACTTTGATGCCAAAGGGCAATCGGTTGTATTTGAATAATCTCTTATGCGTATTGATGCATAGTACTTTTGAGCAATTTTCCTCGACCGGTATTTGCAAATATGCGTCGCTCAAGTCTATCTTAGAGAAGATATTACCACCATTTAACTTCGTGAATATTTCCTCTGGGCTTGGTAGAGGGTAATGGTGATCTTTTAATAGGGAGTTGACCCCGGTCGAAAAATCTGCGCACACTCTAACTTCGTCATTCTTTTTCTTTACGTATACGGTGGGGGCTGCCCACTCGCTGTGTTCTATTTTTGATAGAATTCCTGTCTGTTCCAATCTATCTAATTCTTTATTAATCTTTTCCAACCCAGCGAACGGAACGTTTCGCTTTTTTCTAAAAATTGGGCTGGCGTTTTCTTTAAGTTCAAACGAGGCCTTGAATTTATTACAGCGACCTAAGTTAGTCGTGAATGCTTCAGGAAATAATTCTTTTAAATCGTCTTTTATATTTACTGTTGTTGGAGAAGAACATTCTATTTTTTTACAGAATGTATTGATTGGCTTATCCCATAGTCCAAATTTCTCAATTAAATCTATTCCAAACAGATTTTCACTATTTTTCAGTACGAATATTTTTAATTTCTTCGTAATCCCTTTTAATTTTATCGGAAGGACAACTTCGCCTTCAAATTTTATACCACCACCAGTTACCGTCCGGGCTGATTTACTCGTTTTCATCATGGTTGGTTTTTTACCCAACTTTTTCCATGTATTCAGGTTTATAATAGAAATATCGGAACCGGAGTCGAGTTGTAACTTTATTGGTGTTTTAAATATGTCCACTTTTACGTATTTTCGCCGATCTTTGTCTAATTTTGTATTTGATTTTGTTTGCTGTACTCTCTTTCTGGTGTAATCTTTATATCTGCAGCAATCGCTTTTGTGTCCCACCTTCTTACAAATGTAGCATTTTTTCTTCTTATAAGGACAATCTGATTCCCAATGCTTTTCTGCACATCTCTTACAGTTATATCTAGGAAGAGGCTTGTTATATTCTGTCCTATATTTATGGTTATTAGGATTGTAATATCCCGTTCCATTTCGATTGCTTTTCTTTGTAAAGTTCTTGGTTGGTGTGTATGGTTTTCTAACTTTTCTTACATATGCCACTCCGGATTCTTCTATATTTTTTGAATCCTTTTTTAGTGTAATGGCCCTTTCACAGTCCTCTGCTAGTTTCTGGAGGGTTAAATCTTGCTCAGATTCCAGCTTAGACAACACTCGTCTGCGTATTTCTGCATTTTTCGTGGAAACTAACCCTTGTGCGAAGATTAGACATTTAAAATCTTCTACCGTTAGTTCCGCAAGCTTAAAATTATCGCAGTTTTTATTGACAACTGATGCGTATGTCAAATAATCTTGGTTGTCCATCTTTCTTAGATTCATGCACAGCCATCTTTTATGAAAAAGAGATATATTTGGATTAAATAATTCTTTTAGTAATTTCACAGCTTCCATGAACTCTAATTCCGCAGTTTTTTTAGGTAATATGTAATCTATGAATTTGCTGTGTTCTGATGTACCCAATTTCCTGAGTAAGAGGCTCACTTTCTGGCTATTTGGCCAATTTTTGCAGTCCAGTTGAAAAACATCCTCGTATCTTGTATAGTATGCTTCAAAAGTCTTTCCTTCCTCCGGCACATAATTAAATGTGTCCATACTATTAAAGATAGTTGTATGGGAGAAATTAACACTGTCGACATTTTCTCGATTACTCTTTAGTAGTTCCAGTGTTTTAGCAAAACGTTCATTTTGTCTTTCCTCGCGGTCAGCTTGTGCCTGATTTTGTCTTTCCTCGCGGTCAGCTTGTGCCTGTAAAAATTGCATGAACATTTTTGATAAGTCTTCCATTTTTTTTTTTGAGAATTTTAGTAATTAAAATACTCTTAAATTGAGATTACCCTTTTTGTGTTTTTTGTTTTTCTTTCGTGACGTTTTACTATATTATCGGTTATCCAGTGACAACTTAAAAAAAAAATCCTTTCCTTGAGCTTTAATTTCTAGCTATGGTATTTCCTTTTAGTACCGCCGCCAAACAAATTATTAATTAAAAGATTCCTTTAGTTGTTGTTTTGCTAACGGGGAGCAGTAATTAGAATCCACTGGTGAACTTTTTTTTTTTTTGCGACAGAACAAAATCTGCTTTTCGTTTGCAAGTTGGTCCTTTAGTAATATAAAACAGATTTGTCGTTTAGCGACAAAACAAAAATTCACTTTTACATTCGTTTGCAAGTCGGATTCCCAGAAAACGGCGTAAATTGTCGCTTTTGCCACGTTCGAGTTTTTTTGTTTTTTTTCACTTAAGTTGAAACTTTTCTTTAGCGTAAAATCCGTTTGCTCGTCAACACTTTGCATTGTACTTTTTTTTTTTTTAATAGTTCTTCGTCAAACTGTTATATTTGACGCTTCATATCTCGTCGCCAACTGTTGTGGTTGCAAGGTTGAACAATAATTAGTGAGGAATACAATGAAGACGCAAAAAACAAGGCGAATGCAATAATAAGTGTATTAAAGAAAAGGTATAGTTACAGTATGTACAAATGAAGGTGTCGAGTCAGAGAGTCTTGGTGGGAGGACATGTACGCTCTTCGGCGTCACTTCCGGTGGCATTTAGGTAACACACACTAAGACCAACCTAGGCTTGCCATTTATAGTGTAACGTTATTCGTATATGCAAATGAGTGGTTGCCACCACAACACCCCCCCTCCCAAGATTTGAAGTCACACAGATTTCAATATCTTTTTCTTTTTGGGTTTACCATCAATGGTTCATTAAATTTTCTTTTCCTACCTGATCTTCGGGGTTCAGGTGTATATTGAGGCGGTTCCAAATTAAAGGATTCGTATATGATATCTATGGTTTCCTCCTCTTCGACTGTTGTCGTATAATCATCATCTTGGATATGATAGGTAGGTCGTTAGAGGCACGAGAAGTAATGAGAGAAGTTTCAAAGTTAAATTCCAAGAAGCCACAACTTCTATCTACATCGTATCCTCTCCGCTGGACTCTTCGACACCGGACTTTTTGGCAATCGGACATTTGCTTGCACCCTGGCACAGTTTTGCCCTACGTTTCTTTCCCTACAACTTTTATTTTATTTCATTTTTTCAAATTTTAAATCTTGGCCATTGCCAACTTATCTATCCCAGCGACTTCCTCTGATGATAAGATTTTGATCTTTGAAAAGCCTGGCTTAAGGAAAATTTAACTTGAATAAATTGCCTTTTTGCGGTATATACCTTGCTTTGAACTTTTAAATTGAATTTTGATTTGGCTTTTGCTTTCTCTAATTCCTTTCCATTCTCCTTCATTATATATATATATATATATATATATATATATATATATATATATATATATATATATATATATATATATATACATATATATATATATATATATTGGGTAAGGTACACAATAATTCATGAAAATGAAATTCCGTGGTGGACAAAATGTATGAAAAATGACAAAACAGGTTAAAGTGCAGGAGAAAACAAAAACAAGAGATTTCTGAAGACGTTCGCCATCACGAACGAAACAGGTCAAATCTCTTGTTTTTGTGTTTCTCCTGCACTTTAACCTGTTTTCTGTTTGTCATTTTTGCACACATATATTATATATATATATATATATATATATATATATATATATATATATATATATATATATATATATATATATATACTTTAACATTTTTATGGCCCACTAATGTTTTTGAAAAAGTCCACAACAACACCACCTAAGTTGCTTGGGTGGACACACACGAGTAACATGTAAGTATTTCATTACCTCAGTGGCTATACATTTTACCCTGCTACCAACACCAACCGTACACACGCATACCTTTCGATACACTAAGGAAGGACGAAGGAACAGCCGAAAATGTTGTTCTTTTAGAAAAAAGATTTTTATTTAGAGGCCAACAAATAAGAAATAAATAGAGAAATGATATATATATATTTATATATATATATATATATATATATATATATATATAATTATTTCATGTATCCACATAAAATGTTCTAATGAGATATAATCTTTTATGTGTCGATGTTCAGTATTTACTTCAACAGTGCTCAATACGTGAGTAGAGCTAGCTAGTAAGTTTTGAAAATATATTTATGACAATTAAGCTACACAGAGACTTCCGCGTTTCAACCGAACCATTGTTTGTGATAATCCCAACGATTGGCTAATGGAAAAATTCACCCATGCGAGGGATTAACAAAAAAATTGATTGGTTAATAGCTAGACTAAACACCACGTGTATATATATATAAACACCCGGCAACACAAACTGCATGCATTTTAGCCTGACGATTCTCTACGTGGATGAAACACGGAATCCTCTGTGTAGCTTAATTGCCATAAATATATTTCATAACTTACTATATATATATATATATATATATATATATATATATATATATATATATATATATATATATATATAATAAATATTTGTTATTGTTTATTATCTATGTACGTATACGTTTCGTCCTTTTTCAATCGGGACTCATCAGCATAGAGATATGACTATTCACTACCGGTCATGCGATTCGAAACCCCGGACCTCAAGTATTTTTCAACTCCAGTCCGACGTCGCTAATCGCTGGGCCAATTGTAAACAGCGAATAAACTATGATAATTTTAACACTTTAACGGCGGCTTTGACGTCGAGGCATTCTACTTCTATTAAGGGAAGGAATGATGCATTTTAAGCAAGTTACGTCATGCTGTGTTAATACTACCAATTACAGTGCTCTACTTTCAAGGAGCGACAAATAATAAATATTTGTTATTGTTTATTATCTATGTACGTATACGTTTCGTCCTTTTTCAATCGGGACTCATCAGCATATATATATATATATATATATATATATATATATATATATATATATATATATATATATATATATATATATATATATATGTATATATATACATATATGTATATATATATGTATGTGTGTGTGTGTGTGTGTTTACATTCTCAAACTTTGTAGATTATATTCTACTTTGAAAAATATGATCACGACTTACTGTTTATGTTGCATTATGAGGGGCCCTGTATTTCTGAAAAGGTGTAAGTTAGCTAGTATGGATTGTGACCTGGGTGAAATTGTTTGATTGAGTGCATTTTGAATAAATAAATCTGTTTCCACGAGTTGTTCATTCCCCATGAGGGACGGTTTGGGCAGGGAGAGGTCAGAGATAAAAACAGTTTAGTGTGGCCCAGTATTTTGTTGAAGGATTCATTCTCAAAGTCATAATACGTATATAGGATTTAGTCAGTATGAACGATTTGGTGTCTAGGGGGTCAGGCACAGAGCGAGAGTGAATGCGCCTGTGTGGTTGGATGACAGAACAAGGGAACTGTGACGTCAGTTGTTGTTGTCGAAACGAGAGTCGAGATCAGTCCGCGATGGAAGTCGAAGCGAGAAGATGTCCAAAAAGCTAGTCCACCATGGTACTCGAAGCGGGTGGACGTCCAAAGATAATGTTCTGAAACTTCAACTGTGTGTCTCAAAATGAGACGAGAATGAGCGACTCTATTCATCTCCCTTCCCCTCCCCACCCATCTTGCCAGAAGAATAGTTAAGTCGAAAAACCGAGACACAAACAACTGGAAAACGGCGACTCTCTACCATGGCGTTATCAGGAAAGATAAATAAGCTACTTTCCATAACCTTCTAAGTTCCTACTTTGTCGTTTTATTCTCAGAGAACATATACACCATGTCAGGCGATGAAGAAATCTATAATACGAAGTCGAAGATAAAGGTAAGAGAATCTAAAGAAAACCCACGATACTAGACGACCACGAAGATCACGACCAGATAAAAAGAAAAGTAATCGGGTAAATTATGAACTATTGTGTTTAAAGAGAGGTTTGAGAAATACACGTACACACACGGTTAAAAAAAGAGTTAAAAATTGCATGAAGTTTAGATCATTGTATGATCGATGGGCTGCATTCTAAGAGACACGCCGCACGCATAAATGCCCACCCACACATTGATCCTCCGTTGAAAGAGACTCCCCAACCCCATCGGCCCATGCAGTGAAGAGAAGCGAGTAAAAGTTCTATAAAAAAAGAACTGACAGTTTAAAGACTTTTAATTGTTTAACTGTTGAATGCTGAAAGGTTTAAAAATGCTTTATGTGTAAAAATATTTCGAACCAGCTTTCGATTTCGAGAAAAGTTTCGATAACGATATTTTTGATCGGTACCGTTACATTTTAGATCATAAAAAAATTGGATGAAGTTATTCCTTGTGTAATGTTTGCAGCTCCCAATTCAGTGAAATAATCTTTGGAATTTAGTCCGTTCAGGTTGGTATTTTGACATTTGTTGAAAGGGAAGTGGTTGAAAGATGAAAAAAGGGTAAATATTATAATATCGCGTTGTAGGATTTCGCTTAAACTATTATCATTAAAATCACATAAAATATTTTCTGCAACTATATTTTTTTGGTGAAAATATTAAATAAACAATGCTTTATTAAATTATAATGTCGTTAATTCGAGAAATTAACTTTTCTTCCGTGTTAATAAAGTCAATATAGCATTGACATTATTAACATAGAATTAAGAGTCTTTTACGCAATATATAAGAACTATATTTAAAAATATATTTTAATCTTAAACATCTACGATGTTTTATTTTCATGGAGATGATAATTAAGGCACACAATGACAAACTACTAAAAGAGAACAGCAGAGAGGAAAAAGAATAACAAATTGCATAAAAACAGTTACCAATATAGCAAAAATAACACTAAGAAGAACAAAAATATAAGTACTACAAATAATAATAACCAAAACCCTAATAGTAATCACTCAAATAGAAATGAAAAATGTTAATAATGAAGAGAAAAGATGTAACTGCATAAATCGTACACTTTGTCCACTACAAAATAAATGCCTAACCAAAAGTAATGTATACCAAGCCACACTATTTGCCAAAGAAAGACCGAATAACAAGAAGTACTACGTGGGTATGACCTCCCTAGATTTTAAAACCAGATATTACGACCACAACATCACATTTAAAAACAAAGAACGCCGAATTAAAACAACATTAGCAAACCATTATTGGGAGCTCAAAGAAAACGGACACTCATCAATAATAGAATGAAAAATGATAAGACAGGCTAGTACATGTAGAAATTTAGACAACCCGTGTAGATTATGTCTAAATGAGAAACTTGAATTCCTAAACTTTAAAGACCCTCAAAACCTATTAAATTGTAGAAGTGAAATAGCAAACAACTGCCTGCACAGAATAAAATTTACCTTAGATTAACAATACATAATAAATAAATAAACAAATAAATGAATTAAAATAACTAAACTAAACTAAAACCTAAAAACTTATAAATAAAAACTAAAATTGAAATACAAGCAAGCACGTGTTAAAATAAGGTCACCCATTATATTGATACAACAAAGAGACAGGGATAGACCACCCTATAGAAAACAGAACAATAGAATATGAAATAGGAAGTAAAATCAACCGAACCTTTGTTTGTGAGAAGCCTAACGATTGGCTAAGAGAATAACAAAGAAACAGGGATGAGTCATCCGATAGAAAACAGAACAATAGAATAGGAAACAGGAAGTAAAATCAACCGAACCTCTGTTTGTTAGAAGCCCAACGATTAGTTAAGAGAACAACAACAAATCTGATTGGTTAATTAGCTAGACAACATCCGACAAAATTAAATCCATGCATTTTAGCCTGACGATTCCCCCCTTGGATGAAACTCTGTGTAGCTTAATTGGCATAAATAACTTTTTCATAATTTACTATATATATACGTTGTTATTGTTCTCGTCATTGTTCTTCTAATCTTCATCTGTGCAATCTTGTTCCGGCCATCTGTTTATATAAACTAACACATAATTACATCGCCAGACGGAAGACACCGCAAGTTTGGATATTGACAAAAACTTTTCAGTGCATTAAAGTAAATCGTGTCGGGACTTAATGCAAATATTTGTTCGCGGGCCGGTCAAAATCACATCTCGGGTTCGAACCTAACTACGTGCCTGGGGTTTCCAAACCTTGGTGCATTCCGATGTTGATGTTTGTATGCCAATGTAATTTGTAATATCGACTTGAGAAATTTACATTATAGAATCAGAACAGAGAAGCAACTTCGTTTGAAATATGCTGATCGCTGACAGCAAACATGAAAGAAATTCCGACTGAAACAAAATAAAATAATAAAACAGAAAACAAAGGCGGTCATTTGAAATGGTCATCTTTGTGTGTTACATTAACAACCACCTTTTTTATGAAATGTGTTCGCTTTCTTGTTAAATGTTAAATGGTGCCATAATAACTGGTAAATGGTGCCATAATAACTGGTAAATTGTGCCATAATAACTGGTAAATGATGCCATAATAACTGTTAAATGGTGCCATAATAATTGGTAAATGGTGACATAATAACTGGTAAATGGTGCCATAATAACTGGTAAATGATGCCATAATAACTGTTAAATGGTGTCATAATAACTGGTAAATGGTGACATAATAACTGGTAAATTGTTCCATAATAACTGGTAAATGATGCCATAATAACTGTTAAATGGTACCATAATAACTGGTAAATTGTGCCATAATAACTGTTAAATGGTGCCATAATAATTGGTAAATGGTGACATAATAACTGGTAAATGGTGCCATAATAACTGGTAAATGATGCCATAATAACTGTTAAATGGTGCCATAATGACTGGTAAATGGTGACATAATAACTGGTAAATGGTGCCATAATAACTGGTAAATGGTGCTATAATAACTGGTAAATTGTGCCATAATAACTGGTAAATGGTGCCATAATAACTGGTAAATGGTGCCATAATAACTGGTAAATTGTGCCATAATAACTGGTAAATGATGCCATAATAACTGTTAAATGGTGCCATAATGACTGGTAAATGGTGACATAATAACTGGTAAATGATGTCATAATAACTGGTAAATGGTGCCATAATAACTGGTAAATGGTGCCATAATAACTGGTAAATGGTGCCATAATAACTGGTAAATGATGTCATAATAACTGGTAAATGGTGCCATAATAACTGGTAAATGATGTCATAATAACTGGTAAATGGTGCCATAATAACTGGTAAATGGTGCCATAATAACTGGTAAATGGTGCCATAATGACTTGTAAATATGCTAGTGTAGTGGCATTCAGACAGTGAATCTATTTGAGGAGAGCACCCAAATAAAGAAGGAAATATGATGATAATTGTAAAATGTCAACACTCATGAATCACGTTTTGATTAGCATTTTAACCCTTAAAAGTCTCGTTTCCAATTTCGAGAGACAATGGATACCACCTGTAACTGTGTCTGGACAAACAATCTAAGGTTGTAAAATATCTAACCGCACATCTCTGAACCAACATTGCTTGAGTCCAGTAGCAAGGCGAAGGACGACTGGGAATAATGCTCGGATAAGCAAGGAAAGACCAGTGCTATTTCGGAGTTTCGTCTTTATTTCAAGACTTCCTCAGGGTGATTCATTTGAAGAAATAACATACAAGTACATTATTTGAAAATATTCGCTGTGTTTGTGATGTCAAAGATAATATGTTTTCTTTTCTTTTCTCAAACAAAGAATAGCTGTTAGAATTAAAAATGTGCAATCTGTTTATTAAATGGAATGAAGGTTGTTTCTTTTCTAACGAAACATTTTGCTCTAAAACTAAAAATATTGCAATACCACACATATTTTATATTAAACGCAACAAAAAACCCCTACAACTATTTTCCAGAAAAAACAAGCAAACATAAAATACACTGGACACTTTTTTTACCTACCCACATCAATGATACCATCATTTGCAACATTTTAAATAAACTAGAATTCCAACAATACATCACAAACTATAAAACAAACATTAAAAACGACTAAACATTTTCGACCCTCCTCCACATCTAATGCAGGTGTATATACTGTTTCATGCAATAATTGTTATCAGATATACGCCAAACTCGACAGTAACCAATAAAAGGCTTAGTGAGCATAAAAGAAAAATAATAATTCCCTGGATGCACTATTCTCTCATGCATTAAAACATGACCATTCTTTTAACTTTAAACGAGCTAGACTTATTAAATTCATTTTAAATAAATATCGGCGAACACTTCTCGAATCAGCACTCATTATAAACTCTAACACTATTAAACAACGTAACGGCTTCTACAATTTATCTCCTTTAAGCAGTAAACTCATACTTACCGAACAGAACGTGAATTTAGATTCAGGTTAGCTATTATACACCACATTCAAAACAAAACTTTGTACATAATATCGATATTAAAATAACAATAAAAACAAACACTCATTCCATTTCATAAACACATGACACATTTTGAATTCTAACGGCTATGGTTCGTTTGAAAAAAGGACAAAAACATTCTTTTCACGTCATAAACGCACCACATCTATTGAATGCTTACGACTATGTTTTGTTTGGACAAAAAAACGTAAAGAAAGCATTCATTTCATTTCATCAACACATTACACATTTTTAATTCTAACCGCTATGCTTTGTTCGAATAAATAACAAAAACATTTTTTCCACCTATTTTTAAATATTGTACTTGTATGTTATTTCTTCAAATCAATTATCATGAGGAAGTCTTGAAATAAAGACGAAATTTTGATGAATATATCAATTAATTTGTTTTTGGTTTTTCATTTCTCATCCCATTGGAATATTATTTTCATAATTTTAATAACATATATATATATATATATATATATATATATATATATATATATATATATATATATATATATATATATAATAAATATAAAATTATCAATACCTACAGACACTAGCGTTTCAAGAGTATTGCAGGAAAGTAACAATTTCATTATTCAACTTAAATGTAAATTTAAAATTCCTAGTGTAATTATATTAAATATTGTTTTAAGTATTGAGTAAAGTATTTGCTTTTATTTGACGGTTTAATTAATTGACTCAAACCAACTTGGAAAGCTCTATAGGAACCTTTTTAAATGATTTTACATTAAATTATCTCACCTATTTTGATTACTAATATATATATATATATATATATATATATATATATATATATATATATATATATATATATATATATATATATATATATATATTGTTTCTCGGCTACATTTAATCAATTTCTTTATATGTGACAAATAAAATAGTCTTACCGATAACATAAAAGTATGTACATTATAGGTACTATAATTTAAATTTTAATATGGTGGGCGGTTCTCCGCTCTTTATCAAACATGTATTATTTGATAATTATAAAAAAACATGGGGAATAACTGGACATCATAATATCTCTCTCTCTCTCTCTCTCTATCTCTATCTCTATCTATCTATCTATCTATGCACTGAAGTAGATAGATAGACAGATATATATGTAGAGGTATGTTGAGAGAGATAGCAGATAATCGTCAGTTTTAAACCTGATGTCTGAAGAAGATAAAGTTAATTGGAAAATCAGAATGTGTTTTTTTACACGTTTCCTCTACTCATGTCAGTTTAATCAGTTCAATTTTCTCCCTTGCAGGTCGGCCATCTTTGTATCGCCATTATTAAATTTCGAACTGAATCCTTTTTTGTTATTTGATCTCTCTATGCGCGATTCTATGAATTATCTTCTGCGATTCTGTCATTTTTCTTCGTTATTCTCGGATTCCTACGTTTCTTTTTTTCTAATTAAAAATATGCAAATAAATGTTTTGCCATCAAAAAATGGTGTTTATATACAGGGTGTTTCAAATAAAATGATAATTACTGAAGAAACTATTGGAATAAAAGAATGAAGAAATGCAAGAAAAGAAAAAGGAAATAAAGTAGAAATGTATGAGCGGATCAATAAATGAAAGAATAAATGAAGAAAAATAGAAAATAGAATAAAGGAAAAACAAAAGAAAGTAGAAATGAATGAAAGAGGGGAATGGACGAAAAATTAATAATATGAGAAGGAAGGAAAACGAAAGAATGTAGAAATGAAAAAAAGAGTAATGAAGAAAACATAAATGAAGGAAAATTCAACGAGAATTTGTGTGATACTAATTCTGACGAAAAGGGTGCGAGCTTAAATTTTGGAATTTATTGAAGAATGCGTTAATGGAATTCAAATTCAATATTGTGAGCTTTGAAAAATAAACGAAAGTGATTTGTGGATTATGCACAAAAACAAACAAGTGAATCAGAAAAGGTGAGAACAGATATTTGGATAGAGAAGACTAATTCGGCGTTAGCTCTCGCTAGGAGAGTTCGGAGCTGCCACTGTACATGAAATAGAAGAGTTTGAGAAAACATTGTAACATCAAATGAAATCAGCGATGAAAATTCCGTTGGTGTTTTCCAAGACTTCAATTGAAAACCAGCCTGCGAAGGAAAGACGCTTCCAGAAGGGCTAAGCGCATTCGCCAACGGAAGGACAAGTAAGTGTTTAACTTTTAGTCGTATGTAAAGTGTTTCCCGGCAAAGAAAGAGGAGCTAACCATGTTACAAAAAAAAGAATCATCTAGAATGGGTTTCTAATCCCAAGACATGATTGGGCATTTGAATATAATGAATACATGAAAAAGATAGAAAAAGAAAAAGAAAATATTGATCAATTTTAAGCATTGTGTGTAGTGTATTAAGAGATTATTTTATATTTTAGAAGGCTGTGGCAGACTTCTAACTCAGAGGAGATGGCAAAGCATTTTTAAGGGGAGGGACTAATATTGATATCATCCACATACAGCAGTATGTGGATGATATTGTTATCGTCACATTTCGGTCACTAGCGACACCTTCAAAGCGTTGTCACTAAGCGGTGTACTTTCTAGGACCTTATAAAGGCTACATTTTGACATAAAAATATTGGAATTTGGTCCAGTAGAAAAAAGGTTACATTAAAATAGGTAAGGACCAAAAAATGTCATTAACGCTTCAGATCATGTTCAAATCAATTTATCTTTCATATTTGAAATGATAACTGTATTTTCTTTGAGCTTAAATGATAGAAATATGCACGAGGAATTCAATATTGAAAACCGCATCCAAAAATATTAACAAGAAAAAAAGATAGAAGAATTTTTGTACCAAATTTTGGGGTGATAATTTGATTACTATATAAAATCAATAAAAAAAACTTGGCGCTGTTGCGGGACCGACAGACCGACCGTTGGGGTTGGTGTGATCGATCGGCCCCAACAACTAAGAAAAGGTGGACACGGGCAAGTAACGGCAACGGCAAAGAAGAGATGACAAACAACTGGTGAACAGTTTAAAGAAGGATGTTTATTTACCATACGGTAATAACAAGTGAAGTGAATTGAGATGGCGTCGCTGGATCAGGAGTGGTGAAGGAGCTCAGGACTGCAGGGTGCTGGTGCAGGAACTCGGGACTGCAGGATGCTGGAGCAGGAGTCGGGACCGCAGGGCGCTGGAGCAATTGGAGCAGGAGAGTGCTGGTGCAGGAACTCGGGACTGCAGGGTGCTGGAGCAGGCGAGTGCTGGTGCAGGAACTCTGGACTGCAGGGTGCTTTTTATCCCATTTTCGTTTGGGTGGACAAAACTTCAGACGATATGCTGGGATAGTATCTATTTTTCTTCTATTAAAAGCATTCTGCTTTTTTTGTTCCAGAATTCGCGTATTGGAAAGAATACTCGAAGATTTGTTACTAGTTTAGATTAAATTAATTTTCTTCTATTGCTGTTTTTTGGTACCCAAGTCACTGGAGGGAACTTACTTCAAGTGATAATCTCCTTTCTGCTTTTGGCGCCTAATTGCGTGTATTAGACATGATGCCCGGAATTCGGCGGCCTTGGTTTCCTTTGACTACAATTAAACATAGTCAAATACGAGATGTTCAAGTTTTAATACTGTTTTAAGCTAACTGTTTTTTTTCTTTTCCTTTTTATGTATTTTATGTGAAAATTGCATGTTTTGAAGTCTGAACGCCATTTTTGTTCGCCACGTGGAGTCATTTTTGTAAATCTCCCGCGTATTCTAAGTCGCCATTTTTGGAAACTGGTAAATGTTAGATATTGAATGATTTTTGTGTAATTATTTTTCCCTTGAATTTTTGCTTTGACTGACAAGTGGAATTGTTAGACTTACATTTGAACGAATTTGGTTAACTATGGTACAGCCTTTTCCCATTTTTTTGTAGGAATCTTACTTAGATAATTTTACGTTGTCATTTTCCCGCCATTAAGAAGACGTTTGGCGCCTCTTTTATTTTAGCCCACACCTGATCGCCATATTGTATTTTCGCCATAATGGCGTCTACCCCCACTGTTAATCTCCTTGTAGAAAGGCGAGATAGTGTAAAAATCAAAGTTGATACTATTATTGATGTTCTTGGGGGTGGCGAGGGGGAGAACCGGGAATTTGTTTCTTCCCAGAAGGTTAGGGTTAATGAACTCTTTGCGTCCATTGATTCACTCAATGAGCAGATCACAAGTGCCTATATTGAGAGTGAGTCTCGCGAAGAGATGTCTGAGAACTGTCGGAGCGAAACGTTATATCGTATCCATGTGGATCGACGTTTCAGCGAATTTGAGACCATGTGGAGGGATGAGGGCTCCCCACCCAATAGGGAAGGGGAGAAGTCTAAAGCGTCACTTTGTAGTGTGACACCCAAACTTAACTGTCCTATTTTCGACCCCATGAGTTTGGAATGCGACAAATTAGCGTATCTCAACTTCTTTAAGGAGTTCGAAAATTGCGTGTCAAATATACCTAGTGAGTCCACGAGATTGATCATTCTGAAAAATCACCTCAGGTGCTATGCCCACCGAATAGTGGGACATCTTTCCATTTCGGATGCCAACTTTGAGGCAGCGATAGAGATCCTAGATAGAGAATTTTTAGATAAAAGGTTTATTGTAAACTCTATTTTTAGGGATCTCCATAGTGCTAAACCTCTTGGGGATAATGATACTGACTCGGTGAAGAGCTTTCTAACTAAGGTGAAAGCTCAAATATACGAGCTGAAAAACTCCTTTGGTATGGATTTTCTAGAGGAGGAGGCCCTCGGCAATCTGTTGCTAAGTAGCATTATTTTTGAAAAACTTCCTCTTTCTGTGAGACGGGAACTGATTCATACCGTCAATAATTACAAATGGGAAATATCTTAGATAATTATTCTGAGGTGTTGCGCACGCTAGACATCGTCAAACCCAGGATGGTTAAAACTGTAAAGCCCGTCGCCAAACCGCGTTCGTCTGGTTCCTTTAGATTCAGGCCCGCTAGTGCTGTTAAGAAGCCCTCCACTTTGGAGAACTTTTTTGTAAAAACTAAACCCAGTCGACATAAGTGCTTCCTTTGCAGTAGTGACAGCCATATTGCGTACTATTGCAGGAAGTATCCCTCTCTAAGGGATCGGGTACCACGATGCCAATTGGCTAAGTTGTGCACCCGTTGTACTAGTCCGTTCCATAACGCCGAGGCTTGCCCCGGTAAAAGTGGTCGTCTCCTCCCCTGTTGGAAATGTAAAAGTTGCGAGCATGCAGGTGCGTTGTGCCCTGACTTTGACAAGTCTCGGCTGGATACTAACCCCTGTCTTCAGGTGGGAGAAGTGAATCTTCTCCTGCCAATAATTAAAATTGACGTGGTCAATAATGGAGTTGTAAAATCTTTTAATTGTCTGTTGGATTCAGGAAGCCAGCGCTCCTATTTGTTTGATGGAGTTCTGGACCTATTGAATTGCCGTTCTATGCCTGTAAAGAGAAGGGACTTCTTTATTAAAACTTTTCTCGGAACAGCCAGAAGGAGCCTAAATGAACTCGAGTTGCGGGTCAAAGTGCCGAACTCTGAGTGTGCTATACCCTTTTTGGTGGACGAAGGCTTGGACCTTCAGTTTCTTGTCAGGGGTCTGTCTACTGCTATTGAAGGTATTATTGCGGGTGGGGGGAAATTGGCTGCCGACTTTTCAAATGTTAAAAATGATTGTATTACTGTACATGGTTTGGTAGGTGTTGACCTACTGATGTATTTGGGACCCATGAAGTTGTCTCCCTTCATGAATGGGTCGGTTTTTGAGTTTCCTCAAGGAATTGTGCCTTTTGGAGATATGTCCAATTTTGTGAGTCCTGTTATGAGGAAAACGGATACCTCCGTTGTTGGCGCGAATTACAGTCAAGTTGTGTCCGAACACTCACAGTGTCTTATGACACATGTTTATTTTGTGCTTGAGCCGAAGTCTGAATACTTCGACCCTTTCGATAGTTTTATTGATTCTTCTGTGGAAAAAGCCGTGGACAAGCTCTTTAGTTTGGAAACGTTAGGAGTTACTGAGAACTCTGTAAGTGATTATGACAGGAATAAAATTGATTCCTTTCGCAATTCGATCTCGTACCGAGACAGTTGCTACTATGTTAGTTTGCCATGGGATGAGGGAAAGTTGCCTTCTGTTCCTTCCAACCATCAAGTGTCGTTGAACGTACTTGATAAGGTTGCCACTCGTTTGACGAGGCAGGGTCTATATGAGGACTACTGCCAGGTTTTCTTAGAGCAGGAAAGGGAGGACATTATTGAGAGAGTGGAAGTGAATCCAGAGGATTTCACTCATTATACTTGGATTCCTCACCGTCCGGTTATTAAGGCTAATGGTCAGAGTACCACAAAGATAAAGCCGGTGTTCAACTGTTCGTTGCGAACAGGTGGACATCCCTCTCTAAATGATTGTGTCTATCCGGGAATTAACCTTTTCACGGATATGTTAGAATTACTGTTGAAGTTTCGAATGAATCGTTATGTCCTGTTGGCAGACGTCCGTAAAGCCTTTCTCATGATTCGGTTGGAAACCGAAAGAGATAAGAATCGGTTTTGCTTTTTTGTAAAATTGAATGATAAACTGGTATGTTATCGTTACAAAACATTGATTTTTGGGTTTGTGGCCAGCCCATTTATTCTCAACTTCGTCATTAGACATCATGTTGAAAAATACCCTCATAGTTTATGTATATAAATATATATATATATATAAATATATATATATAAATATATATATATATAAATATATATATATAAATATATATATATATATATATAAATATATATATATATATATAAATATATATATATAAATATATATATATATAAATATATATATATATAAATATATATATATATATAGATATATATATAAATATATATATATAAATATATATATATAAATATATATATATATAAATATATATATATATATAAATATATATATATATAAATATATATATATAAATATATATATATATAAATATATATATATGAATATATATGTATATATATATATATAGATATGTAAATTATAACTAAAAGGTAAACGTACCATTTTCATTGACGTACTATATATAGATATAGATATATATATATATATAAATATATATATATAAATATATATATATAAATATATATAAATATATATATATAAATATATATATAAATATATATAAATATATATATATAAATATATATATATTAATATATATATAAATATATATATATAAATATACATAAATATATATATATAAATATATATATAAATATATATAAATATATATATATATAAATATATATATATAAATATATATAAATATATGTATATATATTAATATATATATAAATATATATATATATAAATATATATATATATATATAAATATATATATATAAATATATATATATATAAATATATATATATATATATATAAATATATAAATATATATATATATATATATATATATATATATATTAGTTACTGGGCTCACTATGAATTCCCGACCCTTTTATCGTGACTTATAGTTATTGTTTTGAGTTGTAGTATTTTATTTCATAGTAAAAAAAGATAGCGCCATCTTTTACGTGTATAAATATTTTTATGCCACTATTGACAATTTTGATGACACTATTGACAATTAATCATTAAATCGTTGTGATATCACTTGAAAACGGTGACAGGTGAAGCCATTTTTCAGCTTTCAGTAATGCGGGGAAAACACAGGTTGATCTGACCGGAATAAATTTATATTTATTTACCCATTTTTTTTATATTTCTGTCACAAATCATCAGCTCGGCACTAAACTATCTCGAACACCCTTGGGTACGTTGTTCGCCTCTATCCCTACCCCTGTCCGAAATCCACCTTCTCCAGCCCTTTCTATCTTTGTTTCTGCCTACCCTATGTCCCAATCATATCAACTATTCCAGCTTCCCTAACACTACTGGGTACGACACAAAACTGCATCCAATGGTGAGGCCCTAATTTGGGTTAGGGTTAGGGAGTGTTACGTCACTCTTTAGTTACCATTACATCCAGATCCACTCTGACCCCCGGTGAAATAGAAACTATCGTTTACGGACTATCAATTTACAAAATGCAAGTCCACAAAACAAATGAATTTACAAGCCAATCGTATACAAAACATACGTATGGTTTGAGCATAAAATGACCCCCAAACAGTCTACTTGACGTAAAATCCAACTAACGAACCAACAAATGATGTAGGGTCACTCTTAGTTATCTCCCTTAGGGAAACATTATCATAGGCTAGAGTTATGCCCCTTAGTAGTAGGGTTTATACCCCCTTTGTAATAAAGGGAATCTCCTAAATCTCGTTTCCAACACGTTATCCGGTAAAAAAAAACCTCATACGAACACGTCGTCGAGAAAAAGATCATAATTCGTTCCCAGTCGCTGGTTGAGCGTCCTAAAGAGAAGACCTGCCGTTGGGCACGTCGCTTTACAGAAAAATCACATGGGGAAAATTTAAGTTTTTCTTTTGTGTTTCGCAAATACATTCTTTATCTTCGTATCAATAACTTGTGCATTTTATCTGTATGGAAACAATGTGTTTAATTATATGTTTAATCTATGTATGTATTAAGACAATCTATTAATAAATGTTATATCGGCAATTGGTAGCGACTTCATGCGCGTGACATGAATTCATTTAAGTTCTCTACCCACGCGTTGCTAATCGTGATAAAATATTCTTATCTTTCAGTTTTGATCCCGAATCGTTATTTCTTCTTCTTTGTAATTCATCAAACTTGTAAAGCGATTGTGTGCATTGTTGAAACAAATGATCCTGGAATGGTTGGGTCATCCAACAAATTCTCTCCCTCTTTCTCTCTCTCTCTCCCCCCCCCCCTCTCTCTCTCTCTCTCTCTCTCTCTCTCTCTCTCTCTCTCTATATATCTATCTATTGAAACAGCTGCGCCGGTCAGCCTCGGTGATCAGTCCACGACACATCTAATGATAGATTTGATAGATAGCCGGCCATCAGGTGTCACTTCCGGTTGCAAAGCAGTTCCTTGTGTGCTTTTCGATGACAAGGAGGACAAAACATGACTGGGCCGTTCGATCCACTTTCGCATAAAGAAGAAAGAAAACAATTGTTTTTTCTCGTGTTGTCATTTTCTGTTTTATTGGAGAAGAATAAAAGAATAAAAGAATAAAAGAATAAAAGATACATCGATAAATCTAATACTGTCTGTGTGGTGTGCCAGCCTGTTTTTCTGTCCGGTGATACCATTGAAAACAAAGCCCTACACCAAGATCAACACACAACTTTTTTCGAGTAAATTTCTATGAAGAATTCAATGGTGGTATTACAACTTGAACATTTAAAATGATAGAAATTAAAAACATAAGAAGAAAAATGATAATATTGGGTTTCAGGTCTGGGAGATGGGGTAGAAAAGGTCTTAATTCATACCCGATAGCGCCTGAGTACTGTACACACACACACACACACACACACACACACACACACACACACACACACACACACACACACACACACACACATGCACACACACACACATATATATATATATATATATATATATATATATAGCATCTTCGATTGCTCAATGCAAGGTGTACTCGATAAAAAAACATGTTTATTTTTCTTTCCTTAAGCCAGGCTTTTCAAAGATTAAAATCAGAGAAATTACATAGATGGATAAGTTGGTTGGGGTAAAGATTTCCATGTAATTAAGGATATTTAAAGATGTTAGTAGGGATTTAGCTTCATTGTTTATGCTTAATAGCATAATGTTACTAGAGATAGTTTTATAAGATTTGTTGAGTTCTTTGTAGATCAAACTTTTGTAGTCAGTGTATTTCAGTTCGTAAAAGTTTATTTTAAACTTGAGTTTAAAGACTATTTTCATTCGCGGTCCACGGAAGTATTTTTAAATGGCCCTAATTCTAAAAATTACATCCTAATAAGTGCTTTTTATCTATGGTTGAACTGAACATCATTCTATTGGATTTACTACATTTTGAACATTTCTAACGCAGTCTCCACGAAATACCTTTTCCATGTTTAAATCTTTCGTCACCGGACACTTTGTCAATGGACATTCACCAACTGGACAGATTCTATATCTTGATAACCTTTTCATGCACACACTCTTACTTTCCATTACTTTATACTGTTTCTGAAATTTTTCAAATTTTGAATTTTGGCTATTCCCCTGTCCGCCTGACGCAATAGTCCTTTTCCCTCAAACAAAGACATCGGGTAAAGACACAGTTCATAGGACATGACATCATCTAGCTGAAGATTCCCCGTTTGAGAGAATACGAGAAACCTCTGAAACATGAGCGCTGAGTCAATGCTACGATCTGCAGACACTTTCACGTTCTTACTGGATGCTAGAGTCTTTGCATTCAAATTCCGTTTGTGAGAGTAGAACACCGATTGGTTTCGGTGCTTGCCGAGTTGTTCGTTAGGATGGTGTCTCTTGCTGCAGTGATTAGCCTTTCCGTGTTCTGGGTTATGTATTTCTCCAGCTCTGTAGCTATCCTGTTTGCCTAGCGTCCTCATCTCCTCTTAATTGGGCAAATCCATGCCCTTTGTCGTCTCCAGTTTTCTTCTTTTCATCTCTAACGGTGCACACTTTTCCATTCCGAATTCTATTTTAATGTTCAGGCTGGCTGAAGATTCTGGCCATATTCATGGGCTTTTCAGTTTCTTCTTGCTTTTTGCAAATAGTTTCATGTCATCCATGCACATCTTTGTTCTGTGTCTGTAAACTTGTGTCCGGCATCACATTTTCTGAGTATGTAGTTAAGTAACATCATGGCTAGTATAAACAGTAGTCGTGATAATGTCTCCTTGGAAAATGCCTCTCTGTATTTTTCTCTCAGTCAAGTGCTGTCAGTTCTAGCCTCCATTTTTCCATTGCGTTCTTAATATTTCTGTCGATTATATGGTATATTTTTAAGCATTCAATTATCCATTCTTGTGCGATTCTGTCGTAAGTTTTTTTATAGTCAATCAATGCCATGGATATGTTCTTTTTTCTGCTTTTTACCTCCTTCAGGATGTTCTGATCTATGTATAGCAGATTATGCGTCCTTCTTTTTCTTTACCGGTATCCTTTTTGTTCCTCAGGGAGCAGTCCACGATTGTTCAGGGATTGGTAAATTTGTTCTCTCAGTTGGGCCGTTAGAATTTTTCTACATTGTTGGTAAACAGGTTATTGGTCTGTAGTTGCTTGGGATCTTTTTGTATTAGCGTTGTCCTTCCTTCGGTCATCAACTCCGGTGCGTCTGTTTTGTGGATACATTCTCTCAGTTTCTGCGTGAGGCTTTCATGTAGAGTCGTGAATTTTTAAAACCAGCATGCATGTATTCCATCGTGGCCTGGTGCTTTCCACTTTGCCATTTTCCTTAGGATTGTCTTAATCGTTTCTTCATTTATTTCTGTTTCTGTTCCTTCTTCAATTTCTTTCATCTTTCATTTTTTTCAGCCACTTGCCATTTTTCTTATGTTTTTGACGCTTTTCTCATATCTGGCTCCAGAAGTGTTTTGTCTCTGTCGGGTCCGGTTGTTCTGTTGTTGTTCGTTCTCCGTTTCTGTAAAACTAGCTTTCATTGTTTTCAAATATCCTCTTCTGTTTGTGCTGTTCCGATTTTATTTATATCGTCTCAGTCTTCCTTCTATTGCTGCTATCTTTTGTTTTCATTCCTCATTTTTCTTATTTTGTCTTTCCTTGTGATTCAGAATACCGCTCTTCCATCGTTTCCTGTTCTTTATCATCCTGTTTACGGTTTTAGCTTCTTTTCGAAGTTTGGTAATCTGGGTTTCCAGTCTGATTTCCCATCCAGGCTTTATCGGCCCATTCTTTTTGCCAGTTTTTTTCTCATTTAAGTTTTATACTTATTGATTTTGACCCTGCATTTATCAAGTTTTTTGGTGTGATATTGCCTGTTGAGATGTACGCGAGGAGTCTGTTTACTTTCTCTGTTTCTACTTTTAATTTATTTCAGTCTTCGTTTTTTAAGGATGGAAGTTTTGTTTTGTTTTGTTTTCGGACATGAACCGTTTGATGTTTTCCACTTCTCTTGCTTCTTCCTCAGTGAGTTCTGTGGTTCCGTAGTCTTCACCCTCTTCAGTTTCAGTGTTTATGTTTTTACAATTTTCTTCCTGTGAGTTTTCGTCAAGTGGTATTTCTTGATTTGTCACGCTATTTATCTTTTCTTTGATTTCCGTTAATTCCAGCTCCGAGAACCACCCTCACTTGAGTATTTGTCTTGCTTAATCTGCTATCGTTTGTGCCGTTGTATGGTAGTCAGTAGAAATGTCTCATAGATATTTTATTCGTTTCCGGTAGCCTATTTCTTTGCGGTGGCGGCTTTTGTAGTAGTATTCCATTACCAGTCTGTTCTATTTCTATGGTTTTTTGGCTTGTTCTTTTCATTCCTGCTTTCATTGTGTTTGGTATGTGTCCTTGTCATACCTGGAATTAGAGAGTTTACTTACCTGATTTTTGCCTGTGATCTTGTTCCTTAAATTAAAGGAGCCAACATTCGAAGGATGCGGACCAGATCCCCCATGTTGGACATCGAGGGAGAATCTGATTATTATTATTATTATTATTATTATTATTATTATTATTATTATTATTATTATTATTATTATTATTATGATGATGATGATTAGGAGGGTGGTGGTGGTGTTTGTTGGGTAGTGATGATGATGCTGATGGTGCTTTATTTCAATCTATTTCAATAAAATAGTTGTTTTCGCAGAATCCTCGAACTGTCGGTTCCCCATGTTTACGATTTTGCCCGTTCATTCAACACCCCAACACATTTCTCTAATTTGATACATCAATCAATTTTTCTTTGTTGACAAGAAGTGGATGACCGTTTGATCGAGAGTCTACTTCTACCTAAAAGCTTGCTGACCTGAAGATGTATTCCTGTCATTCATGTCTGCTTGTTTTAGGGTTGGTTGTTGATCCTCTTAAACTCTTCATCACGACTTTCTTTTCAAAGCGAACTGATACCTTGCGCCAATTTCCTGTCACTTCACCACAGAAAAAAACAAATCACTCTATATATTTATTAATGCGACGGTTGCGTCTATTTCTCACACTAGCAGTCAAAATCTTATTATTCGAATACTATGTTATTTTGAATATTTGGTCAGGGTTTACTTGTATCGTCATGTCAGGTTGTACAGAGAGACGGAAGACACTCGAGGATGGTGTCCAGTAGGTATTCAAACTCTTTCCATATGACCAGTATGAGCGTTTCTGTTATTAGTCAAATCTGACCTTTTGTTAGAATGATTAGTGTCCAATTTGTTTACCTTATATGGGTCAGAATATTCATGTCATTTAAATTAAGTTTCAGAAGTAAGGATTCATGTCAGCTGGTTTACGCACGTTTCGAAGCAAACTTTATTATTAGAAGACAAAACATGAAATAAGGATAATAAGTATTGTACTCAATCCGTTTCTAAACAATCTGACATGAAGGTACTTCGCCTTCAAAGCTTATCCTGACCAAATATTCAAAATAACACAGTATTCGAAGCGATGCTCACACACTGGCTCATACGAGAAGTGGTGCACATTCTACAAGTGATGCTACTACACGTAACAATACTAAGTTGGAATCTCCACCAGACCATGTGAATTCTGACCCTGGAATCCAGCAAAACCAGGGAAATACCACAAGAGAGGAGGCCTCCTTAGTTCTGGTCAACAACCTTCCTAGAGCTGAAGAGTAGATAAGCTCTACTCCCCAGTCTTTGGTTTATTAGCAGGCGCAGAAAAAGAAAGGAAAACATCCTCCTCTAAACAAAATTCTCGATGAAATCGTAGAGACTTTGTAAAGATTGTGAAAAAAAACACAAAATCACAGCCCCTAAAATTACAGCAGAGCTTAACAATCATCTGGATAATCCCGTTTCAACAAAAACTATTCGCCATGAGCTTCACAAGCTGGATTTCATGGGAGGGCTGCCATCAGAAAACCACTGCTTTCGAACACCAATGTTGTAGTGGTGTAGAAACGTCAAAAATTGGCCCCCAGAGAAGTGGAATGATGTAATTTTCTCCGAATAATCATCCTTTACTCTATTCCCAACCTCTGGCAGCCGAAAAAATAATTCAATCCAGACTGCCTTCTCCCTACTGTCAAACATGGAAGTAGATCGGTAATGCTTTGGGGTTATATCTTAGAAATCCGCTTGTCTTATGGTTTTACTTGCATAGAAGAATCAATAGCAAAAACTATGTGATATTTTGGGTGACGTAAATAGACATCCACAAAAATAATTAATGTTTAAAGTTTCTGTTTCTTTCGTCGACTACCAGTACTCGGAGCCGTACAAAGCAGTAGAAAAATTTTGAAACATTCGTAATTTTACACGAATTGACATTTTGCGGGTTTCATATATCAATATAGCTATCATATATCCCCATTTTAAGTATAACACGGGCCAAATAAACATTAGAATTATCAGAGTTTCAGAGGAACCATAAGGTGAAATTAATCAATGTAAAATCGTTGAAAACTTCGGTATTCCACTTTCCACTGTTAACCGAGTGATTGTAAAAATTGTCAAGACCTTCTGACAGCAGCCTTGATTATTAATGATAATAAAACTGTATAATTACTTCATTAATGTCTTTGTATATATATATATATATATATATATATATATATATATATATATATATATATATATATATATTATTTCATTTATCCACATAAAATGTTATAAGGAGATATGATCTTTTATGTATCAATTTTCAGTATTTACTTCAACAGTGAGTAGAGATAGGTAGCCTCTGTGTAGCTTAATTGCCATAAATATAGTTTCATAACTTACTAATATATCATGGACTCTCCCGTCGATTTCGACGTATGAGGTCTTGACAACTCAAAATTTGTTTAGTCTACGATGGATGTAGCATGCTTACATTTACTCAATCGTAAATGGCATTTGAGTCCTGCGAGAGATTTGCAAACCAGCCCACAATGGATGCAAGAAGGAAGATCTTGAGGAAAATCGGCTGGGATACTTGTAGATGTTTTTGTTCTTTCGCGTCTTTCGCGCTGTTGATCAATGGCAGTTACAGAGAACCGCCTGATGCCCCTCTGGCAGTCAGATCGCCATTCCTTCCGTCGAGAAGCAAGCTGTTCAAAATCACGATAAGCAATATTGATAGATGTCAAATTCATTTTCAACTTGTCCTTAAAGCGAAGCAGCGGTCGACCCACATTTCGCCTTCCACTGTTGAGCTCGCCGTACATCAGTTGCTTTGGTATTCTATCATCTTCCATACGTAAGACATGTCCTGCCCAACGCAGTTGTGATTGCATCAAAAAGCTTTCAATTCCGCCAATACCGCAGCATGTAAATAGGTCCGCATTAGACATCCGATTTCTTAGGGTGACACCACAAATCGTTCTAAGGCAATTCTTGTGAAAGACATCAAGCTTCTGAATGTGGCTGCGATAGACTGTCCATGATTCCGATCCATAAAGCATTGATGTTAGCACAACTGCTCTATACACAAGTACTTTTGTTCTCAAACTTATCCCCCTGTCCTTCCATAACCGATGACGCAGTTTTCCAAAGGCAGTGGTTGCTTTCGCAATTCGGTTAAAGATTTCGTCATCAAGGGAGGCACTCCAATTTATCTTACTCCCAAGATAAGTGAAGTTTTTCACATATTTCAGATCTTTACCGTCCACTTGGATTGGAGTATCTGGAAAACAGTGTACTGGTGGTCGTTGCTTTACTGGTGGCCGTTGCCTCACACCCTGAACTTGTTTAGGCATGAGGCAAGGTTGGTGAATCACTTCTGTTTTCTTGATGCTGATTGTCAGACCAAAAGCCTTGCAAGCAGCCGAAAGCCTGTCCACAAGCAGTTGCGCTTCCTCCCGAGATGTTGCACAAAGTGCAGCGTCATCTGCAAACAAAAGATCCCTGATGACAGTTTGTCGAAGAAGGGTCTTAGCTTTGAAACGTTGCTGGTTGAAGAGACCACCACTTGTTCTAAATTTAAACTTCACCCCAGTATCTATATCAGCGAAAGCATATCTCAGCATAACTGAAAAGAACAAAGCAAATAGCACAGGTGCCATTATGCAACCCTGTTTGGTACCATTTGTCACATTGAAAGGTTCTGAAGACTCTCCATTTGAAACAACCGATGCCTTCATTCCATCATGGAAAGAAATAATTACATTCAGCATGTTGTCAGGTATTCCCAGCTTGTCCAACACTTTCCAGAGGGCTTCGCGGTTTACTGTGTCAAAGGCCTTTGTAAGGTCAATGAAAACCATATACAACTCCTCGTTCTTTTCCCGGACTTTCTCGGCAACTTGGCGGAGGGAAAAGATCATATCAACAGTACCCCGACCAGCACGGAAACCGCACTGAGATTCGGGATAGATATCATCAACAAGGTGTTTAATTATTCTGTTGAGAATAAGCCTTGCCAAGACCTTCCCTGCAATTGACAAAAGTGAAATGCCTCGATGGTTGTCACAGATGTTTCTATTGCCTTTATTCTTATACAAGTGTTGAATTAATGCATCTTTGAAATCCTGAGGGACATTTCCACCCTGCCAGATCTTCACAAAGAGACTGTGCAGCTTCTTCACTAGTGTCTGGCCACCGTACTTAAACACCTCAGGAGGTAAGGTGTCTTTCCCTGACCTTTTGCCTGACGACATTTGCCTAATAGCAACGAAAACTTCATGTATCGCTGGAAGGAAGGAGAGTGCAGGAATCTCAGGTCGTTCAGCGATAGATGAAAGTATTTCTTCATCAGTTGTGGAAGTATTGTTTAGGACCGCTTTGAAGTGCTCCTTCCAGCGATTCAATATATCCGCTCTATCATTTATCAGTGTGCCATCATTTGCAGATACGGGAGAAACGCCAGATTCGTGCGGTCCAAAAACTTTCTTAATACCTTCATAAAAAACTTTCAAGTCTTTTCTGTCAAATGCTTCTTGCATTAATTTGGCATGTGAGGACCACCATGCCTCTTTCATCTGCCGTAATGCTTTCTGGACTTTACTTTTGCATTCCTTGTACAATTTCCTCTTTAGTGTTGAGTTCTTATCATCAATCCAGGTTTTATGAGCCTTATGCATTTCATTGATCAACTCTTGGGCCTCAACATTCTGGTCATCGAACCAGTCCTGATGTTTACGGACAGGTAATCCCAAAACCTACAATGCAGATATAAAATCTAATATCTATAATATCTAATATATATATATATATATATATATATATATATGGGATTATATAAAGAATATACATTTTAAGGTATATATATCCCTTAGTAATAACAACAACGTGCGTAAGACGGGGATACAAAATAAATTAAAACAATATGATTATGGATTGACGTTTTTTTTTGGTCTTTGGTCAGTGGAATGTAACCAATCAATATAAGGCGTATTAAACTGATAAAATGATTGTAGGTAATTGATAAGGGCTATATCTGAATTATAAGAATAAGATTTCTTAAATATTTAATAAAATTTAGTAAATTTGCTTTAAATGCATTATAATTTTAGATCAACAAGTTATATAGTTTTTTTTAATTTTATAATTATGTTTTAAATTCAATTTTAGATATTCCATATTAAACAGTTTAAGAGGGAAATAGTTTTGAAAAAATGGAAAAAAAGGTTTCGTAAAAAACGGGATTGAAAAGGAAAAGGAATTTTGCAGAATATGGATAATTCAGGGTTTTTCGCTAGTGAGGTGGCATAGTTTTAAATATATATATATATATATATATATATATATATATATATATATATATATATATATATATACAATTAAACATGAATGCTTTGTTTCATATCAAAATATTGTCAACCCTGGTTTCAAAAGCTTTTACTTTGATAAACACCGTCATTATTGGCGTAATTGGTAATCAAACAATTGTGAGATGTAAAGAATGTCATGGTTGAAATTATGTTGTTTTTTTTCCGTCGGGGTATGTAAATTGGTTTTGGAGCCGGTTAAAATATTCTCCTATACAATAAAGTAAAGCTGGTCAGTTTGTTTATTTTCGTCATCGATAGCGTTCATTCTTACAAATCAATATATAATTCTGACAAGCCATTTTTATGGACTTAAATCATAAAATGAAAATTACAGACAAAACGGAGGATTAGTAAATGAAATAGTGGATAAGAATGTGAACATACTAGTAAAATAAGAACAAAGCACATCAGTAAAGCAAAACCAAGATATTTACACGAAAGTAAAGAGGCGTAGAGGGGTTATACCTCGTTAAAGATGGTGGTTCATTGCTGACCGCCTGAGGCGCTCCTACCGGGGAATACCAGCGAGTCCTAGTCAGGTAATTTGTATAAGTCATTATACAACTGCCTTCAAAAGTTATCTCTCTTTGTGATAACAGAGTTTTTGGATCCGAATTATTCTTGAGAAAAGGGGTCAAGAACCCCTTTTCGAGATAAAAAAAAGTCCTTGAATCTTATGAGAATAAAAAAGGTCGTCGCTACGCTCGTGAGATCACGCACACCCGAGAGTAAATCCCTGAACATTCGGGTAGTTTCTCGCTCGTCGCTTGACTGAACATACCTGCCATATTGTGCTCACCCGCAACAGACAAACGCTCCATGATGCTACTGTTAGTTTTGCTTGAGTGTTTCGCACGACTTTTGTACCTCTTCATTACAATAATGCGCAATCATTTGTATTTCGGACTTGTGTTCGTTTAAATCGATTGGATTCCCTAACCACACGTTGCCTATCTTTTTAGAATGAGAATATTCAATATTCCTATTAACTTTTTTTATAGGTAATGTACGCAAATTAGGATCCCGGGCGACAGTGGGTAGCCTTGCTAGTGTATATATATATATATTATTGTGAAAATATATACATATACTTTCAATACATTATATTTACCAACCTCTTCCAATTTAAGATTGATAAATGTTAACCAGTAACAACAGATCATCTATAAGTGAGTAAACAGGGTCGCATGTAAGTTCAAAGTTTTTTCCATGACAAAATACGTTGAAATTTTTTCAAATTGAGAACTTTTCAGGTACGATTTCTGACGAACTTCAGGTGAACAGATTCAATATTGACATCATAATGTTGTTTGGTTTGAAATGCTTTGGTAGAAAAATTGAAAAATCTTGGCTTATCGAATGTAATTGAACTATGGCCGGGGGTTGTTCTTGAACACAGGGTTTAACACATGTGGGATCCCCCGACAAAGGTTGTGGGAGAGATGCCTTTATAGCAGCATGTCATTCACACTGTTCAAAATGGCTCGACCACGTGTGGATAAACCTAACAGAATAAAATAAACAAAGGGAAGAAAGAAAACATTATTATTATATCTGAAATTATATTAGAAAGAAAGCGAAGAATAATAAAGCTTACACACAGGAATGGTATTTTGTAAAATCAATAATTAAGAGTAAAACATTTATATTGAAACAAAACAATTTATTTGACTAAAACATTTCGTAAAGCTATCAGTTACAGAGTTCATTTTTAAGGAGTGAAAAGTTCCATTTGTACGAACGTGTACGAGTGAAATGTTCGGTTTATTTAAGTTCATGTTTGTACGAATGTGTATATGCGAGCGTGTTTTATGTATTTTGTGGCAATTGTAATGTGTGTGTGTGTTTGACAGAATAGTTCGTAATTCGTAGTAGGAATCAAAAGAGATTACTTACTTTTTGGCTTTTGCCTCCCCCACCTTCTCGGTCGACGATCTCCTCTGTGTTCGTTCGGCCGGAAAGCGGAAGCAATAGAAAGGAAAAAGCGAGGGTATGACTTGTTTTATAGGGAGTCAATTCACGCATGGTCGTGCTTTCACGTTTATATATATATATATATATATATATATATATATATATATATATATATATATATATATATAAAACTTAATTTCTACGTTATAACATGACAACCTCCCGTGGCTTAAGGGATTGAGCGAACACTTACGGATTCAAGGTGTCTCTGTGAACCGGTTTGTGTTCGTGCTCTGTATATATACTATAAAGCTCTTCGTAAAACAAATGAGGCAGTCTTCGGTAGTTAAGAATGTGCATATAAACATTGAAATTTTGTTTATTATTAAATTTTAGAAGCGACTACTGTCAAGTAGATGGCCGAGTTCTCAAAGCACTTGCCTGTATCGAAACAGCTGTGATATAGTGAAACAGTATGTATGTGGATGATAACTATATATATATAGTCGTCATATATTGAAAACAAATATATATATATATATATATATATATATATATATATATATATATATATATATATATATATATATATATATATATATGGAGTTGTCATATATTAACAACAAAAAGGAATAATGTAAGGTATACAGAAATAAAAAAAAATCAATATAAAAAAACGTGTACTGCACTATCAATCATTGGGAACAGAAACGAAAAAAACATTCTTGGACAACAATTATTGCGTAAATAACGGATCATGTTCAATAACGGATTGTTATTTCCGCGGAGAATTAACTGATCGGAAAATTTCTTTTTGTGTTGAATCATTATTTCCGTGTCGTTCTCAGTCACATGATTACTTGCTTTTTTTCTCCCGACGATTCACCATAATATAGACTTAAAAATCAATATAGTTTTTATTTTTAATTCATATACGAATACATTTTTCATGTTAGTTGGAAATGGAGAGAGAAAGAGAGAAATACAAATAGAGAGCACATCTCCCGGCCCACTAACATGACGACTAATGCCGTTTAAACCATTTCAACTACACCTATCTTTTCAAAATATCGTCCGTGTATAATGTTTCTATATAAAAATATACTCTCACACAGCTGATGAGTTTTTATTCAATACGGAAATAGCGTTCCTTTGAATTATTTCTGATTTGACTGAATTTTGAATATAATCTATTATATCATATAGCACAAGTCTGACATAAGGACCGAGAACATTGTAAATACGAGGTAAAAATAAATGTTAATAGTCTGTTTAATGAGGCTCGCTAAAATTAGAATATTTGATATTCCATTTTATCGTTTTTTACAGCGACGCACGTGTTGGAGCCCTTCTCAAAGAAAAGTGCCGCCATATGTTGTGTTATCGTGCATAATACGTGGTCGGAATATAAAAGGAAAAGTCAATGCGACGGAAAAAAATAAAGAGAAAGTTGAATTTTTATACATGTACATACATTTATTTTCCACAGAGAAGGTTTTGTCGAAGCCAAAAGTAAGAGGGAAATAATAAAACATCTCATATATGAAAGGGAGTCAAAATAACAATACCGTCTTGGCACTAACGAATCATGTAAACAGCAGAAAAGGGCCATGTTGAAATGGTTAGCTGTCGGGGAGTCCCATCTAAAGTGATTAGACGCGAGGGCTGACAACACAGCATCAGCGATGTGAAAACTATGTACAAATGTGGAGCTAGGTGAAATAAATGAATGAAAACTATGTACAAATGTGGAGCTAGGTGAAATAAATGAATGAAAATTATGTACAAATGTGGAGCTAGGTGAAATAAATGAATGAAAACTATGTACAAATGTGGAGCTAGGTGAAATAAATGAATGAAAACTATGTACAAATGTGGAGCTAGGTGAAATAAATGAATGAAAATTATGTACAAATGTGGAGCTAGGTGAAATAAATGAATGAAAACTATGTACAAATGTGGAGCTAGGTGAAATAAATGAATGAAAACTATGTACAAATGTGGAGCTAGGTGAAATAAATGAATGAAAACTATGTACAAATGTGGAGCTAGGTGAAATAAATGAATGAAAACTATGTACAAATGTGGAGCTAGGTGAAATAAATGAATAAAAACTATGTACAAATGTGGAGCTAGGTGAAATAAATGAATGAAAACTATGTACAAATGTGGAGCTAGGTGAAATAAATGAATGAAAACTATGTACAAATGTGGCGCTAGGTGAAATAAATGAATGAAAATTATGTACAAATGTGCAGCTAGGTGAAATAAATGAATGAAAACTATGTACAAATGTGGAGCTAGGTGAAATAAATGAATGAAAATTATGTACAAATGTGGCGCTAGGTGAAATAAATGAATGAAAATTTTGTACAAATGTGCAGCTAGGTGAAATAAATGAATGAAAATTATGTACAAATGTGGAGCTAGGTGAAATAAATTAATGAAAATTATGTACAAATGTGGTGCTAGGTGAAATAAATGAATGAAAATTATGTACAAATGTGAAGCTAGGTGAAATAAATGAATGAAAATTATGAACAAATGTGGAGCTAGGTTAAATAAATGAATGAAAATGATGTACAAATGTGGCGCTAGGTGAAATAAATGAATGAAAATTATGTACAAATGTGCAGCTAGGTGAAATAAATGAATGAAAACTATGTACAAATGTGGAGCTAGGTGAAATAAATGAATGAAAACTATGTACAAATGTAGAGCTAGGTGAAATAAATGAATGAAAATTATGTACAAATGTGAAGCTAAGTGAAATAAATGAATGAAAACTATGTACAAATGTGGAGCTAGGTGAAATAAATGAATGTAAATTATGTACAAATGTGGAGCTAGGTGAAATAAATGAATGAAAACTATGTACAAATGTGGAGCTAGGTGAAATAAATGAATGAAAATTATGTACAAATGTGCAGCTAGGTGAAATAAATGAATGTAAACTATGTACAAATGTGAAGCTAGGTGAAATAAATGAATGAAAATTATGTACAAATGTGCAGCTAGGTGAAATAAATGAATGAAAACTATGTACAAATGTGGAGCTAGGTGAAATAAATGAATGAAAATTATGTACAAATGTGGCGCTAGGTGAAATAAATGAATGAAAATTATGTACAAATGTGCAGCTAGGTGAAATAAATGAATGAAAATTATGTACAAATGTGGAGCTAGGTGAAATAAATTAATGAAAATTATGTACAAATGTGGTGCTAGGTGAAATAAATGAATGAAAATTATGTACAAATGTGAAGCTAGGTGAAATAAATGAATGAAAATTATGAACAAATGTGGAGCTAGGTTAAATAAATGAATGAAAATGATGTACAAATGTGGCGCTAGGTGAAATAAATGAATGAAAATTATGTACAAATGTGCAGCTAGGTGAAATAAATGAATGAAAACTATGTACAAATGTGGAGCTAGGTGAAATAAATGAATGAAAACTATGTACAAATGTAGAGCTAGGTGAAATAAATGAATGAAAATTATGTACAAATGTGAAGCTAAGTGAAATAAATGAATGAAAACTATGTACAAATGTGGAGCTAGGTGAAATAAATGAATGTAAATTATGTACAAATGTGGAGCTAGGTGAAATAAATGAATGAAAACTATGTACAAATGTGGAGCTAGGTGAAATAAATGAATGAAAATTATGTACAAATGTGCAGCTAGGTGAAATAAATGAATGTAAACTATGTACAAATGTGAAGCTAGGTGAAATAAATGAATGAAACTTATGTACAAATGTGAAGCTAGGTGAAATAAATGAATGTAAACTATGTACAAATGTTGAGCTAGGTGAAATAAATGAATGAAAATTATGTATAAATGTGAAGCTAGGTGAAATAAATGAATGAAAATTATGTACAAATGTAGAGCTAGGTGAAATAAATAAATGAAAATTATGTACAAATGTGGAGCTAGGTGAAATAAATGAATGAAAACTATGTACAAATGTGGAGCTAGGTGAAATAAATGAATGAAAACTATGTACAAATGTGGAGCTAGGTGAAATAAATGAATGAAAACTATGTACAAATGTGGAGCTAGGTGAAATAAATGAATGAAAACTATGTACAAATGTGGAGCTAGGTGAAATAAATGAATAAAAACTATGTACAAATGTGGAGCTAGGTGAAATAAATGAATGAAAACTATGTACAAATGTGGAGCTAGGTGAAATAAATGAATGAAAACTATGTACAAATGTGGCGCTAGGTGAAATAAATGAATGAAAATTATGTACAAATGTGCAGCTAGGTGAAATAAATGAATGAAAACTATGTACAAATGTGGAGCTAGGTGAAATAAATGAATGAAAATTATGTACAAATGTGGCGCTAGGTGAAATAAATGAATGAAAATTATGTACAAATGTGCAGCTAGGTGAAATAAATGAATGAAAATTATGTACAAATGTGGAGCTAGGTGAAATAAATTAATGAAAATTATGTACAAATGTGGTGCTAGGTGAAATAAATGAATGAAAATTATGTACAAATGTGAAGCTAGGTGAAATAAATGAATGAAAATTATGAACAAATGTGGAGCTAGGTTAAATAAATGAATGAAAATGATGTACAAATGTGGCGCTAGGTGAAATAAATGAATGAAAATTATGTACAAATGTGCAGCTAGGTGAAATAAATGAATGAAAACTATGTACAAATGTGGAGCTAGGTGAAATAAATGAATGAAAACTATGTACAAATGTAGAGCTAGGTGAAATAAATGAATGAAAATTATGTACAAATGTGAAGCTAAGTGAAATAAATGAATGAAAACTATGTACAAATGTGGAGCTAGGTGAAATAAATGAATGTAAATTATGTACAAATGTGGAGCTAGGTGAAATAAATGAATGAAAACTATGTTCAAATGTGGAGCTAGGTGAAATAAATGAATGAAAATTATGTACAAATGTGCAGCTAGGTGAAATAAATGAATGTAAACTATGTACAAATGTGAAGCTAGGTGAAATAAATGAATGAAACTTATGTACAAATGTGAAGCTAGGTGAAATAAATGAATGTAAACTATGTACAAATGTGGAGCTAGGTGAAATAAATGAATGAAAATTATGTATAAATGTGAAGCTAGGTGAAATAAATGAATGAAAATTATGTACAAATGTAGAGCTAGGTGAAATAAATAAATAAAAATTATGTACAAATGTGGAGCTAGGTAGTATAAATGAATGAAAACTATGTACAAATGTGCCGCTAGGTGAAATAAATGAATGAAAATTATGTACAAATGTGGAGCTAGGTGAAATAAATGAATGAAAATTATGTACAAATGTGGAGCTAAGTGAAATAAATGAATGAAAATTATGTACAAATGTGGCGCTAGGTGAAATAAATGAATGAAAATTATGTACAAATGTAGAGCTAGGTGAAATAAATAAATACAAATTATGTACAAATGTGGAGCTAGGTGAAATAAATTAATGAAAATTATGTACAAATGTGGTGCTAGGTGAAATAAATGAATGAAAATTATGTACAAATGTGGAGCTAGGTGAAATAAATGAATGTAAACTATGTACAAATGTGGAGCTAGGTGAAATAAATGAATGAAAATTATGTATAAATGTGGAGCTAGGTTAAATAAATATATAAAAATTATGTATAAATGTTGAGCTAGGTGAAATAAATGAATGAAAACTATGTACAAATGTAGAGCTAGGTGAAATAAATAAATGAAAATTATGTACAAATGTGGAGCTAGGTAGTATAAATGAATGAAAACTATGTACAAATGTGCAGCTAGGTGAAATAAATGAATGAAAACTATGTACAAATGTGGAGCTAGGTGAAATAAATGAATGAAAATTATGTACAAATGTGGAGCTAGGTGAAATAAATGAATGAAAATTATGTATAAATGTGGAGCTAGGTTAAATAAATATATAAAAATTATGTATAAATGTTGAGCTAGGTGAAATAAATGAATAACAACTATGTACAAATGTAGAGCTAGGTGAAATAAATAAATGAAAATTATGTACAAATGTGGAGCTAGGTGAAATAAATGAATGAAAATTATGTATAAATGTGAAGCTACTTGAAATAAATGAATGAAAATTATGTACAAATGTGAAGCTAGGTGAAATAAATGAATGAAAATTATGTACAAATGTGAAGCTAGGTGAAATAAATGAATGAAAATTATGTACAAATGTGCAGCTAGGTGAAATAAATGAATGAAAATTATGTACAAATGTGCAGCTAGGTGAAATAAATGAATGAAAATTATGTACAAATGTGGAGCTAGGTAGTATTAATGAATGAAAACTATGTACAAATGTGGAGCTAGGTGAAATAAATGAATGAAAATTATGTACAAATGTGGAGCTAGGTGAAATAAATGAATGAAAATTATGTACAAATGTGGAGCTAGGTAGTATTAATGAATGAAAACTATGTACAAATGTGGAGCTAGGTGAAATAAATGAATGAAAACTATGTACAAATGTGCAGCTAGGTGAAATATATGAATGAAAACTATGTACAAATGTGGAGCTAGGTGAAATAAATGAATGAAAATTATGTACAAATGTGGAGCTAGGTGAAATGAATGAATGAAAATTATGTACAAATGTGGAGCTAGGTAGTATTAATGAATGAAAACTATGTACAAATGTGGAGCTAGGTGAAATAAATGAATGAAAACTATGTACAAATGTGCAGCTAGGTGAAATATATGAATGAAAACTATGTACAAATGTGGAGCTAGGTGAAATAAATGAATGAAAATTATGTACAAATGTGGAGCTAGGTGAAATAAATGAATGAAAACTATGTACAAATGTGGAGCTAGGTAGTATTAATGAATGAAAACTATGTACAAATGTGGAGCTAGGTGAAATAAATGAATGAAAACTATGTACAAATGTGCAGCTAGGTGAAATATATGAATGAAAACTATGTACAAATGTGGAGCTAGGTGAAATAAATGAATGAAAATTATGTACAATTGTGGAGCTAGGTGAAATGAATGAATGAAAATTATGTACAAATGTGCAGCTAGGTGAAATAAATAAATTAAAATTATGTACACATGTGCAGCTAGGTGAAATAAATTAATGAAAATTATGTACAAATGTGAAGCTAGGTCAAATAAATGAATGAAAATTATGTACAAATGTGAAGCTAGGTGAAATAAATGAATGAAAATTATGTACAAATGTGCAGCTAGGTGAAATAAATGAATGAAAATTATGTACAAATGTGCAGCTAGGTGAAATAAATGAATGAAAACTATGTACAAATTTGGAGCTAGGTGAAATAAATGAATGAAAATTATGTACAAACGTGGAGCTAGGTGAAATAAATGAATGAAAATTATGTACAAATGTGGAGCTAGGTGAAATAAATGAATGAAAATTATGTACAAATGTGGCGCTAGGTGAAATAAATGAATGAAAATTATGTACAAATGTGCAGCTAGGTGAAATAAATGAATGAAAATTATGTACAAAGGTGGAGCTAGGTGAAATAAATTAATGAAAATTATGTACAAATGTGGTGCTAGGTGAAATAAATGAATGAAAATTATGTACAAATGTGAAGCTAGGTGAAATAAATGAATGAAAATTATGAACAAATGTGGAGCTAGGTTAAATAAATGAATGAAAATGATGTACAAATGTGGCGCTAGGTGAAATAAATGAATGAAAATTATGTACAAATGTGCAGCTAGGTGAAATAAATGAATGAAAACTATGTACAAATGTGGAGCTAGGTGAAATAAATGAATGAAAACTATGTACAAATGTAGAGCTAGGTGAAATAAATGAATGAAAATTATGTACAAATGTGAAGCTAAGTGAAATAAATGAATGAAAACTATGTACAAATGTGGAGCTAGGTGAAATAAATGAATGTAAATTATGTAGAAATGTGGAGCTAGGTGAAATAAATGAATGAAAACTATGTACAAATGTGGAGCTAGGTGAAATAAATGAATGAAAATTATGTACAAATGTGCAGCTAGGTGAAATAAATGAATGTAAACTATGTACAAATGTGAAGCTAGGTGAAATAAATGAATGAAACTTATGTACAAATGTGAAGCTAGGTGAAATAAATGAATGTAAACTATGTACAAATGTGGAGCTAGGTGAAATAAATGAATGAAAATTATGTATAAATGTGAAGCTAGGTGAAATAAATGAATGAAAATTATGTACAAATGTAGAGCTAGGTGAAATAAATAAATGAAAATTATGTACAAATGTGGAGCTAGGTAGTATAAATGAATGAAAACTATGTACAAATGTGCAGCTAGGTGAAATAAATGAATGAAAATTATGTACAAATGTGGAGCTAGGTGAAATAAATGAATGAAAATTATGTACAAATGTGGAGCTAAGTGAAATAAATGAATGAAAATTATGTACAAATGTGGCGCTAGGTGAAATAAATGAATGAAAATTATGTACAAATGTAGAGCTAGGTGAAATAAATAAATACAAATTATGTACAAATGTGGAGCTAGGTGAAATAAATTAAAGAAAATTATGTACAAATGTGGTGCTAGGTGAAATAAATGAATGAAAATTATGTACAAATGTGGAGCTAGGTGAAATAAATGAATGTAAACTATGTACAAATGTGGAGCTAGGTGAAATAAATGAATGAAAATTATGTATAAATGTGGAGCTAGGTTAAATAAATATATAAAAATTATGTATAAATGTTGAGCTAGGTGAAATAAATGAATGAAAACTATGTACAAATGTAGAGCTAGGTGAAATAAATAAATGAAAATTATGTACAAATGTGGAGCTAGGTAGTATAAATGAATGAAAACTATGTACGAATGTGCAGCTAGGTGAAATAAATGAATGAAAATTATGTACAAATGTGGAGCTAGGTGAAATAAATGAATGAAAATTATGTACAAATGTGGAGCTAGGTGAAATAAATGAATGAAAATTATGTATAAATGTGGAGCTAGGTTAAATAAATATATAAAAATTATGTATAAATGTTGAGCTAGGTGAAATAAATGAATGAAAACTATGTACAAATGTAGAGCTAGGTGAAATAAATAAATGAAAATTATGTACAAATGTGGAGCTAGGTGAAATAAATGAATGAAAATTATGTATAAATGTGAAGCTACGTGAAATAAATGAATGAAAATTATGTACAAATGTGAAGCTAGGTGAAATAAATGAATGAAAATTATGTACAAATGTGAAGCTAGGTGAAATAAATGAATGAAAATTATGTACAAATGTGAAGCTAGGTGAAATAAATGAATGAAAATTATGTACAAATGTGCAGCTAGGTGAAATAAATGAATGAAAATTATGTACAAATGTGCAGCTAGGTGAAATAAATGAATGAAAATTATGTACAAATGTGGAGCTAGGTAGTATTAATGAATGAAAACTATGTACAAATGTGGAGCTAGGTGAAATAAATTAATGAAAATTATGTACAAATGTGGAGCTAGGTGAAATAAATGAATGAAAATTATGTACAAATGTGGAGCTAGGTAGTATTAATGAATGAAAACTATGTACAAATGTGGAGCTAGGTGAAATAAATGAATGAAAACTATGTACAAATGTGCAGCTAGGTGAAATATATGAATGAAAACTATGTACAAATGTGGAGCTAGGTGAAATAAATGAATGAAAATTATGTACAAATGTGGAGCTAGGTGAAATGAATGAATGAAAATTATGTACAAATGTGGAGCTAGGTAGTATTAATGAATGAAAACTATGTACAAATGTGGAGCTAGGTTAAATAAATGAATGAAAACTATGTACAAATGTGCAGCTAGGTGAAATATATGAATGAAAACTATGTACAAATGTGGAGCTAGGTGAAATAAATGAATGAAAATTATGTACAAATGTGGAGCTAGGTGAAATAAATGAATGAAAATTATGTACAAATGTGGAGCTAGGTAGTATTAATGAATGAAAACTATGTACAAATGTGGAGCTAGGTGAAATAAATGAATGAAAACTATGTACAAATGTGCAGCTAGGTGAAATATATGAATGAAAACTATGTACAAATGTGGAGCTAGGTGAAATAAATGAATGAAAATTATGTACAATTGTGGAGCTAGGTGAAATGAATGAATGAAAATTATGTACAAATGTGCAGCTAGGTGAAATAAATAAATTAAAATTATGTACACATGTGCAGCTAGGTGAAATAAATTAATGAAAATTATGTACAAATGTGAAGCTAGGTGAAATAAATGAATGAAAATTATGTACAAATGTGAAGCTAGGTGAAATAAATGAATGAAAATTATGTACAAATGTGCAGCTAGGTGAAATAAATGAATGAAAATTATGTACAAATGTGCAGCTAGGTGAAATAAATGAATGAAAACTATGTACAAATTTGGAGCTAGGTGAAATAAATGAATGAAAATTATGTACAAACGTGGAGCTAGGTGAAATAAATGAATGAAAATTATGTACAAATGTGGAGCTAGGTGAAATAAATGAATGAAAATTATGTATAAATGTGAAGCTACGTGAAATAAATGAATGAAAATTATGTACAAATGTTGAGCTAGGTGAAATAAATGAATGAAAATTATGTATAAATGTGAGGCTAGGTGAAATAAATGAAGGAAAATTATGTACAAATGTGGAGCTAGGTGAAATAAATGAATGAAAACTATGTACAAATGTGGAGCTAAGTGAAATAAATGAATGAAAATTATGTACAAATGTGGAGCTAGGTGAAATAAATGAATGAAAATTATGTACAAATGTGGAGCTAAGTGAAATAAATGAATGAAAATTATGTACAAATGTGGCGCTAGGTGAAATAAATGAATGAAAATTATGTACAAATGTAGAGCTAGGTGAAATAAATAAATACAAATTATGTACAAATGTGGAGCTAGGTGAAATAAATTAAAGAAAATTATGTACAAATGTGGTGCTAGGTGAAATAAATGAATGAAAATTATGTACAAATGTGGAGCTAGGTGAAATAAATGAATGTAAACTATGTACAAATGTGGAGCTAGGTGAAATAAATGAATGAAAATTATGTATAAATGTGGAGCTAGGTTAAATAAATATATAAAAATTATGTATAAATGTTGAGCTAGGTGAAATAAATGAATGAAAACTATGTACAAATGTAGAGCTAGGTGAAATAAATAAATGAAAATTATGTACAAATGTGGAGCTAGGTAGTATAAATGAATGAAAACTATGTACGAATGTGCAGCTAGGTGAAATAAATGAATGAAAATTATGTACAAATGTGGAGCTAGGTGAAATAAATGAATGAAAATTATGTACAAATGTGGAGCTAGGTGAAATAAATGAATGAAAATTATGTATAAATGTGGAGCTAGGTTAAATAAATATATAAAAATTATGTATAAATGTTGAGCTAGGTGAAATAAATGAATGAAAACTATGTACAAATGTAGAGCTAGGTGAAATAAATAAATGAAAATTATGTACAAATGTGGAGCTAGGTGAAATAAATGAATGAAAATTATGTATAAATGTGAAGCTACGTGAAATAAATGAATGAAAATTATGTACAAATGTGAAGCTAGGTGAAATAAATGAATGAAAATTATGTACAAATGTGAAGCTAGGTGAAATAAATGAATGAAAATTATGTACAAATGTGAAGCTAGGTGAAATAAATGAATGAAAATTATGTACAAATGTGAAGCTAGGTGAAATAAATGAATGAAAATTATGTACAAATGTGCAGCTAGGTGAAATAAATGAATGAAAATTATGTACAAATGTGCAGCTAGGTGAAATAAATGAATGAAAATTATGTACAAATGTGGAGCTAGGTAGTATTAATGAATGAAAACTATGTACAAATGTGGAGCTAGGTGAAATAAATGAATGAAAATTATGTACAAATGTGGAGCTAGGTGAAATAAATGAATGAAAATTATGTACAAATGTGGAGCTAGGTAGTATTAATGAATGAAAACTATGTACAAATGTGGAGCTAGGTGAAATAAATGAATGAAAACTATGTACAAATGTGCAGCTAGGTGAAATATATGAATGAAAACTATGTACAAATGTGGAGCTAGGTGAAATAAATGAATGAAAATTATGTACAAATGTGGAGCTAGGTGAAATGAATGAATGAAAATTATGTACAAATGTGGAGCTAGGTAGTATTAATGAATGAAAACTATGTACAAATGTGGAGCTAGGTGAAATAAATGAATGAAAACTATGTACAAATGTGCAGCTAGGTGAAATATATGAATGAAAACTATGTACAAATGTGGAGCTAGGTGAAATAAATGAATGAAAATTATGTACAAATGTGGAGCTAGGTGAAATAAATGAATGAAAATTATGTACAAATGTGGAGCTAGGTAGTATTAATGAATGAAAACTATGTACAAATGTGGAGCTAGGTGAAATAAATGAATGAAAACTATGTACAAATGTGCAGCTAGGTGAAATATATGAATGAAAACTATGTACAAATGTGGAGCTAGGTGAAATAAATGAATGAAAATTATGTACAATTGTAGAGCTAGGTGAAATGAATGAATGAAAATTATGTACAAATGTGCAGCTAGGTGAAATAAATAAATTAAAATTATGTACACATGTGCAGCTAGGTGAAATAAATTAATGAAAATTATGTACAAATGTGAAGCTAGGTGAAATAAATGAATGAAAATTATGTACAAATGTGAAGCTAGGTGAAATAAATGAATGAAAATTATGTACAAATGTGCAGCTAGGTGAAATAAATGAATGAAAATTATGTACAAATGTGCAGCTAGGTGAAATAAATGAATGAAAACTATGTACAAATTTGGAGCTAGGTGAAATAAATGAATGAAAATTATGTACAAACGTGGAGCTAGGTGAAATAAATGAATGAAAATTATGTACAAATGTGGAGCTAGGTGAAATAAATGAATGAAAATTATGTATAAATGTGAAGCTACGTGAAATAAATGAATGAAAATTATGTACAAATGTTGAGCTAGGTGAAATAAATGAATGAAAATTATGTATAAATGTGAGGCTAGGTGAAATAAATGAAGGAAAATTATGTACAAATGTGGAGCTAGGTGAAATAAATGAATGAAAACTATGTACAAATGTGGAGCTAAGTGAAATAAATGAATGAAAATTATGTACAAATGTGGAGCTAGGTGGAGTAAATGAATAAAAATTATGTACAAATGTGGAGCTAGGTGAAATAAATGAATGAAAATTATGTACAAATGTGGAGCTAGGTAGTATTAATGAATGACAACTATGTACAAATGTGGAGCTAGGTGAAATAAATGAATGAAAACTATGTACAAATGTGCAGCTAGGTGAAATATATGAATGAAAACTATGTACAAATGTGGAGCTAGGTGAAATAAATGAATGAAAATTATGTACAAATGTGGAGCTAGGTGAAATGAATGAATGAAAATTATGTACAAATGTGGAGCTAGGTAGTATTAATGAATGAAAACTATGTACAAATGTGGAGCTAGGTGAAATAAATGAATGAAAATTATGTACAAATGTGCAGCTAGGTGAAATATATGAATGAAAACTATGTACAAATGTGGAGCTAGGTGAAATAAATGAATGAAAATTATGTACAAATGTGGAGCTAGGTGAAATAAATGAATGAAAATTATGTACAAATGTGGAGCTAGGTAGTATTAATGAATGAAAACTATGTACAAATGTGGAGCTAGGTGAAATAAATGAATGAAAACTATGTACAAATGTGCAGCTAGGTGAAATATATGAATGAAAACTATGTACAAATGTGGAGCTAGGTTAAATAAATGAATGAAAATTATGTACAAATGTGGAGCTAGGTGAAATGAATGAATGAAAATTATGTACAAATGTGCAGCTAGGTGAAATAAATAAATTAAAATTATGTACACATGTGCAGCTAGGTGAAATAAATGAATGAAAATTATGTACAAATGTGCAGCTAGGTGAAATAAATGAATTAAAATTATGTACAAATGTGGCGCTAGGTGAAATAAATGAATGTAAATTATGTACAAATGTGGAGCTAGGTGAAATAAATGAATGAAAACTATGTACAAATGTGGAGCTAGGTGAAATAAATGAATGAAAATTATGTACAAATGTGGAGCTAGGTGAAATAAATAAATGTAAACTATGTACAAATGTGGAGCTAGGTGAAATAAATGAATGAAAATTATGTACAAATGTGGAGCTAGGTGAAATAAATGAATGTAAACTATGTACAAATGTGGAGCTAGGTGAAATAAATGAATGAAAATTATGTACAAATGTGAAGCTAGGTGAAATAAATGAATGAAAATTATGTACAAATGTGAAGCTAGGTGAAATAAATGAATGAAAATTATGTACAAATGTGGAGCTAGGTGAAATAAATGAATGAAAATTATGTACAAATGTGGAGCTAGGTAGTATTAATGAATGAAAACTATGTACAAATGTGGAGCTAGGTGAAATAAATGAATGAAAACTATGTACAAATGTGCAGCTAGGTGAAATATATGAATGAAAACTATGTACAAATGTGGAGCTAGGTGAAATAAATGAATGAAAATTATGTACAAATGTGGAGCTAGGTGAAATAAATGAATGAAAATTATGTACAAATGTGGAGCTAGGTAGTATTAATGAATGAAAACTATGTACAAATGTGGAGCTAGGTGAAATAAATGAATGAAAACTATGTACAAATGTGCAGCTAGGTGAAATATATGAATGAAAACTATGTACAAATGTGGAGCTAGGTGAAATAAATGAATGAAAATTATGTACAAATGTGGAGCTAGGTGAAATGAATGAATGAAAATTATGTACAAATGTGCAGCTAGGTGAAATAAATAAATTAAAATTATGTACACATGTGCAGCTAGGTGAAATAAATGAATGAAAATTATGTACAAATGTGCAGCTAGGTGAAATAAATGAATTAAAATTATGTACAAATGTGGCGCTAGGTGAAATAAATGAATGTAAATTATGTACAAATGTGGAGCTAGGTGAAATAAATGAATGAAAACTATGTACAAATGTGGAGCTAGGTGAAATAAATGAATGAAAATTATGTACAAATGTGGAGCTAGGTGAAATAAATAAATGTAAACTATGTACAAATGTGGAGCTAGGTGAAATAAATGAATGAAAATTATGTACAAATGTGGAGCTAGGTGAAATAAATGAATGTAAACTATGTACAAATGTGGAGCTAGGTGAAATAAATGAATGAAAATTATGTACAAATGTGAAGCTAGGTGAAATAAATGAATGAAAATTATGTACAAATGTGAAGCTAGGTGAAATAAATGAATGAAAATTATGTACAAATGTGGAGCTAGGTGAAATAAATGAATGAAAATTATGTACAAATGTGGAGCTAGGTAGTATTAATGAATGAAAACTATGTACAAATGTGGAGCTAGGTGAAATAAATGAATGAAAACTATGTACAAATGTGCAGCTAGGTGAAATATATGAATGAAAACTATGTACAAATGTGGAGCTAGGTGAAATAAATGAATGAAAATTATGTACAAATGTGGAGCTAGGTGAAATAAATGAATGAAAATTATGTACAAATGTGGAGCTAGGTAGTATTAATGAATGAAAACTATGTACAAATGTGGAGCTAGGTGAAATAAATGAATGAAAACTATGTACAAATGTGCAGCTAGGTGAAATATATGAATGAAAACTATGTACAAATGTGGAGCTAGGTTAAATAAATGAATGAAAATTATGTACAAATGTGGAGCTAGGTGAAATGAATGAATGAAAATTATGTACAAATGTGCAGCTAGGTGAAATAAATAAATTAAAATTATGTACACATGTGCAGCTAGGTGAAATAAATGAATGAAAATTATGTACAAATGTGCAGCTAGGTGAAATAAATGAATTAAAATTATGTACAAATGTGGCGCTAGGTGAAATAAATGAATGTAAATTATGTACAAATGTGGAGCTAGGTGAAATAAATGAATGAAAACTATGTACAAATGTGGAGCTAGGTGAAATAAATGAATGAAAATTATGTACAAATGTGGAGCTAGGTGAAATAAATAAATGTAAACTATGTACAAATGTGGAGCTAGGTGAAATAAATGAATGAAAATTATGTACAAATGTGGAGCTAGGTGAAATAAATGAATGTAAACTATGTACAAATGTGGAGCTAGGTGAAATAAATGAATGAAAATTATGTACAAATGTGAAGCTAGGTGAAATAAATGAATGAAAATTATGTACAAATGTGAAGCTAGGTGAAATAAATGAATGAAAATTATGTACAAATGTGGAGCTAGGTGAAATAAATGAATGAAAATTATGTACAAATGTGGAGCTAGGTAGTATTAATGAATGAAAACTATGTACAAATGTGGAGCTAGGTGAAATAAATGAATGAAAACTATGTACAAATGTGCAGCTAGGTGAAATATATGAATGAAAACTATGTACAAATGTGGAGCTAGGTGAAATAAATGAATGAAAATTATGTACAAATGTGGAGCTAGGTGAAATAAATAGAATGTAAACTATGTACAAATGTGGAGCTAGGTGAAATAAATGAATGAAAATTATGTACAAATGTGAAGCTAGGTGAAATAAATGAATGTAAACTATGTACAAATGTGGAGCTAGGTGAAATAAATGAATGAAAATTATGTACAAATGTGAAGCTAGGTGAAATAAATGAATGAAAATTATGTACAAATGTGAAGCTAGGTGAAATAAATGAATGAAAATTATGTACAAATGTGGAGCTAGGTGAAATAAATGAATGAAAATTATGTACAAATGTGGAGCTAGGTAGTATTAATGAATGAAAACTATGTACAAATGTGGAGCTAGGTGAAATAAATGAATGAAAACTATGTACAAATGTGCAGCTAGGTGAAATATATGAATGAAAACTATGTACAAATGTGGAGCTAGGTGAAATAAATGAATGAAAATTATGTACAAATGTGGAGCTAGGTGAAATAAATGAATGAAAATTATGTACAAATGTGGAGCTAGGTAGTATTAATGAATGAAAACTATGTACAAATGTGGAGCTAGGTGAAATGAATGAATGAAAATTATGTACAAATGTGCAGCTAGGTGAAATAAATAAATTAAAATTATGTACACATGTGCAGCTAGGTGAAATAAATGAATGAAAATTATGTACAAATGTGCAGCTAGGTGAAATAAATGAATTAAAATTATGTACAAATGTGGCGCTAGGTGAAATAAATGAATGTAAATTATGTACAAATGTGGAGCTAGGTGAAATAAATGAATGAAAACTATGTACAAATGTGGAGCTAGGTGAAATAAATGAATGAAAATTATGTACAAATGTGGAGCTAGGTGAAATAAATAAATGTAAACTATGTACAAATGTGGAGCTAGGTGAAATAAATGAATGAAAATTATGTACAAATGTGGAGCTAGGTGAAATAAATGAATGTAAACTATGTACAAATGTGGAGCTAGGTGAAATAAATGAATGAAAATTATGTACAAATGTGAAGCTAGGTGAAATAAATGAATGAAAATTATGTACAAATGTGAAGCTAGGTGAAATAAATGAATGAAAATTATGTACAAATGTGGAGCTAGGTGAAATAAATGAATGAAAATTATGTACAAATGTGGAGCTAGGTAGTATTAATGAATGAAAACTATGTACAAATGTGGAGCTAGGTGAAATAAATGAATGAAAACTATGTACAAATGTGCAGCTAGGTGAAATATATGAATGAAAACTATGTACAAATGTGGAGCTAGGTGAAATAAATGAATGAAAATTATGTACAAATGTGGAGCTAGGTGAAATAAATGAATGAAAATTATGTACAAATGTGGAGCTAGGTAGTATTAATGAATGAAAACTATGTACAAATGTGGAGCTAGGTGAAATAAATGAATGAAAACTATGTACAAATGTGCAGCTAGGTGAAATATATGAATGAAAACTATGTACAAATGTGGAGCTAGGTGAAATAAATGAATGAAAATTATGTACAAATGTGGAGCTAGGTGAAATGAATGAATGAAAATTATGTACAAATGTGCAGCTAGGTGAAATAAATAAATTAAAATTATGTACACATGTGCAGCTAGGTGAAATAAATGAATGAAAATTATGTACAAATGTGCAGCTAGGTGAAATAAATGAATTAAAATTATGTACAAATGTGGCGCTAGGTGAAATAAATGAATGTAAATTATGTACAAATGTGGAGCTAGGTGAAATAAATGAATGAAAACTATGTACAAATGTGGAGCTAGGTGAAATAAATGAATGAAAATTATGTACAAATGTGGAGCTAGGTGAAATAAATAAATGTAAACTATGTACAAATGTGGAGCTAGGTGAAATAAATGAATGAAAATTATGTACAAATGTGGAGCTAGGTGAAATAAATGAATGTAAACTATGTACAAATGTGGAGCTAGGTGAAATAAATGAATGAAAATTATGTACAAATGTGAAGCTAGGTGAAATAAATGAATGAAAATTATGTACAAATGTGAAGCTAGGTGAAATAAATGAATGAAAATTATGTACAAATGTGGAGCTAGGTGAAATAAATGAATGAAAATTATGTACAAATGTGGAGCTAGGTAGTATTAATGAATGAAAACTATGTACAAATGTGGAGCTAGGTGAAATAAATGAATGAAAACTATGTACAAATGTGCAGCTAGGTGAAATATATGAATGAAAACTATGTACAAATGTGGAGCTAGGTGAAATAAATGAATGAAAATTATGTACAAATGTGGAGCTAGGTGAAATAAATGAATGAAAATTATGTACAAATGTTGAGCTAGGTGAAATAAATGAATCAAAATTATGTATAAATGTGAGGCTAGGTGAAATAAATGAAGGAAAATTATGTACAAATGTGGATCTAGGTAGTATTAATGAATGAAAACTATGTACAAATGTGGAGCTAAGTGAAATAAATGAATGAAAATTATGTACAAATGTGGAGCTAGGTGGAGTAAATGAATAAAAATTATGTACAAATGTGGAGCTAGGTGAAATAAATGAATGAAAATTATGTACAAATGTGGAGCTAGGTAGTATTAATGAATGAAAACTATGTACAAATGTGGAGCGAGGTGAAATAAATGAATGAAAACTATGTACAAATGTGCAGCTAGGTGAAATATATGAATGAAAACTATGTACAAATGTGGAGCTAGGTGAAATAAATGAATGAAAATTATGTACAAATGTGGAGCTAGGTGAAATGAATGAATGAAAATTATGTACAAATGTGGAGCTAGGTAGTATTAATGAATGAAAACTATGTACAAATGTGGAGCTAGGTGAAATGAATGAATGAAAACTATGTACAAATGTGCAGCTAGGTGAAATATATGAATGAAAACTATGTACAAATGTGGAGCTAGGTGAAATAAATGAATGAAAATTATGTACAAATGTGGAGCTAGGTGAAATAAATGAATGAAAATTATGTACAAATGTGGAGCTAGGTAGTATTAATGAATGAAAACTATGTACAAATGTGGAGCTAGGTGAAATAAATGAATGAAAACTATGTACAAATGTGCAGCTAGGTGAAATATATGAATGAAAACTATGTACAAATGTGGAGCTAGGTGAAATAAATGAATGAAAATTATGTACAAATGTGAAGCTAGGTGAAATGAATGAATGAAAATTATGTACAAATGTGCAGCTAGGTGAAATAAATAAATTAAAATTATGTACACATGTGCAGCTAGGTGAAATAAATGAATGAAAATTATGTACAAATGTGCAGCTAGGTGAAATAAATGAATTAAAATTATGTACAAATGTGGCGCTAGGTGAAATAAATGAATGTAAATTATGTACAAATGTGGAGCTAGGTGAAATAAATGAATGAAAATTATGTACAAATGTTGAGCTAGGTGAAATAAATGAATGAAAATTATGTATAAATGTGAAGCTAGGTGAAATAAATGAAGGAAAATTATGTACAAATGTGGAGCTAGGTGACATAAATTAATGAAAACTATGTACACATTTGGAGCTAGGTGAAATAAATGAATGAAAATTATGTACAAATGTGGAGCTAGGTGAAATAAATGAATGAAAATTATGTACAAATGTGGAGCTTGGTGAAATAAATGAATTAAAATTATGTACAAATGTGCAGCTAGGTGAAATAAATGAATGAAAACTATGTACAAATGTGGAGCTAGGTGAAATAAATGAATGAAAATTATGTACAAATGTGGAGCTAGGTGCAGTAAATGAATAAAAATTATGTACAAATGTGGAGCTAGGTGAAATAAATGAATGAAAATTATGTACAAATGTGGAGCTAGGTAGTATTAATGAATGAAAACTATGTACAAATGTGGAGCTAGGTGAAATAAATGAATGAAAACTATGTACAAATGTGCAGCTAGGTGAAATATATGAATGAAAACTATGTACAAATGTGGAGCTAGGTGAAATAAATGAATGAAAATTATGTACAAATGTGGAGCTAGGTGAAATGAATGAATGAAAATTATGTACAAATGTAGAGGCTAGGTAGTATTAATGAATGAAAACTATGTACAAATGTGGAGCTAGGTGAAATAAATGAATGAAAACTATGTACAAATGTGCAGCTAGGTGAAATATATGAATGAAAACTATGTACAAATGTGGAGCTAGGTGAAATAAATGAATGAAAATTATGTACAAATGTTGAGCTAGGTGAAATAAATGAATGAAAATTATGTACAAATGTGGAGCTAGGTGAAATAAATGAATGAAAATTATGTATAAATGTGAAGCTACGTGAAATAAATGAATGAAAATTATGTACAAATGTGGAGCTAGGTGAAATAAATGAATGAAAACTATGTATAAATGTGAAGCTACGTGAAATAAATGAATGAAAATTATGTACAAATGTGAAGCTAGGTGAAATAAATGAATGAAAATTATGTACAAATGTGAAGCTAGGTGAAATAAATGAATGAAAATTATGTACAAATGTGGAGCTAGGTGAAATAAATGAATGAAAATTATGTACAAATGTGCAGCTAGGTGAAATAAATGAATGAAAATTATGTACAAATGTGCAGCTAGGTGAAATAAATGAATGAAAACTATGTACAAATTTGGAGCTAGGTGAAATAAATGAATGAAAATTATGTACAAATGTGGAGCTAGGTGAAATAAATGAATGAAAATTATGTACAAATGTGCAGCTAGGTGAAATAAATGAATGAAAACTATGTACAAATGTGGAGCTAGGTGAAATAAATTAATTAAAATTATGTATAAATGTGAAGCTACGTGAAATAAATGAATGAAAATTATGTACAAATGTTGAGCTAGGTGAAATAAATGAATGAAAATTATGTATAAATGTGAAGCTAGGTGAAATAAATGAATGAAAATTATGTACAAATGTGGAGCTAGGTGAAATAAATGAATGAAAATTATGTACAAATGTGCAGCTAGGTGAAATAAATGAATGAAAACTATGTACAAATGTGGAGCTAGGTGAAATAAATGAATGAAAATTATGTACAAATGTGGAGCTAGGTGAAATAAATGAATGAAAATTATGTACAAATGTGAAGCTAGGTGAAATAAATGAATGAAAATTATGTACAAATGTGGAGCTAGGTGAAATAAATGAATGAAAATTATGTACAAATGTGCAGCTAGGTGAAATAAATGAATGAAAACTATGTACAAATGTGGAGCTAGGTGAAATAAATGAATGAAAATTATGTATAAATGTGAAGCTACGTGAAATAAATGAATGAAAATTATGTACAAATGTTGAGCTAGGTGAAATAAATGAATGAAAATTATGTATAAATGTGAAGCTAGGTGAAATAAATGAATGAAAATTATGTACAAATGTGGAGCTAGGTGAAATAAATTAATGAAAACTATGTACAAATTTGGAGCTAGGTGAAATAAATGAATGAAAATTATGTACAAATGTGGAGCTAAGTGAAATAAATGAATGAAAATTATGTACAAATGTGGAGCTTGGTGAAATAAATGAATTAAAATTATGTACAAATGTGCAGCTAGGTGAAATAAATGAATGAAATCTATGTACAAATGTGGAGCTAGGTGAAATAAATGAATGAAAATTATGTATAAATGTGAAGCTACGTGAAATAAATGAATGAAAATTATGTACAAATGTTGAGCTAGGTGAAATAAATGAATGAAAATTATGTATAAATGTGAAGCTAGGTGAAATAAATGAATGAAAATTATGTACAAATGTGGAGCTAGGTGAAATAAATGAATGAAAACTATGTACAAATTTGGAGCTAGGTGAAATAAATGAATGAAAATTATGTACAAATGTGGAGCTAGGTGAAATAAATGAATGAAAATTATGTACAAATGTGGAGCTTGGTGAAATAAATGAATTAAAATTATGTACAAATGTGAAGCTAGGTGAAATAAATGAATGAAAATTATGTACAAATGTGAAGCTAGGTGAAATAAATGAATGAAAATTATGTACAAATGTGGAGCTAGGTGAAATAAATGAATGAAAATTATGTACAAATGTGCAGCTAGGTGAAATAAATGAATGAAAATTATGTACAAATGTGCAGCTAGGTGAAATAAATGAATGAAAACTATGTACAAATTTGGAGCTAGGTGAAATAAATGAATGAAAACTATGTACAAATGTGGAGCTAGGTGAGATAAATTAATGAAAATTATGTATAAATGTGAAGCTACGTGAAATAAATGAATGAAAATTATGTACAAATGTTGAGCTAGGTGAAATAAATGAATGAAAATTATGTATAAATGTGAAGCTAGGTGAAATAAATGAATGAAAATTATGTACAAATGTGGAGCTAGGTGAAATAAATGAATGAAAATTATGTACAAATGTGCAGCTAGGTGAAATAAATGAATAAAAACTATGTACAAATGTAGAGCTAGGTGAAATAAATGAATGAAAATTATGTATAAATGTGAAGCTAGGTGAAATAAATGAATGAAAATTATGTACAAATGTTGAGCTAGGTGAAATAAATGAATGAAAATTATGTACAAATGTGAAGCTAGGTGAAATAAATGAATGAAAATTATGTACAAATGTGGAGCTAGGTGAAATAAATGAATGAAAATTATGTACAAATGTGCAGCTAGGTGAAATAAATGAATGAAAACTATGTACAAATGTGGAGCTAGGTGAAATAAATGAATGAAAATTATGTATAAATGTGAAGCTACGTGAAATAAATGAATGAAAATTATGTACAAATGTTGAGCTAGGTGAAATAAATGAATGAAAATTATGTATAAATGTGAAGCTAGGTGAAATAAATGAATGAAAATTATGTACAAATGTGGAGCTAGGTGAAATAAATTAATGAAAACTATGTACAAATTTGGAGCTAGGTGAAATAAATGAATGAAAATTATGTACAAATGTGGAGCTAGGTGAAATAAATGAATGAAAATTATGTACAAATGTGGAGCTTGGTGAAATAAATGAATTAAAATTATGTACAAATGTGCAGCTAGGTGAAATAAATGAATGAAAACTATGTACAAATGTGGAGCTAGGTGAAATAAATGAATGAAAATTATGTATAAATGTGAAGCTACGTGAAATAAATGAATGAAAATTATGTACAAATGTTGAGCTAGGTGAAATAAATGAATGAAAATTATGTATAAATGTGAAGCTAGGTGAAATAAATGAATGAAAATAATGTACAAATGTGGAGCTAGGTGAAATAAATTAATGAAAACTATGTACAAATTTGGAGCTAGGTGAAATAAATTAATGAAAATTATGTACAAATGTGGAGCTAGGTGAAATAAATGAATGAAAATTATGTACAAATGTGGAGCTTGGTGAAATAAATGAATTAAAATTATGTACAAATGTGCAGCTAGGTGAAATAAATGAATGAAAACTATGTACAAATGTTGAGCTAGGTGAAATAAATGAATGAAAATTATGTATAAATGTGAAGCTAGGTGAAATAAATGAAGGAAAATTATGTACAAATGTGGAGCTAGGTGAAATAAATTAATGAAAACTATGTACAAATTTGGAGCTAGGTGAAATAAATGAATGAAAATTATGTACAAATGTGGAGCTAGGTGAAATAAATGAATGAAAATTATGTACAAATGTGCAGCTAGGTGAAATAAATGAATTAAAATTATGTACAAATGTGCAGCTAGGTGAAATAAATGAATGAAAACTATGTACAAATGTGGAGCTAGGTGAAATAAATGAATGAAAATTATGTACAAATGTGGAGCTAGGTGGAGTAAATGAATAAAAATTATGTACAAATGTGGAGCTAGGTGAAATAAATGAATGAAAATTATGTACAAATGTTGAGCTAGGTAGTATTAATGAATAAAAACTATGTACAAATGTGGAGCTAGGTGAAATAAATGAATGAAAACTATGTACAAATGTGCAGCTAGGTGAAATATATGAATGAAAACTATGTACAAATATGGAGCTAGGTGAAATAAATGAATGAAAATTATGTACAAATGTGGAGCTAGGTGAAATGAATGAATGAAAATTATGTACAAATGTGGAGCTAGGTAGTATTAATGAATGAAAACTATGTACAAATGTGGAGCTAGGTGAAATAAATGAATGAAAACTATGTACAAATGTGCAGCTAGGTGAAATATATGAATGAAAACTATGTACAAATGTGGAGCTAGGTGAAATAAATGAATGAAAATTATGTACAAATGTGGAGCTAGGTGAAATAAATGAATGAAAATTATGTACAAATGTGGAGCTAGGTGAAATAAATGAATGAAAACTATGTATAAATGTGAAGCTACGTGAAATAAATGAATGAAAATTATGTACAAATGTGAAGCTAGGTGAAATAAATGAATGAAAATTATGTACAAATGTGGAGCTAGGTGAAATAAATGAATGAAAACTATGTATAAATGTGAAGCTACGTGAAATAAATGAATGAAAATTTTGTACAAATGTGAAGCTAGGTGAAATAAATGAATGAAAATTATGTACAAATGTGAAGCTAGGTGAAATAAATGAATGAAAATTATGTACAAATGTGGAGCTAGGTGAAATAAATGAATGAAAATTATGTACAAATGTGCAGCTAGGTGAAATAAATGAATGAAAATTATGTACAAATGTGCAGCTAGGTGAAATAAATGAATGAAAACTATGTACAAATTTGGAGCTAGGTGAAATAAATGAATGAAAATTATGTACAAATGTGGAGCTAGGTGAAATAAATGAATGAAAATTATGTACAAATGTGCAGCTAGGTGAAATAAATGAATGAAAACTATGTACAAATGTGGAGCTAGGTGAAATAAATTAATGAAAATTATGTATAAATGTGAAGCTACGTGAAATAAATGAATGAAAATTATGTACAAATGTTGAGCTAGGTGAAATAAATGAATGAAAATTATGTATAAATGTGGAGCTAGGTGAAATAAATGAATGAAAATTATGTACAAATGTGGAGCTAGGTGAAATAAATGAATGAAAATTATGTACAAATGTGCAGCTAGGTGAAATAAATGAATGAAAACTATGTACAAATGTGGAGCTAGGTGAAATAAATGAATGAAAATTATGTATAAATGTGAAGCTAGGTGAAATAAATGAATGAAAATTATGTACAAATGTTGAGCTAGGTGAAATAAATGAATGAAAATTATGTACAAATGTGAAGCTAGGTGAAATAAATGAATGAAAATTATGTACAAATGTGGAGCTAGGTGAAATAAATGAATTAAAATTATGTACAAATGTGCAGCTAGGTGAAATAAATGAATGAAAACTATGTACAAATGTGGAGCTAGGTGAAATAAATGAATGAAAATTATGTATAAATGTGAAGCTACGTGAAATAAATGAATGAAAATTATGTACAAATGTTGAGCTAGGTGAAATAAATGAATGAAAATTATGTATAAATGTGAAGCTAGGTGAAATAAATGAATGAAAATTATGTACAAATGTGGAGCTAGGTGAAATAAATTAATGAAAACTATGTACAAATTTGGAGCTAGGTGAAATAAATGAATGAAAATTATGTACAAATGTGGAGCTAGGTGAAATAAATGAATGAAAATTATGTACAAATGTGGAGCTTGGTGAAATAAATTAATTAAAATTATGTACAAATGTGCAGCTAGGTGAAATAAATGAATGAAAACTATGTACAAATGTGGAGCTAGGTGAAATAAATGAATGAAAATTATGTATAAATGTGCAGCTACGTGAAATAAATGAATGAAAATTATGTACAAATGTTGAGCTAGGTGAAATAAATGAATGAAAATTATGTATAAATGTGAAGCTAGGTGAAATAAATGAATGAAAATTATGTACAAATGTGGAGCTAGGTGAAATAAATTAATGAAAACTATGTACAAATTTGGAGCTAGGTGAAATAAATGAATGAAAATTATGTACAAATGTGGAGCTAGGTGAAATAAATGAATGAAAATTATGTACAAATGTGGAGCTTGGTGAAATAAATGAATTAAAATTATGTACAAATGTGCAGCTAGGTGAAATAAATGAATGAAAACTATGTACAAATGTTGAGCTAGGTGAAATAAATGAATGAAAATTATGTATAAATGTGAAGCTAGGTGAAATAAATGAAGGAAAATTATGTACAAATGTGGAGCTAGGTGAAATAAATTAATGAAAACTATGTACAAATTTGGAGCTAGGTGAAATAAATGAATGAAAATTATGTACAAATGTGGAGCTAGGTGAAATAAATGAATGAAAATTATGTACAAATGTGCAGCTAGGTGAAATAAATGAATTAAAATTATGTTCAAATGTGCAGCTAGGTGAAATAAATGAATGAAAACTATGTACAAATGTGGAGCTAGGTGAAATAAATGAATGAAAATTATGTACAAATGTGGAGCTAGGTGGAGTAAATGAATAAAAATTATGTACAAATGTGGAGCTAGGTGAAATAAATGAATGAAAATTATGTACAAATGTGGAGCTAGGTAGTATTAATGAATGAAAACTATGTACAAATGTGGAGCTAGGTGAAATAAATGAATGAAAACTATGTACAAATGTGCAGCTAGGTGAAATATATGAATGAAAACTATGTACAAATATGGAGCTAGGTGAAATAAATGAATGAAAATTATGTACAAATGTGGAGCTAGGTTAAATGAATGAATGAAAATTATGTACAAATGTGCAGCTAGGTGAAATAAATGAATGAAAACTATGTACAAATGTGGAGCTAGGTGAAATAAATTAATGAAAATTATGTATAAATGTGAAGCTACGTGAAATAAATGAATGAAAATTATGTACAAATGTTGAGCTAGGTGAAATAAATGAATGAAAATTATGTATAAATGTGGAGCTAGGTGAAATAAATGAATGAAAATTATGTACAAATGTGGAGCTAGGTGAAATAAATGAATGAAAATTATGTACAAATGTGCAGCTAGGTGAAATAAATGAATGAAAACTATGTACAAATGTGGAGCTAGGTGAAATAAATGAATGAAAATTATGTATAAATGTGAAGCTAGGTGAAATAAATGAATGAAAATTATGTACAAATGTTGAGCTAGGTGAAATAAATGAATGAAAATTATGTACAAATGTGAAGCTAGGTGAAATAAATGAATGAAAATTATGTACAAATGTGGAGCTAGGTGAAATAAATGAATTAAAATTATGTACAAATGTGCAGCTAGGTGAAATAAATGAATGAAAACTATGTACAAATGTGGAGCTAGGTGAAATAAATGAATGAAAATTATGTATAAATGTGAAGCTACGTGAAATAAATGAATGAAAATTATGTACAAATGTTGAGCTAGGTGAAATAAATTAATGAAAATTATGTATAAATGTGAAGCTAGGTGAAATAAATGAAGGAAAATTATGTACAAATGTGGAGCTAGGTGAAATAAATTAATGAAAACTATGTACAAATTTGGAGCTAGGTGAAATAAATGAATGAAAATTATGTACAAATGTGGAGCTAGGTGAAATAAATGAATGAAAATTATGTACAAATGTGGAGCTTGGTGAAATAAATTAATTAAAATTATGTACAAATGTGCAGCTAGGTGAAATAAATGAATGAAAACTATGTACAAATGTGGAGCTAGGTGAAATAAATGAATGAAAATTATGTATAAATGTGCAGCTACGTGAAATAAATGAATGAAAATTATGTACAAATGTTGAGCTAGGTGAAATAAATGAATGAAAATTATGTATAAATGTGAAGCTAGGTGAAATAAATGAATGAAAATTATGTACAAATGTGGAGCTAGGTGAAATAAATTAATGAAAACTATGTACAAATTTGGAGCTAGGTGAAATAAATGAATGAAAATTATGTACAAATGTGGAGCTAGGTGAAATAAATGAATGAAAATTATGTACAAATGTGGAGCTTGGTGAAATAAATGAATTAAAATTATGTACAAATGTGGAGCTAGGTGAAATAAATGAATGAAAATTATGTACAAATGTGCAGCTAGGTGAAATAAATGAATGAAAATTATGTACAAATGTGCAGCTAGGTGAAATAAATGAATTAAAATTATGTACAAATGTGCAGCTAGGTGAAATAAATGAATGAAAACTATGTACAAATGTGGAGCTAGGTGAAATAAATGAATGAAAATTATGTACAAATGTGGAGCTAGGTGGAGTAAATGAATAAAAATTATGTACAAATGTGGAGCTAGGTGAAATAAATGAATGAAAATTATGTACAAATGTTGAGCTAGGTAGTATTAATGAATAAAAACTATGTACAAATGTGGAGCTAGGTGAAATAAATGAATGAAAACTATGTACAAATGTGCAGCTAGGTGAAATATATGAATGAAAACTATGTACAAATATGGAGCTAGGTGAAATAAATGAATGAAAATTATGTACAAATGTGGAGCTAGGTGAAATGAATGAATGAAAATTATGTACAAATGTGGAGCTAGGTAGTATTAATGAATGAAAACTATGTACAAATGTGGAGCTAGGTGAAATAAATGAATGAAAACTATGTACAAATGTGCAGCTAGGTGAAATATATGAATGAAAACTATGTACAAATGTGGAGCTAGGTGAAATAAATGAATGAAAATTATGTACAAATGTGGAGCTAGGTGAAATAAATGAATGAAAATTATGTACAAATGTGGAGCTAGGTGAAATAAATGAATGAAAACTATGTATAAATGTGAAGCTACGTGAAATAAATGAATGAAAATTATGTACAAATGTGAAGCTAGGTGAAATAAATGAATGAAAATTATGTACAAATGTGGAGCTAGGTGAAATAAATGAATGAAAACTATGTATAAATGTGAAGCTACGTGAAATAAATGAATGAAAATTTTGTACAAATGTGAAGCTAGGTGAAATAAATGAATGAAAATTATGTACAAATGTGAAGCTAGGTGAAATAAATGAATGAAAATTATGTACAAATGTGGAGCTAGGTGAAATAAATGAATGAAAATTATGTACAAATGTGCAGCTAGGTGAAATAAATGAATGAAAATTATGTACAAATGTGCAGCTAGGTGAAATAAATGAATGAAAACTATGTACAAATTTGGAGCTAGGTGAAATAAATGAATGAAAATTATGTACAAATGTGGAGCTAGGTGAAATAAATGAATGAAAATTATGTACAAATGTGCAGCTAGGTGAAATAAATGAATGAAAACTATGTACAAATGTGGAGCTAGGTGAAATAAATTAATGAAAATTATGTATAAATGTGAAGCTACGTGAAATAAATGAATGAAAATTATGTACAAATGTTGAGCTAGGTGAAATAAATGAATGAAAATTATGTATAAATGTGGAGCTAGGTGAAATAAATGAATGAAAATTATGTACAAATGTGGAGCTAGGTGAAATAAATGAATGAAAATTATGTACAAATGTGCAGCTAGGTGAAATAAATGAATGAAAACTATGTACAAATGTGGAGCTAGGTGAAATAAATGAATGAAAATTATGTATAAATGTGAAGCTAGGTGAAATAAATGAATGAAAATTATGTACAAATGTTGAGCTAGGTGAAATAAATGAATGAAAATTATGTACAAATGTGAAGCTAGGTGAAATAAATGAATGAAAATTATGTACAAATGTGGAGCTAGGTGAAATAAATGAATTAAAATTATGTACAAATGTGCAGCTAGGTGAAATAAATGAATGAAAACTATGTACAAATGTGGAGCTAGGTGAAATAAATGAATGAAAATTATGTATAAATGTGAAGCTACGTGAAATAAATGAATGAAAATTATGTACAAATGTTGAGCTAGGTGAAATAAATGAATGAAAATTATGTATAAATGTGAAGCTAGGTGAAATAAATGAATGAAAATTATGTACAAATGTGGAGCTAGGTGAAATAAATTAATGAAAACTATGTACAAATTTGGAGCTAGGTGAAATAAATGAATGAAAATTATGTACAAATGTGGAGCTAGGTGAAATAAATGAATGAAAATTATGTACAAATGTGGAGCTTGGTGAAATAAATTAATTAAAATTATGTACAAATGTGCAGCTAGGTGAAATAAATGAATGAAAACTATGTACAAATGTGGAGCTAGGTGAAATAAATGAATGAAAATTATGTATAAATGTGCAGCTACGTGAAATAAATGAATGAAAATTATGTACAAATGTTGAGCTAGGTGAAATAAATGAATGAAAATTATGTATAAATGTGAAGCTAGGTGAAATAAATGAATGAAAATTATGTACAAATGTGGAGCTAGGTGAAATAAATTAATGAAAACTATGTACAAATTTGGAGCTAGGTGAAATAAATGAATGAAAATTATGTACAAATGTGGAGCTAGGTGAAATAAATGAATGAAAATTATGTACAAATGTGGAGCTTGGTGAAATAAATGAATTAAAATTATGTACAAATGTGCAGCTAGGTGAAATAAATGAATGAAAACTATGTACAAATGTTGAGCTAGGTGAAATAAATGAATGAAAATTATGTATAAATGTGAAGCTAGGTGAAATAAATGAAGGAAAATTATGTACAAATGTGGAGCTAGGTGAAATAAATTAATGAAAACTATGTACAAATTTGGAGCTAGGTGAAATAAATGAATGAAAATTATGTACAAATGTGGAGCTAGGTGAAATAAATGAATGAAAATTATGTACAAATGTGCAGCTAGGTGAAATAAATGAATTAAAATTATGTTCAAATGTGCAGCTAGGTGAAATAAATGAATGAAAACTATGTACAAATGTGGAGCTAGGTGAAATAAATGAATGAAAATTATGTACAAATGTGGAGCTAGGTGGAGTAAATGAATAAAAATTATGTACAAATGTGGAGCTAGGTGAAATAAATGAATGAAAATTATGTACAAATGTGGAGCTAGGTAGTATTAATGAATGAAAACTATGTACAAATGTGGAGCTAGGTGAAATAAATGAATGAAAACTATGTACAAATGTGCAGCTAGGTGAAATATATGAATGAAAACTATGTACAAATATGGAGCTAGGTGAAATAAATGAATGAAAATTATGTACAAATGTGGAGCTAGGTTAAATGAATGAATGAAAATTATGTACAAATGTGCAGCTAGGTGAAATAAATGAATGAAAACTATGTACAAATGTGGAGCTAGGTGAAATAAATTAATGAAAATTATGTATAAATGTGAAGCTACGTGAAATAAATGAATGAAAATTATGTACAAATGTTGAGCTAGGTGAAATAAATGAATGAAAATTATGTATAAATGTGGAGCTAGGTGAAATAAATGAATGAAAATTATGTACAAATGTGGAGCTAGGTGAAATAAATGAATGAAAATTATGTACAAATGTGCAGCTAGGTGAAATAAATGAATGAAAACTATGTACAAATGTGGAGCTAGGTGAAATAAATGAATGAAAATTATGTATAAATGTGAAGCTAGGTGAAATAAATGAATGAAAATTATGTACAAATGTTGAGCTAGGTGAAATAAATGAATGAAAATTATGTACAAATGTGAAGCTAGGTGAAATAAATGAATGAAAATTATGTACAAATGTGGAGCTAGGTGAAATAAATGAATTAAAATTATGTACAAATGTGCAGCTAGGTGAAATAAATGAATTAAAACTATGTACAAATGTGGAGCTAGGTGAAATAAATGAATGAAAATTATGTATAAATGTGAAGCTACGTGAAATAAATGAATGAAAATTATGTACAAATGTTGAGCTAGGTGAAATAAATGAATGAAAATTATGTATAAATGTGAAGCTAGGTGAAATAAATGAATGAAAATTATGTACAAATGTGGAGCTAGGTGAAATAAATTAATGAAAACTATGTACAAATTTGGAGCTAGGTGAAATAAATGAATGAAAATTATGTACAAATGTGGAGCTAGGTGAAATAAATGAATGAAAATTATGTACAAATGTGGAGCTTGGTGAAATAAATTAATTAAAATTATGTACAAATGTGCAGCTAGGTGAAATAAATGAATGAAAACTATGTACAAATGTGGAGCTAGGTGAAATAAATGAATGAAAATTATGTATAAATGTGCAGCTACGTGAAATAAATGAATGAAAATTATGTACAAATGTTGAGCTAGGTGAAATAAATGAATGAAAATTATGTATAAATGTGAAGCTAGGTGAAATAAATGAATGAAAATTATGTACAAATGTGGAGCTAGGTGAAATAAATTAATGAAAACTATGTACAAATTTGGAGCTAGGTGAAATAAATGAATGAAAATTATGTACAAATGTGGAGCTAGGTGAAATAAATGAATGAAAATTATGTACAAATGTGGAGCTTGGTGAAATAAATGAATTAAAATTATGTACAAATGTGCAGCTAGGTGAAATAAATGAATGAAAACTATGTACAAATGTTGAGCTAGGTGAAATAAATGAATGAAAATTATGTATAAATGTGAAGCTAGGTGAAATAAATGAAGGAAAATTATGTACAAATGTGGAGCTAGGTGAAATAAATTAATGAAAACTATGTACAAATTTGGAGCTAGGTGAAATAAATGAATGAAAATTATGTACAAATGTGGAGCTAGGTGAAATAAATGAATGAAAATTATGTACAAATGTGCAGCTAGGTGAAATAAATGAATTAAAATTATGTTCAAATGTGCAGCTAGGTGAAATAAATGAATGAAAACTATGTACAAATGTGGAGCTAGGTGAAATAAATGAATGAAAATTATGTACAAATGTGGAGCTAGGTGGAGTAAATGAATAAAAATTATGTACAAATGTGGAGCTAGGTGAAATAAATGAATGAAAATTATGTACAAATGTGGAGCTAGGTAGTATTAATGAATGAAAACTATGTACAAATGTGGAGCTAGGTGAAATAAATGAATGAAAACTATGTACAAATGTGCAGCTAGGTGAAATATATGAATGAAAACTATGTACAAATATGGAGCTAGGTGAAATAAATGAATGAAAATTATGTACAAATGTGGAGCTAGGTTAAATGAATGAATGAAAATTATGTACAAATGTGGAGCTAGGTAGTATTAATGAATGAAAACTATGTACAAATGTGGAGCTAGGTGAAATAAATGAATGAAAACTATGTACAAATGTGCAGCTAGGTGAAATATATGAATGAAAACTATGTACAAATGTGGAGCTAGGTGAAATAAATGAATGAAAATTATGTACAAATGTGGAGCTAGGTGAAATAAATGAATGAAAATTATGTACAAATGTGGAGCTAGGTGAAATAAATGAATGAAAATTATGTATAAATGTGAAGCTACGTGAAATAAATGAATGAAAATTATGTACAAATGTGGAGCTAGGTGAAATAAATGAATGAAAACTATGTATAAATGTGAAGCTACGTGAAATAAATGAATGAAAATTATGTACAAATGTGAAGCTAGGTGAAATAAATGAATGAAAATTATGTACAAATGTGAAGCTAGGTGAAATAAATGAATGAAAATTATGTACAAATGTGAAGCTAGGTGAAATAAATGAATGAAAATTATGTACAAATGTGCAGCTAGGTGAAATAAATGAATGAAAATTATGTACAAATGTGAAGCTAGGTGAAATAAATGAATGAAAATTATGTACAAATGTGCAGCTAGGTGAAATAAATGAATGAAAATTATGTACAAATGTGCAGCTAGGTGAAATAAATGAATGAAAACTACGTACAAATTTGGAGCTAGGTGAAATAAATGAATGAAAATTATGTACAAATGTGGAGCTAGGTGAAATAAATGAATGAAAATTATGTACAAATGTGGAGCTAGGTGAAATAAATGAATGAAAATTATGTATAAATGTGAAGCTACGTGAAATAAATGAATGAAAATTATGTACAAATGTTGAGCTAGGTGAAATAAATGAATGAAAATTATGTATAAATGTGAAGCTAGGTGAAATAAATGAATGAAAATTATGTACAAATGTGGAGCTAGGTGAAATAAATGAATGAAAACTATGTACAAATTTGGAGCTAGGTGAAATAAATGAATGAAAATTATGTACAAATGTGGAGCTAGGTGAAATAAATGAATGAAAATTATGTACAAATGTGGAGCTTGGTGAAATAAATGAATTAAAATTATGTACAAATGTGCAGCTAGGTGAAATAAATGAATGAAAACTATGTACAAATGTGGAGCTAGGTGAAATAAATGTATGAAAATTATGTACAAATGTGCAGCTCGGTGAAATAAATGAATGAAAATTATGTACAAATGTGCAGCTAGGTGAAATAAATGAATGAAAATTATGTACAAATGTGGAGCTAGGTGAAATAAATGCAGCCAAGTCGAACCTACAGCTAGAAAACAGTACAATCCATGATTTCTAACTCGCGCATGCGTAGAGCGAGTCTCTTTTTTACTTCATAATTGAAGAGTTCATTCTCTTGTTGGCAATATAATTCAAGGCAGATCACTTTAATACGGTTCAAGAGAAATAACTCTAAATATACTGAACCTACAAACCTATAAAGATATGCAAGCATTTAGAATATACATTACGAGATGATCAGTTACACGCTGTGTTCACGACGTTGATATATTTGACAGTTTTTCTAATCTTTCTACTCTGCTCTCCTCTTACTCTCCTTATATTCCTCATTCTTCTTTATTTATATCAGTTATCCCACCATTTTTTTACATAATGGTTAGAGTGTTCGCTAATAGGGTCAGGAGACAGGGGTTCAATCCTGGGTCGAGACATACCAAAGATTAAAAAAATGGCACTTGATGCCCTAGGCTAAACACTCAGCATTATATGGTGAGGATCAAAGGTAAGTGAAAAAGAGTGGCACCCTCCCCTACATCTCGGTGTAGTAGCAAATGAAAAGGGAGCCTTTGGGTCGCCCTCGACTATGGTCGACCACTTTATTCTTTTATCCCATCATTTCTCATATCATTTGCAATTTATCGCCAAATATACGCTATTGCTGTTAATCTGTTTCTCCTTTACATCTTTATTTGCGTCATTTATTTATTTACGTTATTATCTTATGCATCGTATCTTACGTTGCTACTAATACTCAGTATATTCGCCTTTTCCACCAGTTATCATCTCATTCGCTCTTCACCGCAAAACACATGCTGCTGCTACTTCCATGTTTCTTTTTCATCTTTATTTACGTCATTTATTTATTCATTTGGTCATCTTATCAATCTAATTCTCTTACGCTGTTGCTTTTACAACTACTATTCTCCTTATTCATCTCCTCCTACCATTTTTAGTCTCAATTGTCAAACATGTTACTACCATTCCCTCGATCCTCTCATTCCACCACTTTTTTGTCATTCGCCTTTCCTTCTACCACCTAAAATATTCAACGTATAACAATCAAGCAGATAAGTAAGATCATCAGTTTTACTATTATGCTAGACGATTACTCATGACCCGTTTGGTCAACGTTGGTACATTGTACGCTAGATAAAAAAATGAAAAGTACAACATTAGACAGGTTCAAGAGTATTTATATTTTAAGCAACTGTAACAGAAACAGAAAAATATAATGACATACACGCCCTCTTTCTTCTCCTTGTGTTTATCTTTATTTTTCCTTCTCCTTCTCTCTATCCTCTTTCTATCCTTTCTCTCGCCTCTCTCCCCCGAAAAACCGATCTTGTGTCTAACTCTGTCTTCGTGGGGAGGTAATTAAATAGAGACTCGACTTTGTACTCTATTTATTTCAAACCATACCTTGACTCGTGCCTTCCTCCACTGCTGTTCTGTTCATAGCACTGAGGACTATCGTCAGTGTGTGTATCTGTCTGAACTTGTTGCTGAAAACCAAAGAATCGGACAATAATTGAGACAACGACAAACGTTAGGTTTATTAACGCACTAATCACGTTACAAATAATTACTTAATAGGCGGAAATAGGAAGATAGAAAGAAAGTATAAGATTTTTAAATTACAATTTCGCTAATTCATTTAATATATCTGCACTTGGTCCCTTCTCTCCAAGACTGAGAAATATGCTTTGTCCACAATTCCCTCGGTAACGAGTAGGCAGATATGACGGCACATATAAATCTGACGTCATATCTGCCGACACCCGTTCTCACGGTACTGGATTCCCAAACCGGCTAACCTCTTTAACATCTTGTTTCTAACGCTTCCTATATCCTAACCTAACCGTCAATATCTGCACCATATAACATATGTACTAGTTAACTTACCTATTTTGAATATCTAACGGAGAAATCTTTCTCGACTGAGACAATTTATATTTTCCCCTCCAGAGTGTCCCTTTAGACAAGCTGGATTTCCCTTACATTAGACTGTGTCACATCTAGCTCTCCTTAGTAGGTCGTAAACTATGTTATGTCACATTGCTAACTAATACAGGGGTGGATGGGAGGACATGATGGACCATGGGGCTCAACCATAACTGATAACATCTTATTTAGTGTGACATAATCAATTGTGCGGAGCATGACATAAACGGTCTTATACTTGATGACTTTTAAATAACTTTTATTTACAATCTGACTTATATAAATGTGTGAGTGTAATACGATAGAGGCGGACTGTTTAGGACAGAGACGCCCAACTGAAAACCATGTAATGGAAAAATATAACAATAAAACGATTATTTGGAAATACAACAGTTTGCTCCGACATTTTTTGATATGACGTAAATCATCAAATGAACAATAAAAATGAACGATTAATTTTGAAAGTGCGTAACTTCGAATTAGACATATCGTATCGGAAACTGAAGACAAAGGACAATGACATAAGGTTGGCCAAAGCGATTGTTTTATAAAGAGAGAGACACCGGTTTACCCAGAGAAAAGGGCGAAAACGGCTCGCACAAACTTTATGTAAAATAAGCCAAACCAACACGGACACCCATAACACAGGCATACGGGGGTGTTGTAATTGACTTGGAGTTTGAAACATTGAACACATTTGCTACAAATGGAAGAAAGATGGTGTACCTTTTGCTCATACGATACATAAACTACTACATTTGGCTTTTGTTTTTGTGGTCCGAAGTGTGGCTGTGTCATGAATTTATCCCTGGGATCGAATCTTATCCCTCTGGCACAGCGTCACAAGATCATGGGGAACGATAGTCACATTCCTGTTCGGAACAACGCTTGTCCATTGTATTGAGCACACGCTATGAATAAGGACGTCTTATTTCTTGGAAACGCTGTCCGAACGCGTTAAGTTGGTCTTCGGTTATCCTTAATTCTCTACAGGTGAGAGGAAATGTAGGGACCAAGGATCTGGGAATTCTGTAACTGAAATTGAATGCTTTATGCATTCTTTTCTTAGCAAAATTGATTTTATTTCTTCATTCGTTTGATACCGCTTGTATGAGCTCATTAACCGCACAAGTAGCAACTGTTTGCAAAACACGTCATCTTTCAGTGAAAACTGCACAGCAAACTTTATTTTCCTTCTCGCTACAAAAAGAAAAAGAAAAAAGAGAGAATAACAAACAAGCACGAAAGTCACACAATGACTGTCACTCAACAACATCTTCTTCTCCCATCGCCCGGGAGCCAAAACCCTTGGAGACGACAGTGACGATGATGAGTTTAACGTTTTGCGCCCGTTTAATCCACCTGCGTGCGTGATTTTCTGATCAGCAAATCAGTGATGACCTATTATTCATGATTTCAATAGATCGTCACTTTAATGGGTTAGGGTAATGGTTAGGGCTGGATCGTCCCTTTAATAGGTGTAAGACAATTTTTGAAACTTATGAGGACATTGTCTTATCTGTCCATGCCTCACGATTGATCTAAGACAACGCAAACAACGACGATCGGAGCCGATTGTGCAATGCCTTGCATCATTTTACAATTATAATTCAGGGTAATTATAATTTCACGCATCATTTTACAATTATAATTCAGGGTAATTATAATTTCACGCATCATTTTACAATTATAATTCAAGAAATTATCATTCTATTTTACAATTATAATTCTGGGTAATTATAATTTCACGCATCATTTAATAATTATAAATTAGAGTAATTATAATTTCACGCATCACTTAACAATTATAATTCAGTGCAATTATCATTACACGCATCAACTTACAATTATAATTAAGTGTAATTTTAATTTAACGAATGATTTTAATAATTCAGGGTAATTATAATTAAACGCGTTTATCTACAATTATATTTAAGGGTAATTAAAATTTCACGCCTCATTATACAATTATAATTCAAGCTAATAGTAACTTCACGCACTATTTTACAATTATTATTCAGTGTAATAATAATTTCACGCATCATTTTACAATTATAATTTAGGGTAATTTAAATTTCACGCATCATTTTACATTTAATATCTAAAGTAATTATAATTTCACGCATCATTTTACAATTATAATTAAGGGTAGTTATAATTTCACGCATTATTTTACGGTTATAATTCTGTGTACTTATAATTTTCCGAATCATTTTACAATCTTGATTCTAAGTAATTATAATTTCACGTATAATTTGACAATTATAATTAAGGTTAATTATAATTTCAGGAATCATTTTACAATTATAATTCAGGGTAACTATAATTTCACATAGTATTTCACAACTATTATCTAAGGTAATTATAATTTCACGCTTAATTTCACAATTATAATTAAGGGTAATTATAATTTCACGCACCATTTGACAATTATAATTATGTGTAATTTTAATTTCACGCATCATTTTACAATTATAATTCAGGGTAACTATAATTTCACATAGTATTTCACAACTATTATCTAAGGTAATTATAATTTCACGCTTAATTTCACAATCATAATTAAGGGTAATTATAATTTCACGCACCATTTGACAATTATAATTATGTGTAATTTTAATTTCACGCATCATTTTACAATTATAATTAAGGGTAGTTACAATTTCACGCATAATTTTACAATCATAATTCAGGGTATTTATAATTTCACGCATCATTTTACAGTTATAATTAAGGGAAGCTATAATTTCAAGCATGATTTTGCAATTATAATTCAGAGTAATTTTAATTGTAAACCTCAGTTTACAATTATAATTAAGTGTAATTATAATTTCACGCTCTATTTTGCAATTATAATTCAGGTTAATTATAATTACACGCATTATTTTTCAATTATAATTCAGGGTAATTATAATTTCACACATCATTTTGCAATTATAATTCAAGTTAATTGTAATTTCACGCATCATTTTGCAATTATAATTCAAGTTAATTGTAATTTCACGCATCATTTTGCAATTATAATTCAAGTTAATTGTAATTTCACGCATCATTTTGCAATTATAATTCAAGTTAATTATAATTTAACGCATCATTTTGCAATTATAATTCAGGTTAATTGTAATTTCACGCATCATTTTCAATTTCACGCACTAGTGCATTAACATGTTTGAATTAATACTCAACAGATTTCAGACACAAAATATTCCATTTTGAAATCGAATAATGATGTAAACTAAATAACTAGGGAAAAGAGAAATTAATTATTTTTGAACCCTAAAAGGATGTGCTAAGTCCTAGGTATTTAATCATGCGACCTTAGTTGTAGAGAGAGTCGGTTAATGAAAGTGAAATATATTTTGTTACTATAAAAATGATTTTCACACATGATTAAAAAAATTTCCCCCCCAAATTAAGAGAATCATACAGTGTCAATTATATTTTCTTATATATATATATATATATATATATATATATATATATATATATATATATATATAGCTCAATATATATAGCTCAATGTTTGTGTATATGTGTGTGCGAGATTTGTGTGTTTCTTATAGAAAAGAAAAGAAATCTACATAAAATCTGAAAGTGTATTCTTATGTAAAATTTACCGAGTTATACAATATTAGAGCATAAAACATCAAATATATCATATTTTTATGAAATTTCAACAATATGTAGGAAATTCTCTGGGGAAGAAAATGTAAGTATTCACAAATCTTTAAGTGTCTTCTTTACGTAACGAGAGCAATGGAGGCCAACCCCCCTTTAAGACTTCAAATATATCATATTTTGATAAAATTGAAATCATATGTATAAAATTATCCGGAGAAGACAATGGAAGTAGTTCCGAATCTCTACGGTACACTGTATATGGCAAATATGTACGTGCCTCTACCTCTCAGTAACCCATGGGGACAGAACCTACGTAAAACTTCAAATACGTATATCCAATTTTAATTAAATTTAAATCATATGTAAAAGGCACAAATTCAGAGTGTTTTCTGGTGATACAGAACCCCCTTACAACTTTAAATACATATATCCTCTTTTAATGAAATTTAAATCATATCTATAAGACACTAATTCAGAGTGTTTATCAACATTTCAGCTTTTTCCGACTATATTAGGGGCGAAACGAGACGAGAAGTCAGTAAAAACAAAGAAAGTAACATGGTGTTATGAGCATAGTGATCCTTACCTAATCCTGAGCAAGGTCGGGTCTTCCTGCTAGCATACATATAAATTAATGTTAATATGAAGTTTTATTTTATTAATTTTTTTTTAAGTCAATTAAATTTATTTAAAGGACAAAATTAAATCGAAATTCAGTGTCCACCATTACAAACAGATAACACTATGAAGAGCAAATGAAAAAAAAAAGCATTAACTTTTTCACATTTGAATTTCCGATTTTTCATTTTCATTTTCTACTGAGTGCGGTCTATTATAATTTACTTTCATTTTATTTTTTTTATTATATTCTTTTATTATATTCTTTCATTATTTTCTTTCATTTTTTCTTTCATTATTTTCTTATATTCTTTCATTATTTTCTTTCAATTTTTCTTTTCATTATTTTCTTTCAATTTTTCTTCTCATTATTTCTTTCATTTTCTCTCTCATTATTTTATTGCATCTTTTTCATTATTTTCTTTAATTATTTATTTTATTATATTCTTTCATTATTTTATTTCATTTTTGTTTCATTATTTTCTTGCATTTTTAAAAATTATATTCTTTCATTATTTTCTTGCATTTTTTACTTTCATTTTTTCTTTTATTATACGCTTTTATTATTTTCTTTCATTTTTTCTTTCGTTATTTACTTTCATTATTTCTTTCATTATTTTCTTTCATTTTTTCTTTCATTGTTTTATTTCATTTTTTTTCTCATTATTTTCTTTCATTTTTTTCATTATTTTCTTTCATTTTTTTATTTTATTATATTCATTCACTGTTTTTACAGTTTTTATTTCATAATTTTCTGTCATTTTTCATTTTATTATATTCTTTCATTATTTTCTCTCATTTTTTACTTTCATTTCTTTAAATTTTTCCTTTCATTATTTTCTTTCATTTTTTTTATCTTATTGTATTCTTTAATTTTTTCATTATTTTCTTTCATTTTTCTTTCATTATTTTCTTTCATTTTTTAATTTTATTCTTTCATTATTTTTTTAAAACATTTCTTTCATTATATTCTTTCATTTCTTATTATATTCTTTCATTATTTTCTCTCATTAGTTTCTTTCATTTTTTTATATTATTATATTGTTTCATTATTTCTTGAATTTTTTCTTTCATAATTTACTTTCATTTTTTCTGTTATTATATTCTTTCATTATTTTTTTATGTTTTCTTTCATGTTTTCCTTACATTCTTTTCTTTCATTATTTTCTTTCCTTTTTTTCTTTCATTATTTTCTTATATTATTTCTATTATTTTCTTTAAATTTTTCTTTTCATTATTTTCTTTTCAATTTTTCTTTTATTCATTTTCTTTCATTTTCTCTCTCATTATTTTCTTTCATTTTTTTCATTATTTTTTTTCTTATTTCATTTTATTATATTCTTTCATTATTTTATTTCTGCTTTTCTTTCATTATTTTCTTGCATTTTTAAAATTATATTCTTTTATTATTTTCTTTCATTTTTTACTTCCATTATTTCTTTTATTATATTCTTTCATTTTTTACTTTCATTTTTTCTTTCATTATTTCTTTTATTATATTCTTTCATCATTTACTTTCATTTTTTCTTTCATTATTTACTTCCATTTTTTCTTTTATTATTTTCTTTCATTTTTCTTTAATTGTATTATTTCATTTTTCTCTCATTATTTTCTTTCATTTTTTTTTCATTATTTTCTTTCATTTTTTATTTTATTATATTCTTTCTATTATTTTAAACAGTTTTTCTTTCATTATTTTCTTTCATTTTTTATTTTCTTATATTCTTGCATTATTTCTTTTCAATTTTTCTTTTCCTTATTTTCTTTTCAATTTTTCTTTTATTTATTTTCTTTCATTTCTCTCTAATAATTTTCTATCATTTTTTTTCATTATTTTCTTTCTTTTTTTTCATTTTATTATATTCTTTCATTATTTTATTTCTGTTTTTCTTTCATTATTTTCTTGCATTTAAAAAAATTATATTATTTCATTATTTTCTTTCGTTTTTACTTTCATTATTTATTTTATTATATTCTTTCATTATTTTCTTTCATTCATTCGTTCATTGTTTGCTTTCATTTTTCTCTCATTATTTTCTTTCATTTTTCCTTTCATTATTTTCTTCAATTTTTTATTTTATTATATTCTTTCATTATTTTAAACAGTTGTTTTTTCATTATTTTTTTGCATTTTTTATTTTATTATATTATTTCATTATTTTCTCTCATTTTTTACTTTCATTTTTTTTCATTTTTTCTTTCATTATTTTCTTTCATTTTTTTCATTATTTTCTTTCATTTTTTTATTTTATTATATCATTCATTGTTTTTACAGTTTTTATTTCATAATTTTCTGTCATTTTTCGTTTTATTATATTCTTTCATTATTGTCTCTCATTTTTTACTTTCATTTCTTTTCATTTTTCCTTTCATTATTTTCTTTCATTTGTTTTATCTTATTATATTCTTTAATTTTTTCTATTATTATATCTTTTCATTTTTCTTTCATTATTTTCTTTCATTTTTTAATTTTATTCTTTCATTATTTTTTTAAATTTCTTTCATTATATTCTTTTATTTTTTATTATATTCTTTCATTATTTTCTTTCATTATTTTCTTTCATTTTTTTATATTTGTATGTTGTTTCATTATTTCTTAAATTTTTTCTTTCATAATTTACTTTTATTTTTTTCTGTACTTATATTCTTTTATTATTTTTTCATGTTTTCTTTCATTTTTTCTTACATTATTTTCCTTCATTATTTTCTTTCCTTTTTTTCTTTGATTATTTTCTTATATTATTTCATTATTTTCTTTCAATTTTTCTTTTCATTATTTTCTTTTCATTCTTTCATTGTATTCTTTCATTTTTCTCTGATTATTTTCTTTCATTTTTTTTCATTATTTTCTTTCATTTTTTTTATTTTATTATATTCTTTCATCATTTTCTCTCATTTGTTACTTGGATTTTTTTTCATTTTTTCTTATATTATTTACTTTAATTTTTTATTCTATTAAATTCTTTCATTCTTTCATTATTTTCTTTCATTATTTTCTTTCATTATTTTCTTTCATTTTTTAAATTTTATTCTTCCATTTTCTTTCATTTTTTTCTTTCATTATTTACTTTCATTTTTTCTTTCATAATTTACTTTCATTTTTTTCTTTAATTATATCCTTTCATTATTTCTTTTCATATTTTCTCTCATTGTTTCTTGCATTCGTTTCTTTCATAATTTTGTTTCATTTTTTCTTTCATTATTTTCTTTCTATTTTTTCATTTTATTATATCTATTCATTATTTTTTTCATGTTTTCTTTCATAATTTACTTTCATTATTTCTTTTATTATATTCTTTCATCATTTTCTTTCATATTTTCTTTCATTGTTTTCTCATTATTTTCTTTCATTTTTTACTTTCATTATTTTCTTTCATTTTTTAAATTATATTCTTTATAATTTACTTTCATTTTTACTTTCATTATTTTCTTTCATTTTTAAAATTATATTCGTTCATTATTTTCTTTCATTTTTTTCATTTTTGCTTACATTATTTTCTTTTTGTTTCTTTCATTATTTTGTTTAATTATTTTCTTTCATTTTTTATTATATTCTTTCATTATTTTCTTTCATTATTTTCTTTAATATTTTTCTTTCATTATTTTCTTTTATTCATTATTTTATTATATTTATTCATTATTTTCTTTCATTTTTTACTTTCATTATTTTCGTTCATTTTTTCGTTCATTTTTTCTTTTATTATATTCTTTCATTATTTTCTTTCATTATTTTCTTTAATATTTTTCTTTCATTATTTTCTTTTATTCAATATTTTATTATATTTATTCATTATTTTCTTTCATTTTTTACTTTCATTATTTTCTTTCATTTTTCTTTCATTTTTTCTTTTATTTTTTCCTTTTATTATACTCTTTCATTATTTTCTTTCATTATTTTCTTTTATAATTTTCTTACATTATTTTCTTTCATTTCTTTTATTTCATTATTTTCGTTCATTTTTACTTTTATCATTTTATTGCCTTATTTGTTTCATTATTTTGTTTAATTTCTTTCTTCCATTACTTTTAAACAATTTATTATTTCATTTATTTTTAAATTTTTTCTTTCATTATTTGGTTTCATTATTTCCTTTCATTTTTTTTCTTTCATTACTTTCTTTTTTTATTCTAGTATTATTATATGCACATGTTTGTCGTCTTTCTTTGAAGCACAGCAGGAATATATAACATGATTTATTGAACACAAGTTGCTATTTTTACACACAGTTGGGGAAGCGTATTAAGATTCATATCTTTCCCAAGAATTATTGTGTAAATGATCACAATAGATCCAATAGCCAATTTCATAGTCTGCACCATCTGCACTGACATTTTTTTCTTTCATTTTGTTTTTCATTTTTGTTTTTTATTTTTGTTTTCAATTTTGTTTTTCATTTTTTTTCTCATTTGCACCTTCAGGGTGTCATCGCTTTGTAAAGGTGGACAGTGAGTTTCGATTATAGGTATAAAAAGATGTGTTTTGTACTTGAAATGAAGAAAACAATTAAAGTGACCTAAATATACTTTACATTGCATGCATTTTTAAATAAGAAAATAATTTATATTGTATTAATCTTTAAATAAATACTTTAATATTGCATTCATTTTTAAATAAATAAATACTTAAATACTGCATTTATTTTAAATAAATAAATAATTAATATTGCCTTCATTTAAATACAAATAAAAATTTATATTGCATCCATTTTTTAATAAATAAATACTTTATATCACATTAATTTTGAAATAAATAAAAATAGTAATATTGCATTCATTTTTAAATAAATAAATACTTTATATTGCATTACTTTTTAAATAAATAAATGATTTTTTATTGCCTTGATTTATAAATAAAAAATAATTTATATAGCATTTATTAAAAAATAAATGCTTTATATTGCATTCATTTTTAAATAAATAAATACTTGAATATTGCATTTATTTTAAAATAAAGAAATATATAATATTGCATTAATTTTTAAATAAATACATACGTAATATCGCGTTCATTTTTAAATTAATAAAAAGTTTATGTTGCATTCATTTTTAAATTAATAAAAAGTTTATGTTGCATTCATTTTTAAATTAATAAATACTTCATATTGCATTCATTTTTAAATAAATCAATAATTCATATTGCATACATTTTTAAATAAATCAATAATTCATATTGCATTCATTTTTTAATAAATAAATTTATATTGCATTAATGTTTAAATAAATAAATATATTGTATTCATTTTTAAATAAGTACATACTTTATATTGCATGCATTTTAAAATAAATAAATACTTCATATTGCATTCATATTTAAATAAATATTTATATTGCAACTTTTAAAAAATAAATAAAAACTTTATATTGCAATCATTTTAAAATAAATAATACTTTATATTGCGTTCATTTTTAAATACATAAATACTGTATATTGCATGCATTTTAAAATAAATAAATGATTTTTTATTGCCTTGATTTATAAATAAAAAATAATTTATATAGCATTTATTAAAAAATAAATGCTATATATTGCATTCATTTTTAAATAAATAAATACTTGAATATTGCATTTATTTTAAAATAAAGAAATATATAATATTGCATTAATTTTTAAATAAATGCATACGTAATATCGCGTTCATTTTTAAATTAATAAAAAGTTTATGTTGCATTCATTTTTAAATTAATAAATACTTCATATTGCATTCATTTTTAAATAAATCAATAATTCATATTGCATACATTTTTAAATAAATCAATAATTCATATTGCATACATTTTTAAATAAATCAATAATTCATATTGCATTCATTTTTTAATAAATAAATAATTCATATTGCATTTATTTTTTAATAAATAAATAAATACTTTATATTGCATTAATGTTTAAATAAATAAATAAATAAATATATTGTATTCATTTTTAAATAAGTACATACTTTATATTGTATGCATTTTAAAATAAATAAATACTTCATATTGCATTCATATTTAAATAAATATTTATATTGCAACTTTTTAAAAATAAATAAAAACTTTATATTGCAATCATTTTAAAATAAATAATACTTTATATTGCGTTCATTTTTAAATACATAAATACTGTATATTGCATGCATTTTAAAATAAATAAATAGTTTATATTGCTCTCATTTTTAAATAAATAAAAACTTTTATTGCATTCATTTTAGAATAAATAAATAATTTATATTTAATTCATTTTTAAATAAATAAATACTTCATATTGCATTCATTTTTAATAAACAAATACTTTATATTACATTCATTTTTAGATGAAGAAATACTTTATATTGCATCAATTTTTAAATACATAAATACTTTATATTTTCATTCAATTTAAAATAAATAAATTCTTTATATTGAATTTATTTTTAAATAAATAAATAATTTATATTTAAATCATTTTAAAATAAATTAATATATATATTGCATTCATTTTTAAATACATAAATACTTTAATATTTCATTTATTTAAAAATAAATAAAAACTTTACATTGCATTCATTTTTAAATAAATAAATACTCAATATTGCATACATCCCCAATCGAGTAGACCAGCAAACCTCACTTCTAAACCTGTTCTTGACCTCACTGGCCGCCGCTTGTGCAGCGAAAGCTCATAGCCCACTCGGGAATGCTGATCACATTGTGCTAATGATTTATATCACCCTAAAAAGTCGTCCAAAAGCTGATGAGCCGTTGCTCGGAACAACGAGATACAATGAGCAGGCTGATTTGAGTCCATCAGAGATCACATCAGCGAAGCCCCATGGAGGGAAACGTTCTCACTCCCTGCTGATCAGTTAACTGAATGGGTCAAAGCCGGCATTGAAGCCTATGTCCCCATACGAAAATTCTCCAGCAGGCCTCACTCTCCTCAATTGTTAACCTCGAAATGCGCAGCTGCCATTGCTGAGAGGCTGCCATAAGTCAGCTACTAATAGACAGACATTTATAGAGTCAAAAAATTATTGTAACGCCGTGATAGGTGAAGCAAAGAGAAGGTATAAACAGATAACCAAAAAACGCATTCAGTCACAGAAACTAGGTATTCGCAACTTCTGGACAATCTAAATAATGTGTCAATCAACGATTCCCCCACTATCAAACCACAATGATGTCGTTTGCACACCCACTGATAAGGCTGAACTACTTGCCCAGCGTTTCGCCTCAAACTCCACTTTGGACTCAGAAAACCACCCCCTCCCTCCCATTGCGGACCAATACCACACTTGAAAATCTGGTCATCACCCCATCCCATGTCAGAAACATCATAAAAACCTTGACACCTCCATAGCTGATGGGCCTGACCTTATACTTGTAATAGTAATAAAGAAATGCTCTGCTGAACTGGCCTCTGTCCTCTCCAAACTCTACAATAAATGCCTAGCTGAATATTGCTTCCCTGATAACTGCAAAATTGTCTCTGTAGTACGAGTCTTCAATAATTCTGGGGATAGAACTGATCCTCAGAACTACTGCCCAATCAGTCTACTTCCGATCTTTGCTAAAATCTTTGAATCCTTAATCAACCTAGCGATAGTCCGGCACTTAGTTAATGCTAAACTTCTTTCTGACTGCTAGTATGGATTTAGACAAGCACGATCTACTGCGGATATCCTAACGGTCATTTCTGAACGCATATATCATACACTGGACAAGGCAGGTTAAGCTAGGGCAGTAGCGCTTGATATATGCAAGGTCTTTGACAAGGTATGGTATAAAGGGCTTCTCCTTAAAATATGCTCATACGGTATTACTGGGCAAATATCTAATATAATTAGATCCTTCTAAACTAAAAGAAAGATCCAGGTTGTCCTCGATGGCCGTTCATCTACGCAACATGACATAAATGCTGGTGTACCTCAGAGATCTATCCTTGAACCTTTATTGTTCCTGATCTTCATAAACCATCTCTCTGATGACATTGAGTCTGAGATAAGTATATTTGCTGACGACACCACGCTTTACTCTCGCCATGTTGGCAAAACAGACGCGATCATATCCAAGGCAATGGCTGAATCTTTAGAAAATGACCTCCAGGCTGTAGTGGATTGGGGTCATAAATGGATGGTAACTTTAAATGCTGCAAAGACAAAGCTCCTTTCCTCTAATAATTACAAGAAACTTCTTCAACCACCGATTGTCATGGCAAATAACACTTTACCTAAGAGTTCAACATTCAAACTCCTTGGCCTAACTTTCACAGGTTACATGAATTGGAACAAATACATTGAAAACATTGCCAAGGCTGCAGCAAAGATGGTGGGCTCCCTCTACCGTGCTAGTAAACACCTCACACCTGAGATTATCCTGTATCTCTACAAAGCCATCATCAGCTCATGCATGGAGTATTGTTGCCACATCTGGGCTGGTGCATCATCCACTAGTCTCTCCCACCTAGACAAGGTCCAAAAAAGAGTTGCCAACTTAATAGGTCCCTCACTATCAACGAAGCTCTAGTCCCTGTCCCATCGCCGCAATGTTGCATCCTTGTGCTTGTTATACAAATACTTCAATGTATTGTGCTCCGATGAACTTGCTACTCTAGTGCCCACTCAGTGTAAATACACTAGATCAACCCGACAATCAGCTAAATCCCATCCATTCACTGTAGAGGTCCCCAGATGCTGGAAAGCCTTCTACTCCAATAGTTTCTTTCCCCGTGTTGCCGGCCTTTGAAACTCCATCCCTGCTCCCTGTTTTCCCGACTGGACCGACATGCTAAGGTTTAAAATTAGTGTAAGCAAACATCTCCCTACACAGCTCCGAACTTAGGATGACACCCAAAACCTACACCCTAATTCTCAGTAACCTCTTACGTCTACAGTGGGGTAAAATATGTAAAAAATTAAAAAATTAAAAAAATAATAATTAAAAAAATATATTGCATTCATTTTTTAAATAAAATAAATACTTCATATTGCATTAATTTTTTTTAGATTATATAGCACTCATTTAAAAATCAATAAATACTTTATATTGCATTCATTTTAAAATAAATGCATACTTTATATTGCATTCATTTTTTAAATAAATAAATATTTTATATTGCATTCATTTATTATTTATTTAAATAATAAATCTATATTGCATTCATTAAAATAAATAAATACTTAATACTGCATTTTTTAAAAATAAATAAATACATTAAATTACATTTATTTTAAGATAAATATTTATATTGCATTCATTTTAAAATAACTAAATAATTTATATTGCATTACTTTTTTAAATAAATAAATACTTTAATATTGCATTTATTTTTAAATAAATAAGTACTTTATATTGCATTACATTTTAAAACTAATTAATACTTAATATTGCATTCATATAAAAATAAATAATTTATGTAGTATTCATTTTTTTAAAAAGAAGTATTTTATATTGCCTTCATTTAAATAAAATAAATACTTTAGATTGCATTCATTTTTAAATAATAAAACACATATATTGAATTCAGTTTTAAATAAATAAGAATTTTATGTTGTATTCATAAATAATTACTTTATATTATTTTAATTTTTTAATAAATAAATACTTTATATTGCATTTATTTTAAAAACAATAAATAATTTATATTGCATTCATTTTGAAATACATAAATACTTTAATATTGCATTTACTTTAAAATAAATACATAATTTATATTGCATTACATTTTTAAATAAATGAATACTTTTAAATAGCAATCAGATTAAAAAATAAATAATTTATATAGTATTCATTTTTGAATAAAAAAAGTATTTTATATTGCCCTTATTAAAAAAAATATTTTTATTGCATTAATTTTTTAATTAAATAAATGTGAAAATTTTTAAAATACAGAATATTGCATTCATGCTTAAATAAAATAAATTTTCTATATTGCATTAATTTTTAAATAATACAAAATTTTATATTGCATTTATTTGTAAATAAACAAATAGTTTATATTGCATTCATTTTTAAATAAAGAAATGCTTTATATTGCATTCTTTTTCAATAAAAAGTAAATATTTATTATTGCATTCATTTTTAAGTAAATAAATACTTAATATTGTATTCGTTTTGAAATAAATAAATATTTATATTGCATGCATGTTTAAATAAATAAATACTTTATATTGCATTCATTTTTAAAATACATAAATACTTTAAGATTGCATTGAGTTTTTAAATAAATAAATTCTTTATATTAAATTCATTTTTAAATAAAAATTGCATTCATATAGAAAAGTAATTTATATTGCATTAATTTTTTAATGAAATAAGTATTATACATTGCATGAATTTTTAAATAAATAAATATTTTACATTGCATAAAATAAATATTTATTATTGCATTCATTTTTAATAAACAAATACTTTATATTTCATTTATTTTTAAATAAAATAAATACTTTATATTGCATTCATTTTAAAATAAAGAAATACTTTATATTGCATTCATTTTAAAAATAAATAATCATTTCATATTGCATTCCAATTTTAAATAAATAAAGAATTTATGTTGCATTCATTTTTTAAAAATGAATACTTTATATTATATTCATTTATAAATAACTAAATACTTTATATTGCATTCATTTTTTAATGAATAAATAATTTATATTGCATTATTTTTTTAATTATTAAATAATTTATATTGCATTCATTTTTAAATAAATAAATAATTTATATTGCATTCATTTCTAAATAAATAAATACTTTATATTTAATTCATTTTAAATAAATAAATAATTTATATTAAATTCATTTTTAAATAAATAAATACTTTATATTGCATTCATTTTAAATAAATACTTTATATTGCATTCATTTTTTAATGAATCAATAATTTATATTGCATTTATTTTTAAATAAATAAATACTTTATATTGCATTTATTTTTAAATAAATAAATACCTTTTATTGCATTCATTTTTTAATAAATAAATAATTTATATTGCATTTATTTTTAAATAAATAAATAGTTTATATTGAATTCATTTTAGATAAATACTTTATATTGCATTCATTTTAAATAAATAAATACTTTATATTGAATTCATTTTTAAATAAATAAATGCTTTATATTGCATTCATTTTTAAATAAATAAATACTTTATATTGAATTCATTTTTAAATAAATAAATACTTTATATTGAATTTATTTTTAAATAAATAAATACTTTATATTGAATTCATTTTTAAATAAATAAATTGCATTAATTTTTAATAAATAAATACTTTATATTGCATTCATTTTTAAATAAATAAATACTTTATATTGAATTCATTTTAAATAAATAAATACTTTATATTGAATTCATTTTTTAATAAATAAATAATTTATATTGCATTTATTTTTAAATAAAATACATACTGAAATTTTCATTTTTCGCTTATGTTTAGTGGTATTTTTTTCCAATCAGGGTTATTCATTTTCTTTATTAAACTTTCATTTCCCATCACTATTTTCCGCTCCGCATTCATGTTTGTCAACCATATGACATTAGGCCTCGGCTAAATACAACATCTTCTACGCAGAATGAGAATGTGTACAACGTTTGTTTATACAAAATAATGAATTTGTATGTAAAATGCGAAAAAAGTGTTCGTCAAAAATGAGAGTTTAAAGAGTGCGAGAACGTTCTGGAGAAAGGAAGGTGTTTGTCTGTAAGGAGAAATTAAGTAAGCATGTTTGTTTCAACTCGCGCTGTGTGCGTTTACATGTGAATGAATAGGCACAAAGATATGTGTGTGTGTGTGTGTGTGTGTGTGTGTAACTACGCTTACGTGTGTGTAAATAGAGTGTTCCTTTTTTTTAGTGATAGAGTATGTGCGTTTATGAACTTGTGTACATGTGCATTCGTTGAGTGTCGTGTGTGTGTGTGTGCTTCGATTGCCTACAGAGATTCGTGAAAGTCTCTTGTCATCTGTGTCGAGCACCGTTCAGCCCAAAGGGCCTGGCCAGAGTGTATCGTACGCGCGTGTAATTGTCTCTGAAAGAAAAGGTAAAGAGAGGGAAAGAGCGCTGTGTTTGGGTGTTTAAATATTCACTGCCGCTGCATCTTCAAACAGGTGCAGTGAAACGCCATTTAAAATGTCCATCACGAGAGAAACATAAAAAAACTGTTGAATTTCAAATATGTTAATGGCTGTTCATTTATGTCTTCATCAGGAATGAAAAGTCAACGCTACAGCCATTCCAGACAGACGCCTTTGGCAAGCTATATCCTTACTCACCTTTACCAAAGACACTGACGCTAAGTAATAGGCAACAGAAGAAAATATCTCAAAATAAAAATAAAACAAGCCTCCAAAAACAGTAAAATAAAAAAATTTAAAACAAACAAAACAAAACCCAAAAGAAAGCAAAATAAAAACAAAACAAGAAAACAGCCTCCAAATACAATAAAAACAAAAACAAAAAACTCAAAGCCCCTAAAAAAAATTCATGTGATGATGAATAATTACAACGAAATATTAATGTTTTGTCATAAAATATCTTTATTAGCCTCTCACGAACAAGGAGACAAGTGTAATAATTCTTCATGCTGTGTGGCTATAAAAATAAGTTAAGCATATATATATATATATATATATATATATATATATATATATATATATATATATATATATATATAATTGAATTAGCACTTGTTTTTTAATCAGTCATGACAACTGGTTTCACGCTGGTAGCGTTTCATCAGATGACTAACACGTTTTATTTTTTGGTGCTTTTGTTTGCTGGGAACGAAATAAATAAGAATGGAGTCAGAGAAAAACAAATGATTTACACAAACAAAAATCGTATCACATCGTTCATCAGTGTGAAGAGCAAAAAATGGACAATTACTGTCGCCGTTTGTTTTCAAAATGGGGATCCATTGGAAGCAGATACAAGATGGAAACAGCGTAAGCATTCCGCGTAGGATTGCAAACTTGAACGATATATTCATATAAGTGTGGGTGTTCGTTAGTTTAGTGGGGAATTTATCAGTGCGTGTATCGTGCATATACGTATACGACTATATATATTTTTTCATGTGCAGTTTGTTTACAAGAATTAGGTAATGAATTCTATGAATCTTACTCTGGTTATATGATAGTGCTCAATAAAAAGTAGAAGTATATAATAATTTAGTATAAGAGCATTTTTCGCTACATATGTGCATACATAGTCGTAGCATTATTTAGGCCAAATTGTCAGGATGAAAATAAAAAGGAGAATGATTTTGACAAGAAACTTTAAGAAAACAAAGGGAAACTTGTTAAACTCTTTCAGATATATTATCAAATAATGTATTATGTATATATTTTTGTTTCAGTATTTACTTTAGCAATGCTCAATACATGAGTAGAGTTTGTAGTAGTATAACATATATGGATGACAAGTGAGATACACAGAAACGTTTATGTTTTGTTTCGGAATGAAATCATCGGGCTAAATACATAGATTTACATTTTAAGTTCTTTTCCATAATTTGACAGTGTCTAAAGAAAGGTGTTAACGCTTTTCACTTTATGTTTTTAGTCATGTATTTATGTAGTTATTTTATATATCTAAGTGCGTTAGTTATTTTTGTTACTATTATTAGCAGTTATCCCAAAGTAAATGTTATACTATTCTTTCGTTTGTGGCTATTTTATTTTGGGACAGTTTCTGTGTAGCTTACTTGCCGTAAGTACACTGTATATATTTATTGATTTAGAAAATATATGCGAGAACTTTTTTCATCTATAATACGTGCATAACCATCAAAACGGAGTACTGTTATTTAGATCAATAATAAAACAAAGTCTGTTGAAATACTGTATATATAGTAGAGAGAAAAGACCAACACACAGCTATTTGTATGCCATATCGGCATAACTATTTTTAAACAGTTTAAAGTAATGTTTGATGTTATCTATTTGTAAGTTTATTGTCCTATTTCATATATACATATATATATATATATATATATATATATATATATATATATATATATATATGTATAAATATATATATATATATATATAAATATATATATATATATATATATGTATAAATATATATATATATATATATATATATATATATATATATATATATATATGCAATAGTTTTGTCGTCATAAGCAATTAAACAGAAAAGAGCTTACTACGACGTTTATCTCATTATTGACTGAAGAATTTTACAAGAATACCAAAAAATTTCAATCTCAAATAAAATAAAATAAAATTTAATTGCTTCTCGATGCCCAAGTAAAGGCCGGGTCGAGACTATTAAACAAAGGTCGAGTCGAGACAAACAAGTGAGTCACATATTTCTGTATTCTATTGTTTTTAATTTTCTCGTATATATATATATATATATATATATATATATATATATATATATATATATGTGTGCATGTGTGTATTATTGAACTGGCTAAATTATGATAGCGTATTTACAAAATCTACATATATGTAGTCTAAATAAATATAAGTTTATTCGTATGTATATATGCATATATGTATGTATATGTAGTTATACATATGTGTATATATATATGTATGTATATGTGTATCCTATATATACATATATATATATATATATATATATATATATATATATATATATATATATATATATATATATATATATATGATACTGATTGTGTTTTAAAGTATATTTATGGTCCATTTAATGACTTAAAATAAACACTGCCTTGAAACAAATGTAAACAACTATGATACATTTGTGCATGGTCTTAATTTGAACAATGATTTACATCATCAATATATATACATATATATATATATATATATATATATATATATATATATATATATATATTATATCCAAGTTTGTAGGCATGATATGAAAAACTTCAGATGAGAAACTGCCAGTCACCATACGCTGTTTATTTTATGTCTATAAACTTCGATTTACATAAACCATATCACAGATATTATTGAGCACTCTTCCCTATAAATATAGCAATGTATACAACGATATATATTTGTGTGTATATAAATGTGTCAATATATATGTATATATATATATACATATACACACACGTGTGTATATATGAGCAGAAGGGCCACGCTTACCTTCATATATATGTTTACGTACGTGTATATGTGCGGGTGTGTATTGTGTATATGCTAGGTTGTATTTAGTTCTTTATAACGACATGTGCGCGTTTTAGACGTGGTGTTTTCATTTGGTTTAGCATCTATGTTATTGGCCTTTAAAAATTAATTCCATACTGGAAATAAATTAATTTCTTATCGATAGCTACAAAAGGCTTCGAAATTTCTTTCGAATTCGGAGAGGTTACGAAGTAAACACATGCGGCCAGTTTTAACCTTTTAAACTGTTGAACTCATTGATAAAAATGTGAGTACTTTCGATTCAACCTTCTATCATTTTCGAGGTATTTAGCAAGATATTTCAGTGCAAAATTTTATTAAAAAGTAAACTCGGAATCTTGTTTCATTTAAATACCTTGAAGATGAACTGTTAGAATCGAAAGTACTTGCGTTTCTTAAAGATTAGTAATTAATAAACGAATAAGCAGAATGAGTGTGTGACTTGAACAAAATTAATATGCCTACTATATATATATATATATATATATATATATATATATATATATATATATATATATATTTATATATTGTTATGATTGAATAAATGATGTGTTTGTTAATCAGTCATGGGCATTGCTTTCACGCCTTTAGCGATTTGTCAGATGAGTCTAACTAAGTCATCTGGTGAATCACTCACGGCGTAAAAGCAGGTCATTTATTGCATTATCATACCACTCTGTCCGAGATGACATTGAGCATCGTATATATGTGTCAATCCAAATTTTTGAGTCGGTTTTAAAAAACGATACTCATCAGGTTTCAGTGTAGTCATATTTCATAGAAGAATAAGTATTTATTCATATGCCTACATTTAACTAAAGATAATTATTTCTGATCGTCAAATGTAAGTATCTGAAATTTCTGTTCTTGACGGGGATCGATTAATGATTTGCAGTTATATATATATATATATATATATATATATATATATATATATATATATATATATATATATATATATATATATATATATCGAAAACTGAAAATATATGTATATATACTGATAGATTTCAGCATCGGCTTTTAAAACCTGCTCGAAGTTTCGGATCTGCACATATATACAGTGCTCCATGCTTTCTCAGACAGAGCGCTATAGTAAGTGAATAAATTACGTGCATTTCAATCAGCAAGACCAATATTTTCTCACTCTGAGCGATTGTCAGACGACCTAAACACTATCTTGTAGTTTCTTTGTATATCGTGTTTTTGGTCGACTGACAACCACTTATGGTGTGAAACTATTGGTGATGACTGATTAAATAGCACTCATTTATTCAATTAATATATATATATATATATATATATATATATATATATATATATATATATATACTGCTTGTTTTGGGTATAAGCGTATCTTCATGTATTCAGGAATGTGTAAACTTAAAACATGTTTCTCCATCAATATATGTATATCTTCTTTTTTTTATCGTACTTTCCATGGAGGTCCGTATTCTTACTATCATCAATACCCGTGGCCACGAGGCATTTATTGTAGTAAGTCTCATTGCAAAAACAGCAGTGCTCAATCCGGCTCCCATACATGGAGCCGCACTCGCCACATACCCAGCTCTTTTCCAGTAGAAGATCGTCGTCGATGTGACAAGAGGTGCAGGGGAGAGCCGAGCCGACAATTGGTCGGACACATATTAATCCAATAGTAACAAACATGAAGAAGAAGAAGACAAAGTTCAAAGTGGTCGACCTCGCCATATTGACCTTATTCAATGAGTCGGTCCGGAATTTCTTTATATCTTTTATCTGAAATAAAAAAAATGAATATTCTAATTAGAATTTATAACTGAAAACAGTTCCGTTTTTGTAATCAATAAAAGTTTTATTCAACTAAATAAAATATGTATTATTAGAGAAATATTCTCATTTCCCTGATTACGTTCCATGTGTAGAAACTGCAAAGTAATTTCTGGCCTTTTGGCAACGAGTAAAGTGTAGTATCTGTTCTGATACTACACTTCATCTTTTCTGTCTTTGGTCAGTGAAGGAGAAATCATTTTAGACTAAGGTAATTTTTATTATTCTTACTAACTATCTACTATGACTCGAACCATCGACACAGTTAGTAAATTTTAATAAGACACCTTTCCCAGAAACACCGGTATATTTATCCCCATCTCTCTCTCTCTCTCTCTAGTTTGCTCTCTTCTCGTCTGATCCCCTTTTGACTTTCAGATCTGACAGACGATCGACATGTTGAGATGAATAAACCATCCCTCTTTCAGGAGATCTTGTGTCGTAATCAAAATATATAATGGTATAAGCATGAGATGATTGTGTTGCAGCTATCAAATTGGCCTCGATCCTTGGAGAAGATAACACATGTGCACAATATGTAGCACAAGAAGAATGGATTTATTTTAAATTAAGATGATTTTGTCTGTTAATTTTTATGACTATACTAGACCACCCGTGACCCGTTGGGTCAGTTTGTTATATTAGCTATGGAATTCATGTATGTGCGTGACACTTGTGGCATAAAGAAAATAGGTTTTTTTTACATAACAGAAGCATTTCTATGAAAGTATATTAAAATGGAAGAAGAATATAGATAGATTTCTATGCGTCGTTCTGTTTATTATAATTGTTTTTTTTTTAAATTACAGTTACTGAATTATAAGTGGTTGGCCATACTTATAGGTAAATATGCACTGAACAGGTACCATAATACTTATTATAGTTAAATTCAAATTTTTATATATCATCTTTTAAATGAAATTGTTAGTTGAAAGTACAGAAAAATAAAAGGGCGATTTGAGAAAGGAAGGGGGTACAGCAAGATTTCTCGCGTACGTAACGAAAACAGAGGGAGTAGGAGTGGTGAAATCTATGAGAGGGAAAGTGGGAGGTGGTTTCGTTCACCGCCGCTATTTTGGCTGATATTAATAATGATTGTTGTTGTTTTGTTTGTTTGTTTTTGTTTTTTAAAAGGGAGGAGGTTTTTTGAAACTGCGACAGACTTTACGAAGTCCTGCCGTTGAATGTTTTTAGCCGTGGAGAAAACAAAAAAACTATTTGATGAAATTAAATGAAATTGTTGAAAAAAGAATATAGATAGATTTCTATGCGTCGTTCTGTTTATTATAATTGTTTTTTTTTTAAATTACAGTTACTGAATTATAAGTGGTTGGCCATACTTATAGGTAAATATGCACTGAACAGGTACCATAATACTTATTATAGTTAAATTCAAATTTTTATATATCATCTTTTAAATGAAATTGTTAGTTGAAAGTACAGAAAAATAAAAGGGCGATTTGAGAAAGGAAGGGGGTACAGCAAGCTGTCTCGCGTACGTAACGAAAACAGAGGGAGTAGGAGTGGTGAAATCTATGAGAGGGAAAGTGGGAGGTGGTTTCGTTCACCGCCGCTATTATGGTTGATATTAATAATGATTGTTGTTGTTTTGTTTGTTTGTTTTTGTTTTTTAAAAGGGAGGAGGTTTTTTGAAACTGCGACAGACTTTACGAAGTCCTGCCGTTGAATGTTTTTAGCCGTGGAGAAAACAAAAAAACTATTTGATGAAATTAAATGTAATTGTTTTATATTAAAAGCGATATAAACATTTCCAGACTGAAAAATTTCATGCGTTCGTTAATCATAAGAGATTAACGGAATTGAAATAACAGATTGAAGACGATGCTATTTACGCATGCGCAACCGGATGTTGAAAACCGGAAAGCTGAAAGCTGATTGCAAACATACAAGACCAATAGAGTTTTAGTATTATATAGATTATGGGCAAATGATTACTATGTAACAGCAGTAGACTGTCTCTATCATTGTCTCTGCCCAAATAATATCTATAGAAGAAATAAACAGCAGGCATTTCTGGTACAGACGTCTTCTACTTAAATAATTAAATGATCAACAGGGGGCGGCAAAACAAAGGATTTTTGAAGAATCTACAACAGTGGCCAACCCAGCAGAACCCACAATGGCCAAGTAAGTCTTGTCTTCTGATAATATTTTCGCATCATCATCATCATCATCATCATCATCATCATCATCATCATCATCATCATCATCATCATCATCCCAAGCCTCCGATAATCTAGACCATATGTAACAGTATCCGCAGATAGTATAACGCTTCAATCCATATTCAATTTAAATTCTACAAAGATTTTTCTTTTTTTACTAATGGTTCACCACTTATCAAGTCTAAAGGCCACTCGAGGATAAAAGTTAATGAGACGACATCCAAAGGCACTACAGCATTGTACTGATTGAGGGCAAGATGAGGGAATGGTAACTGAGTTGGTTTGGATATGTGCTGAGGGGCAACAACAACACCTTTGCAAAACTTGCCTTTTCATTAGAAGTCGCCGGGAAGCGACCGAGAGGAAGGCCGATGATGAGATGGGCAGACACCCTGCACAAAAATCTCTGTAAAACCATCATTCGTATCAAGGAGAGAAAAATCCATCATAGCAGACCCTACCGTAGCTCGGGATTAACACAAGAAAAAAAAGAAGAATTTGAAGACGATCATGTTTCAGCCCAAAGGGAAGCAATCCTGTGGTACCGTTTTCCAGAAATGAAAGGTTTTGGGACAGAAACTATGTTCATGAAAATTCTGTTTGATTTCAGGCACACGGAGGAAGAAATGAAAGTTATCTGCAGTTGTGGAAGAGGTGAGTTGTTGCTGTGAAAATTTGACAAGGAGGCTCAAGTGATTGAAGCTCAGTCGAGCCCCTTCCATGAAAATAACGATAGAGTAGAGAAAGATTAGCAACGTCTCTTCTGTGAGAAAGGGGGTGCAGAGAACAGAAAAAATGACCCCCACCATTGCAAAGTCGATTCTGAACTCTGTCAAGACCAGAAAGTGTGGTACGAGCGGCACCTCCTCAAATGTGGCAGACGAACTCTATTTTTACCTCTATTTTCATTTATTTAACTCATATTTAGAATGTTTAGCTCTTAAAAACAATAGACGATAGCCACAGGGTGAATTGAGGTGTATTACCCCATTTTCTACCTCTTTTTACTCCCTCTTTCCTGTTACTCTCCTCTTCTTTTTCTTTTCTTTTTCTTCTTTAACACCATGCACTCATGTCATGCTCTTATGTGTATTATTTGGTTTATTCGGACTACTATTCTCATCTTGGATGCTATTCTCACAATGTTTCGGCCGATGCTACCTTCAACCTTCTTCAGATGCATTTTGTCGAACTCGGGAATGCTTGTGTTTTACTCGGAAATCTGTACGGAATTTCGAACTGAAGCTTTTATTTTATCCACAAAAGTAGATTTTTTACATTCCATAAACTAAAAGTGTTGAGTAATTTTTAAATATATTCTTCGTATCTCCTGCACTGAGGATTGAACCTTCAACCTCCAGGAGACTGTCACTTAGAACTGATAATTATTTAGCACTTTATTTGTTGCACCACTGGTACACATGGATCTGTGGTGCAACCACATGGACATGTGGCGCAACGGATAAAGTGTTTAGTGTAATCAGTACAGTATGAAACTACTCGTGAACTGAAGAGGACGGCACAACACAAATAAAGGCAATGCACAGGAGAGGATTGTGTCAGAGTTATTGGCAATTTGACACGTCGTATTCAGCTGTGTATATTCATAAGGTGGATACAATTTTAGGAGACCAAGGGCAAAATAAAACTGGAAAGTGATGCTACAAGTAAAAACCGTCACTAAAAAACAATTTATATAATTAGTATGAAGATATAAACATTTTTTTTCTTCTTGGTTTTATAAATTTGACTTTCGAAGTATCTCACTGTATCAACATGGCGGACATCTAAGTCTTTAACGAGGAAAACCCCTTGTTTTTCCCAAACAAAACCGGATTTATGTAATGTTTAGAATATTTCTAAGAGAAGGGTGCGTCAGAGTTATTGAAAATTTTGCAGGTTCGTGTTATTTATCTACCTCCCACAAGGTAAGATGTGACACAAGGTCGGGAAAGTGGGATTAGATAAGCCAGCGCTAGAGAGGTCAGCACCCTGGCCATTTAAAAATTGCCGGCATTCCTCGGTAGAGGCGCCCCAGACAGTAAGCAATAAACTTACTCCTCCCCAAAGAGGGGAGGCAAAGCCTGGGAGGGTACACCTCCTAGAACTGCACAGGACCGGCAACCCCCAATAGACCGGCGTAAATCCAAACCCAAAGGCCCGGACGATACCGATTTATTAGGCGGGGTTTTGCAGGTCCGTATTTACATGTTTATCATTGTACGGTGAAAAACAAAAATTATTGGACATATTATACCACTTAAGTTTGAAATATCATTATACTTGGTCTGTCACGCTTAAGTTTAAAATATATTTTTCCTCGCTCTGTCAGACTAAAATTTAAAATTTTTGGTCTGTCAGACTTAAACTTAAAATATAATTTTCCTCTGTCTGTCACGCTTAAGTTTAAAATATATTTTCCTCGTGCTGTTACGCTTAAGTGTGAAGTATCATTTTAATCAGTCTGTCCCACTTAAGTTAAAATATCATTTTCATGTCTGTCACACTTAAGTTTGAAATACCATTTGAGTTGGTCTGTCACGCTTAAGGTTGAAGTATAATTTACATCAGACTGCCGTACCTAAAAGTCGAAATATCATTTTCATCGGTCTGTAAAGCTTCAGTTTGTAATATAATTCTCATCAGTCTATCAGACTTAAGTTTTAAATATCATTTTCATCAGTCTATCAGTTTGAAATATAATTTTTTGTTTAAAATATATTTTTTATCGGTCGCTTACATTTCAGTATAAAACATATTTTTCATCTGTCTGTCATGCTTCAGTTTAAAATATTGTTTTATCTCTCCATCACGTTTATGTTTTAAATAACATTGACATTTGTCTGTCCATATCATTTACATCATTTTGTCTCTCTTAAGTTTTAAATATAATTTTCATTGGTCTGTCAAGCTTAAGTTTCAAATGTATTTTTGATCCGTCTGTCATGCTTCAGTTAAAAATATCATTTTAATCTGTCTTCATTGATCACTGGCTGCTTGAAGCCCACCAACTTGAACAACCTGCATCTTCTCACTGACATTGCCCCTTCAAATGCGAGACGGGAAGTTGCCAGCCGAGTAGAGATCACAAAGGCTATCGGTGATGAACGCCATCTCATTTATGGACGTGAATAGTCGACTCAATCTAGCCAATTTTTTGACTGAATCTCAAACAAATTGCTAACAAAGGTTTCTAACTTGGAAATTGGGCATGAATAACCCCTCTTTCAGATAAAAAAAGTTTACCTTGCGGAAATGGGTTAACGGGTGCATCTTTAAAGATTGACGCGGATTCTAGCCTCCCCTCTCTCAACTCAATTTCTGTAAATTCATCTTCAAAAATACCAAATGTAGCAATGTGAAATTAGATAAAACCAGCAGTTTTCATAAAGATTAATATAATTATAACTTCTTATGCCTTATTTTTGTCTCTTTTGATGTATTACTGCAGGAGCTTAATATTCTGTCCTATTCTAATTTCAGGTTGGCCAAAGTGAAGTTCCGATAATTATGGATGCTGACAAGTATGCTATTTGCAACAATGAACTGTCTAGTAATGAGGAAGCATTCATCGTCAGTCAGAAGGGCATCGATTCCATTAACAGAGCTTCTGAACAACGTGGAGAGAAGATCATAATTCAGATTAATCAACGTCTTCACAAGAAATGCAGACAGCGTTGGATCAACCCCAAATACATAGAAATTGACCGTAAAAACAGGTCCACTGATGCTATCCCGTGCAAGCCGCTCTTTGTGTGTGTTTAACTTAAAGGAACATTGTCTTTTATGTGGTTCGGGAGCAAAATCTGATAGAAAGAAAAGAGGTGTTGATGTTTCCCATGTAAAACTATTGAGTTTAAAGACAGAATATTAAAAGTTTGTGAGAACGTTCGAAAAAATGATGACTGGGCATCCACAGTTAAAGGTGGAATAGGTTATGTAGCTGACCTTGTTTCAGAAGAAGACGTTATCACAGAACATGTTTTGCAAACTTTGATTCCAATAAAAACATTCCTAAGGCATTTTTCTCTGCTGATTCTTCAAAGAAACAAAACCTTGGTAGACCAGAGGATTCAGAGAGAAAGCAGGCATTTCTGGAAGTTGCTAAATATTTGCAGCAAAATGACGAGGAGCAACTCACCATTGTCGATCTTGTTAAAAAAATGGAGGACATTCTCGAGGACACTGGATTTGAACCATACAGTCTCTCATACATGAAATCTCGATTGTTAGAACATTTCAAGACAAAATCATTGTGACTGAAATTAATGGGAAACATAATGTTGTTACATTCTTAAGTACAGCAAAATGTATTCTCCATGAATGCACAGAGCCGCTCAACAGACAATTCAGAATCAGAGGCCATTAGAATCATAAAGACGGCAGCCAAGCTTATTAAGAATGACATTAAAGGTATCCAGACAAGTTCAGAATATTACCCGTCTAAGAATTAATTTGAACTGGATGCGATTCTTGAATATGTTCCTAAAACATTGTTGATCTTTCTCAGGAAGATATTTGCAGGCAGACACAATGGTTTGAAACTTGCATCAGTTGGTCAAGCGATAATGCAGGCTGCTAGACCTACAGTTGTCCTTGCACCTTTGCAGTTTGGTTTAGCAGTGGAAATGCATGACCAATTTGGATCGAGGCTCTTAATTGACACTCTGAATAAGCATGGCTTCTTTTAATCTTACTTGGAAGTCCAGAAATTCGGAAGAAGTGCTATTCTTGTTCATGGCGCTGAAACTCTATCCCCTGTTAAAACTGAATTTGTGCAGTTAATAGCTGATAATGTGGACCATTATGTAAGGAGTATTGATGAATTCAAAACATTCCATGGTATGGGCATCATAGCATCTTTTACGCCCGGGAAAGTTAAAGCAAAACCAGTTCCAAGGAATTAGGTCCTTTCCGAAGATATAATAAGGTTTGGAAGGATCTACATCAAGTATCTAAATTCATAGCACACCAAAAAACCACTAGTGACATTTAAAGAGATCCAGACCAAGAAAGTTGTCGCTTCCACTGCTAATGTTGGCATCCTTTGGGAGGTTTCACTGATTTCACATCCGTCCAGACCCGCATGGTTAGGCCTTATGCAGTCAGTGCACAAAGGAACATATCCTGGGAAATCAGCCACAGTTTTTTTGCCAATGATCGACATTGACCCTAGTAACCCAACCTGCGTGTACTCAACGTTATGTTACATTAGTGATTTAGCCAGGAAAAACACATTACACCAATTCTAACATTCTATCAACCACTTTGGTACAAAGCAATGATGATAGTCGAGTCACAGCCTAGTTCCAGTCCCTTGAAATCATTTGTCTTGCGACTTGGTGGGCTCTATACACAGATGGGCTTTCTGGGGTCAATTGGTCATTTGATGACAGGTTCTGGATTGCAAGAACTATTGGAACTTGTGTATGCTGAAAACACAGTCAAACACATGCTAAGTGGCAAAGCAATTGCAAGAGCCATTCGTGCTCACTTCTTAGTTGATGCTGCTCTGAATGCTATTTTGTTAGCAAAAGTGTTGTGGGGTACAAATCACCCCTATTGAAGAACTAATGGAAGCAACCATCTATAATAAATACCATGGTTGCAAAGACTCAAACAGAGGACATTCCTATTCATGTTTTACCGCATGGTAGGAATCCGGTCATCTCCTACCACATTTAGTGGCGTTACTGTATTGCTATGAATAAATACATTGTATATTTTAACCTGTCACAATTTGTGGTTGTTATCTTTGTGACCCCTAGCACGGGTCTACAACAAAAAGCCTATGATTTGCCAGTTTGACATGTCACTGAGCATGATCAACCCAACACTGATGCAGAAGAGCCATTTCCTCAAAATGAAGACCTGAAGAAAGCTCAGGGGCTATTGAAAGGTCTCCTTGATGGGACTGAGTCATTGAATATTGTTTTGTCATCAGAGTCTATGACCAGGATTGCCCAGAGAATACACCATATGAGGGATGCGGTGGTTGACCAGTGAACAGCAAAATTGTGGATTCAATACCTTGATATGGTGAATATCCTACAATTGTTTATCAAGGCAGAGCGCACCGGGAACTGTGAATTGCACCTTGACGCTGTAAGGAAAATGTTGCCAATATTCGCTGCAGCAGGACACATCCTATATGCAAAGTCGGCCTACTTGTACTTGCAGCAAATGGAGGGGCTGCCGAAAAGCCATCCTAAAGTGTACCAGAAATTTTCTGAATGATTCCATGTGATTAGACGGAGTGATCGATACTGGGCTGGCTTGTCGACAGATCTGGTTATTGAGCAGGTGCTAATGAGAAGCATGAAGACGTCTAGAGGTCTTACTCATTTTCGTTGGTCAGTAACGGCGAAGTATGAAATATCATTTTCGTTGGTCTGTCAAGCTTAAGTTTGAACTATGAGTTAAGTTAGTCTCGTACGCTTAAGTTTCAAATATTATTTTCGTTTGTCTGTCATGTTTAAGTTTGAAGTAACATTTCAATTAATCAGTCACACTTAAATTTGAAATATAATTTTCGTTGGTCTGCCACAATTAACTTTAAAGTATCATTTTCATCGGTCAGCCATGCTTAAATTTGAAATATTATTTTCGTTGGTCTGCCACAATTAACTTTAAAGTATCATTTTCATCGGTCAGCCATGCTTAAGTTTGAAATATAATTTTCGTTGGTCTGCCACAATTAACTTTAAAGTATCATTTTCATCGGTCAGCCATGCTTAAGTTTGAAATATAATTTTCGTTGGTCTGCCACAATTAACTTTAAAGTATCATTTTCATCGGTCAGCCATGCTTAAGTTTGAAATATAATTTTCGTTGGTCTGCCACAATTAACTTTAAAGTATCATTTTCATCGGTCAGCCATGCTTAAGTTTGAAATATAATTTTCGTTGGTCTGCCACAATTAACTTTAAAGTATCATTTTCATCGGTCAGCCATGCTTAAGTTTGAAATATAATTTTCGTTGGTTTGCCACAATTAACTTTAAAGTATCATTTTCATCGGTCAGCCATGCTTAAGTTTGAAATATAATTTTCGTTGGTCTGCCACAATTAACTTTAAAGTATCATTTTCATCGGTCAGCCATGCTTAAGTTTGAAATATAATTTTCGTTGGTTTGCCACAATTAACTTTAAAGTATCATTTTCATCGGTCAGCCATGCTTAAGTTTGAAATATAATTTTCGTTGGTTTGCCACAATTAACTTTAAAGTATCATTTTCATCGGTCAGCCATGCTTAAGTTTGAAATATAATTTTCGTTGGTCTGCCACAATTAACTTTAAAGTATCATTTTCATCGGTCAGCCATGCTTAAGTTTGAAATATAATTTTCGTTGGTCTGCCACAATTAACTTTAAAGTATCATTTTCATCGGTCAGCCATGCTTAAGTTTGAAATATAATTTTCGTTGGTTTGTCACAATTAACTTTAAAGTATCATTTTCATCGGTCAGCCATGCTTAAGTTTGAAATATAATTTTCGTTGGTTTGCCACAATTAACTTTAAAGTATCATTTTCATCGGTCAGCCATGCTTAAGTTTGAAATATAATTTTCGTTGGTTTGCCACAATTAACTTTAAAGTATCATTTTCATCGGTCAGCCATGCTTAAGTTTGAAATATAATTTTCGTTGGTTTGCCACAATAAACTTTAAAGTATCATTTTCATCGGTCAGCCATGCTTAAATTTGAAATATAATTTTCGTTGGTTTGCCACAATAAACTTTAAAGTATCATTTTCATCGGTCAGCCATGCTTAAGTTTGAAATATAATTTTCGTTGGTTTGCCACAATTAACTTTAAAGTATCATTTTCATCGGTCAGCCATGCTTAAGTTTGAAATATAATTTTCGTTGGTCTGCCACAATAAACTTTAAAGTATCATTTTCATCGGTCAGCCATGCTTAAGTTTGAAATATAATTTTCGTTGGTTTGCCACAATAAACTTTAAAGTATCATTTTCATCGGTCAGCCATGCTTAAGTTTGAAATATAATTTTCGTTGGTTTGCCACAATTAACTTTAAAGTATCATTTTCATCGGTCAGCCATGCTTAAGTTTGAAATATAATTTTCGTTGGTTTGCCACAATAAACTTTAAAGTATCATTTTCATCGGTCAGCCATGCTTAAGTTTGAAATATAATTTTCGTTGGTTTGCCACAATAAACTTTAAAGTATCATTTTCATCGGTCAGCCATGCTTAAGTTTGAAATATAATTTTCGTTGGTTTGCCACAATAAACTTTAAAGTATCATTTTCATCGGTCAGCCATGCTTAAGTTTGAAATATAATTTTTGTTGGTCTGTCACGCTTTAGTTTGAAATTTTATTTTCGTTTGTCTGTCATGTAAGTTTGAAGTATAATGTTTATTAGTCGTTCACGATTAAGTTTTACATATATATTTCGTAAGTCTGTCCCGCTTAAGTTCGAAATATCATTTTCGTGGATCTGACACAATTAAGTTTGAAGTATCATTGTTGTTGTGGACTGATCCGGGTTTACCCATAGCGACAGGATGGATTCGTCAGGTCACTATAAAGTTGACAATTTTTGCCTAACCAAAAGGGAACAGCTTAGCCCACCGCTAATAGCACGTCTGCCTAGAGCCTGTATTTGCGACTGACTTATTGTATGTAATTAAGTATTTTTAATACATTTCTTATTTCTTCTATTCCTATCTTGTGTTCTTATTTATTTATTTATTGTAATTACTACGATATAACAAATTGGCGACGAGAGATTACGATTAAAAATCCAGTTTGTTAACACAACAAATTGACGATCTTCAATCCGGACTCACGAGAAAAATTATTTGTTTTCCTATAACAACTGAGTGATATTCGTGAAAAAATTTTTTTGCCCCGAACAGTGGATTTGAAATTTACAATTTGACAGTGAATTTTTTAAAGGATTTGAGAAGAAAATATATTTTGTTTTCATTGTACTTGGACTATACGCAATATTTTTCATTTTATAAAAGGCTACAGCGTATTTTAAACAACTGTTGTCTGAGGAAAAACAAAACAAAATATTTAAAAACAAATGGAGGAATTGCAGCAAACTATAGTCCAACTTTTAAAAATACAAGTGGAACACCAGCAAAGAAATGACAAATGACAGCAAAGAAATGACGAAAGGTTTGAAAAAATGTTGGAACACAAGAACCAAAGCAAGCTGGATTCTTTTCACCAGATACGGTTGCAAATTCGATTGGAGAATTCACGTATGATCCAGAAAATGGTTCTATTTTTCTGCTACTTTCGGAAGTTTGCTGAGATTTTCAAGGAAGAATGTTCAGAATGGTCGCAAGAAAAAAGGTTCGCCTACTTCTTCAAAAATTGAACCCAGAATGCCATGATAGGTACTGCAGCTATATTCTACTAAGGGTACCGGGCGAAGTTTAATTTGATGAAACTGTGCAAATGCTGACAAATGTTTTTGGCGAAAAGTTTCCCCTTTTCAACTTTCGTTGGAAATGTTTAAACCTAACAAAAAGAGACGACGAGGATTTTTTTAGCTTTGCCGGAATTGTAAATAGAGAATGGCAGCAGTTTAAACTGAAAGAATTGACTGCAGACAGAGTTCGATGTCTAATTTTTGTGCAGGGCTTAACCGCCAGCAAAGATTCCGAGATAAGGGCGAGAATCTTGACGAAGTTGAAGCAGGACACTAATTGTAATTTGCAAGCGATTGTTGACGAATGTAAAAGAATCGTATTCATGCGAAACGATTCGGCCAAGATCGAAGAAAAAGACGTGGCTCAGGTCCGATATGCCAGACGAGACATTTGAAACCTATCTGTCTCTACACAGAAAGCACACAAAGGTGGAAACAAAAAACATGGGAAAACACACAGAAACGGAAACCAGACACATGTCCTTTGTGTTTAGAATTTCATATAAAATGTAGTTGTCCCTTTAAAAACAAAATTTATTATTTTTGTTGAAGGTTAGGGCACGTAATGCATCTGTGTCTCTAAAAAAGGTCGAGCACCTAGAGTTTTGTAAATGCTGTAATTTCCAGTAAAAATGACGGCGGCCATCATGGAAGAAAATTTATTGATATAACGGGGTCACATCGAACAGAAACATTGCGGCGAACATGGCACCGGCGGATATGATATTCGCAAGAAAATTAAAACCATTTTTGACAAATTGTTGCCACTGAAGAAAAAACATTTTTAAAACACGGATGGTAAGATCAGACATTTTAATGTTGTGAAAAAGTTGTTTTTTTTTTTTTATTACAGAAAGGCAAGACGGTATTGTCACCAATAGAATCATACGCCTGATATACATGGTTCGGGGTTCGAAGTGGGAAAACAAGCGCCATGTAAATCAGTTGAGACGCAGATACGTAGAAAAACAAACTTAACATGAAAAACCCATAGAGGTACTTTACGATGTATTTGATGTATCGATTCCTGAAAACCTTACTACTACTTCGATAAGACGTTCAACGAAAGAAAGAGAAATTCAAGAGAACGTCTAGAGATTGACACTAAGAGGAAAATATATATTTCCAGGAAAAAATAAATCTTAAGTTGTGGACAAATCCGGATTTACCCATAGTGGCAGGATGGATTTGTCAGGTCATGAAGTCGGCACCTTTGCCTAACCAAAGGATAACCGCTTAGCGCACCGCTTATAACACGTCTGCCTAGAGCCTGTATTTGTGACTGACTTATTGTATGTGATTAAGTATTCTTAACATATTTCTTATTCCTTCTATTCTTGTCTCGTGTTCTTATTTATTTATTGTTTTTACTACGATATAACACTTTCAATCGGATTTTCGCGCTTAAAATTGTATTTTTAAATACAATTTTCATCGGTCTGTCACGCTTGAGTTTAAAAGATATTTTGCATCAGACTTTCATGCTTACCTTTGAAATATACTTTTTCATCTGCCTGTCACGCTTGAGTTTAAAATATATTTTGCATAGGTCTGTCACGCTTAAGTTTAAAATATAATTTTCATCGGTCTGTCACGTTTAAGTTTGAAATATCATTTTCATCAGTCTGTGACAATTTAGTTTAAAATCTATTTTCATCGGTCTGTCACGTTTAAGTTTGAAATATCATTTTCATCAGTCTGTGACAATTTAGTTTAAAATCTATTTTCATCGGTCTCTCACACTTCAGTATAAAACATATTATTCATCGGTTTGTCATGCTTCAGTTTCAAATATCGTTTCATCTCTCCATCACGGTTAAGTTTTAAAAAACATTGACATCGGGCTGTCTTACTTAAGTTTGAAATATCATTTTCATCTGTCTGTCATGCTTAAGTTTAAAATATAATTTTAATCGGTTTGTCATGCTTAAGTTACAAATATATTCTTAAACGTCATGTATCAGTTTAAAATATCATTTTCATCAATCTGTCATGCTTAAGTTTTAAAGATAATTTTCATTGGTCTGCTACGCCTAAGTTTGAAATATCATTTTCATTTGGCCATAACACGTAAGTCTTAAATAACATCGTCATCGGTCTGTCACGCATAAGTTTAAAATATCATTTTCATTTGGCCATCACACGTAAGTCTTAAATAACATCGTCATCGGTCTGTCACGCCTAAGTTTAAAATATCATTTTCATTTGGCCATCACACGTAAGTCTTAAATAACATCGTCATCGGTCTGTCACGCATAAGTTTAAAATATCATTTTCATTTGGCCATCACACGTAAGTCTTAAATAACATCGTCATCGGTCTGTCACGCATAAGTTTAAAATATCATTTTCATTTGGCCATCACACGTAAGTCTTAAATAACATCGTCATTGGTCTGTCACGCTTAAGTTTAAAATATCATTTTCATTTGGCCATCACACGTAAGTCTTAAATAACATCGTCATCGGTCTGTCACGCCTAAGTTTAAAATATCATTTTCATTTGGCCATCACACGTAAGTCTTAAATAACATCGTCATCGGTCTGTCACGCCTAAGTTTAAAATATCATTTTCATTTGGCCATCACACGTAAGTCTTAAATAACATCGTCATCGGTCTGTCACGCTTAAGTTTAAAATATCATTTTCATTTGGCCATCACACGTAAGTCTTAAATAACATCGTCATCGGTCTGTCACGCCTAAGTTTAAAATATCATTTTCATTTGGCCATCACACGTAAGTCTTAAATAACATCGTCATCGGTCTGTCACGCATAAGTTTAAAATATCATTTTCATTTTGGCCATCACACGTAAGTCTTAAATAACATCGTCATCGGTCTGTCACGCATAAGTTTAAAATATCATTTTCATTTGGCCATCACACGTAAGTCTTAAATAACATCGTCATCGGTCTGTCACGCATAAGTTTAAAATATCATTTTCATTTGGCCATCACACGTAAGTCTTAAATAACATCGTCATCGGTCTGTCACGCCTAAGTTTAAAATATCATTTTCATTTGGCCATCACACGTAAGTCTTAAATAACATCGTCATCGGTCTGTCACGCCTAAGTTTAAAATATCATTTTCATTTGGCCATCACACGTAAGTCTTAAATAACATGGTCATCGGTCTGTCACGCCTAAGTTTAAAATATCATTTTCATTTGGCCATCACACGTAAGTCTTAAATAACATCGTCATCGGTCTGTCACGCATAAGTTTAAAATATCATTTTCATTTGGCCATCACACGTAAGTCTTAAATAACATCGTCATCGGTCTGTCACCCCTAAGTTTAAAATATCATTTTCATTTGGCCATCACACGTAAGTCTTAAATAACATCGTCATCGGTCTGTCACGCATAAGTTTAAAATATCATTTTCATTTGGCCATCACACGTAAGTCTTAAGTAACATCGTCATCGGTCTGTCACGCATAAGTTTAAAATATCATTTTCATTTGGCCATCACACGTAAGTCTTAAATAACATCGTCATCGGTCTGTCACGCCTAAGTTTAAAATATCATTTTCATTTGGCCATCACACGTAAGTCTTAAATAACATCGTCATCGGTCTGTCACGCATAAGTTTAAAATATCATATTCATTTGGCCATCACACGTAAGTCTTAAATAACATCGTCATCGGTCTGTCACGCCTAAGTTTAAAATATCATTTTCATTTGGCCATCACACGTAAGTCTTAAATAACATCGTCATCGGTCTGTCACGCCTAAGTTTAAAATATCATTTTCATTTGGCCATCACACGTAAGTCTTAAATAACATCGTCATCGGTCTGTCATGCCTAAGTTTAAAATATCATTTTCATTTGGCCATCACACGTAAGTCTTAAATAACATCGTCATCGGTCTGTCACGCCTAAGTTTAAAATATCATTTTCATTTGGCCATCACACGTAAGTCTTAAATAACATCGTCATCGGTCTGTCACGCCTAAGTTTAAAATATCATTTTGATTTGGCCATCACACGTAAGTCTGAAATAACATCGTCATCGGTCTGTCACGCATAAGTTTAAAATATCATTTTCATTTAGCCATCACACGTAAGTCTTAAATAACATCGTCATCGGTCTGTCACGCATAAGTTTAAAATATCATTTTCATTTGGCCATCACACGTAAGTCTTAAATAACATCGTCATCGGTCTGTCACGCATAAGTTTAAAATATCATTTTCATTTGGCCATCACACGTAAGTCTTAAATAACATCGTCATCGGTCTGTCACGCATAAGTTTAAAATATCATTTTCATTTGGCCATCACACGTAAGTCTTAAATAACATCGTCATTGGTCTGTCACGCCTAAGTTTAAAATATAATTTTCATTTGGCCATCACACGTAAGTCTTAAATAACATCGTCATTGGTCTGTCACGCATAAGTTTAAAATATCATTTTCATTTGGCCATCACACGTAAGTCTTAAATAACATCGTCATCGGTCTGTCACGCCTAAGTTTAAAATATCATTTTCATTTGGCCATCACACGTAAGTCTTAAATAACATCGTCATCGGTCTGTCACGCATAAGTTTAAAATATCATTTTCATTTGGCCATCACACGTAAGTCTTAAATAACATCGTCATCGGTCTGTCACGCATAAGTTTAAAATATCATTTTCATTTGGCCATCACACGTAAGTCTTAAATAACATCGTCATCGGTCTGTCACGAATAAGTTTAAAATATCATTTTCATTTGGCCATCACACGTAAGTCTTAAATAACATCGTCATCGGTCTGTCACGCATAAGTTTAAAATATCATTTTCATTTGGCCATCACACGTAAGTCTTAAATAACATCGTCATCGGTCTGTCACGCCTAAGTTTAAAATATCATTTTCATTTGGCCATCACACGTAAGTCTTAAATAACATCGTCATCGGTCTGTCACGCATAAGTTTAAAATATCATTTTCATTTGGCCATCACACGTAAGTCTTAAATAACATCGTCATCGGTCTGTCACGCATAAGTTTAAAATATCATTTTCATTTGGCCATCACACGTAAGTCTTAAATAACATCGTCATCGGTCTGTCACGCATAAGTTTAAAATATCATTTTCATTTGGCCATCACACGTAAGTCTTAAATAACATCGTCATCGGTCTGTCACGCCTAAGTTTAAAATATCATTTTCATTTGGCCATCACACATAAGTCTTAAATAACCTCGTCATCGGTCTGTCACGCATAAGTTTAAAATATCATTTTCATTTGGCCATCACACGTAAGTCTTAAATAACATCGTCATCGGTCTGTCACGCATAAGTTTAAAATATCATTTTCATTTGGCCATCACACGTAAGTCTTAAATAACATCGTCATCGGTCTGTCACGCATAAGTTTAAAATATCATTTTCATTTGGCCATCACACGTAAGTCTTAAATAACATCGCCATCGGTCTGTCACCCCTAAGTTTAAAATATCATTTTCATTTGGCCATCACACGTAAGTCTTAAATAACATCGTCATCGGTCTGTCACGCCTAAGTTTAAAATATCATTTTCATTTGGCCATCACACGTAAGTCTTAAATAACATCGTCATCGGTCTGTCACGCCTAAGTTTAAAATATCATTTTCATTTGGCCATCACACGTAAGTCTTAAATAACATCGTCATCGGTCTGTCACGCCTAAGTTTAAAATATCATTTTCATTTGGCCATCACACGTAAGTCTTAAATAACATCGTCATCGGTCTGTCACGCATAAGTTTAAAATATCATTTTCATTTGGCCATCACACGTAAGTCTTAAATAACATCGTCATCGGTCTGTCACGCCTAAGTTTAAAATATCATTTTCATTTGGCCATCACACGTAAGTCTTAAATAACATCGTCATCGGTCTGTCACGCCTAAGTTTAAAATATCATTTTCATTTGGCCATCACACATAAGTCTTAAATAACATCGTCATCGGTCTGTCACGCCTAAGTTTAAAATATCATTTTCATTTGGCCATCACACGTAAGTCTTAAATAACATCGTCATCGGTCTGTCACGCCTAAGTTTAAAATATCATTTTCATTTGGCCATCACACGTAAGTCTTAAATAACATCGTCATCGGTCTGTCACGCATAAGTTTAAAATATTATTTTCATTTGGCCATCACACGTAAGTCTTAAATAACATCGTCATCGGTCTGTCACGCATAAGTTTAAAATATCATTTTCATTTGGCCATCACACGTAAGTCTTAAATAACATCGTCATCGGGCTGTCACGCATAAGTTTAAAATATCATTTTCATTTGGCCATCACACGTAAGTCTTAAATAACATCGTCATCGGTCTGTCACGCATAAGTTTAAAATATCATTTTCATTTGGCCATCACACGTAAGTCTTAAATAACATCGTCATCGGTCTGTCACGCCTAAGTTTAAAATATCATTTTCATTTGGCCATCACACGTAAGTCTTAAATAACATCGTCATCGGTCTGTCACGCATAAGTTTAAAATATCATTTTCATTTGGCCATCACACGTAAGTCTTAAATAACATCGTCATCGGTCTGTCACGCATAAGTTTAAAATATCATTTTCATTTGGCCATCACACGTAAGTCTTAAATAACATCGTCATCGGTCTGTCACGCATAAGTTTAAAATATCATTTTCATTTGGCCATCACACGTAAGTCTTAAATAACATCGTCATCGGTCTGTCACGCATAAGTTTAAAATATCATTTTCATTTGGCCATCACACGTAAGTCTTAAATAACATCGTCATCGGTCTGTCACGCATAAGTTTAAAATATCATTTTCATTTAGCCATCACACGTAAGTCTTAAATAACATCGTCATCTGTCTGTCACGCATAAGTTTAAAATATCATTTTCATTTGGCCATCACACGTAAGTCTTAAATAACATCGTCATCGGTCTGTCACGCCTAAGTTTAAAATATCATTTTCATTTGGCCATCACACGTAAGTCTTAAATAACATCGTCATCGGTCTGTCACGCCTAAGTTTAAAATATCATTTTCATTTGGCCATCACACGTAAGTCTTAAATAACATCGTCATCGGTCTGTCACGCATAAGTTAAAAATATCATTTTCATTTGGCCATCACACGTAAGTCTTAAATAACATCGTCATCGGTCTGTCACGCATAAGTTTAAAATATCATTTTCATTTGGCCATTACACGTAAGTCTTAAATAACATCGTCATCGGTCTGTCACGCATAAGTTTAAAATATCATTTTCATTTGGCCATCACACGTAAGTCTTAAATAACATCGTCATCGGTCTGTCACGCCTAAGTTTAAAATATCATTTTCATTTGGCCATCACACATAAGTCTTAAATAACCTCGTCATCGGTCTGTCACGCATAAGTTTAAAATATCATTTTCATTTGGCCATCACACGTAAGTCTTAAATAACATCGTCATCGGTCTGTAACACATAAGTTTAAAATATCATTTTCATTTGGCCATCACACGTAAGTCTTAAATAACATCGTCATCGGTCTGTCACGCATAAGTTTAAAATATCATTTTCATTTGGCCATCACACGTAAGTCTTAAATAACATTGCCATTGGTCTGTCACCCCTAAGTTTAAAATATCATTTTCATTTGGCCATCACACGTAAGTCTTAAATAACATCGTCATCGGTCTGTCACGCCTAAGTTTAAAATATCATTTTCATTTGGCCATCACACGTAAGTCTTAAATAACATCGTCATCGGTCTGTCACGCTTAAGTTTAAAATATCATTTTCATTTGGCCATCACACGTAAGTCTTAAATAACATCGTCATCGGTCTGTCACGCCTAAGTTTAAAATATCATTTTCATTTGGCCATCACACGTAAGTCTTAAATAACATCGTCATCGGTCTGTCACGCATAAGTTTAAAATATCATTTTCATTTTGGCCATCACACGTAAGTCTTAAATAACATCGTCATCGGTCTGTCACGCATAAGTTTAAAATATCATTTTCATTTGGCCATCACACGTAAGTCTTAAATAACATCGTCATCGGTCTGTCACGCATAAGTTTAAAATATCATTTTCATTTGGCCATCACACGTAAGTCTTAAATAACATCGTCATCGGTCTGTCACGCCTAAGTTTAAAATATCATTTTCATTTGGCCATCACACGTAAGTCTTAAATAACATCGTCATCGGTCTGTCACGCCTAAGTTTAAAATATCATTTTCATTTGGCCATCACACGTAAGTCTTAAATAACATCGTCATCGGTCTGTCACGCCTAAGTTTAAAATATCATTTTCATTTGGCCATCACACGTAAGTCTTAAATAACATCGTCATCGGTCTGTCACGCATAAGTTTAAAATATCATTTTCATTTGGCCATCACACGTAAGTCTTAAATAACATCGTCATCGGTCTGTCACCCCTAAGTTTAAAATATCATTTTCATTTGGCCATCACACGTAAGTCTTAAATAACATCGTCATCGGTCTGTCACGCATAAGTTTAAAATATCATTTTCATTTGGCCATCACACGTAAGTCTTAAGTAACATCGTCATCGGTCTGTCACGCATAAGTTTAAAATATCATTTTCATTTGGCCATCACACGTAAGTCTTAAATAACATCGTCATCGGTCTGTCACGCCTAAGTTTAAAATATCATTTTCATTTGGCCATCACACGTAAGTCTTAAATAACATCGTCATCGGTCTGTCACGCATAAGTTTAAAATATCATATTCATTTGGCCATCACACGTAAGTCTTAAATAACATCGTCATCGGTCTGTCACGCCTAAGTTTAAAATATCATTTTCATTTGGCCATCACACGTAAGTCTTAAATAACATCGTCATCGGTCTGTCACGCCTAAGTTTAAAATATCATTTTGATTTGGCCATCACACGTAAGTCTGAAATAACATCGTCATCGGTCTGTCACGCATAAGTTTAAAATATCATTTTCATTTAGCCATCACACGTAAGTCTTAAATAACATCGTCATCGGTCTGTCACGCATAAGTTTAAAATATCATTTTCATTTGGCCATCACACGTAAGTCTTAAATAACATCGTCATCGGTCTGTCACGCATAAGTTTAAAATATCATTTTCATTTGGCCATCACACGTAAGTCTTAAATAACATCGTCATCGGTCTGTCACGCATAAGTTTAAAATATCATTTTCATTTGGCCATCACACGTAAGTCTTAAATAACATCGTCATTGGTCTGTCACGCCTAAGTTTAAAATATAATTTTCATTTGGCCATCACACGTAAGTCTTAAATAACATCGTCATTGGTCTGTCACGCATAAGTTTAAAATATCATTTTCATTTGGCCATCACACGTAAGTCTTAAATAACATCGTCATCGGTCTGTCACGCCTAAGTTTAAAATATCATTTTCATTTGGCCATCACACGTAAGTCTTAAATAACATCGTCATCGGTCTGTCACGCATAAGTTTAAAATATCATTTTCATTTGGCCATCACACGTAAGTCTTAAATAACATCGTCATCGGTCTGTCACGCCTAAGTTTAAAATATCATTTTCATTTGGCCATCACACGTAAGTCTTAAATAACATCGTCATCGGTCTGTCACGCATAAGTTTAAAATATCATTTTCATTTGGCCATCACACGTAAGTCTTAAATAACATCGTCATCGGTCTGTCACGCATAAGTTTAAAATATCATTTTCATTTGGCCATCACACGTAAGTCTTAAATAACATCGTCATCGGTCTGTCACGCATAAGTTTAAAATATCATTTTCATTTGGCCATCACACGTAAGTCTTAAATAACATCGTCATCGGTCTGTCACGCCTAAGTTTAAAATATCATTTTCATTTGGCCATCACACGTAAGTCTTAAATAACATCGTCATCGGTCTGTCACGCATAAGTTTAAAATATCATTTTCATTTGGCCATCACACGTAAGTCTTAAATAACATCGTCATCGGTCTGTCACGCATAAGTTTAAAATATCATTTTCATTTGGCCATCACACGTAAGTCTTAAATAACATCGTCATCGGTCTGTCACGCATAAGTTTAAAATATCATTTTCATTTGGCCATCACACGTAAGTCTTAAATAACATCGTCATCGATCTGTCACGCCTAAGTTTAAAATATCATTTTCATTTGGCCATCACACATAAGTCTTAAATAACCTCGTCATCGGTCTGTCACGCATAAGTTTAAAATATCATTTTCATTTGGCCATCACACGTAAGTCTTAAATAACATCGTCATCGGTCTGTCACGCATAAGTTTAAAATATCATTTTCATTTGGCCATCACACGTAAGTCTTAAATAACATCGTCATCGGTCTGTCACGCATAAGTTTAAAATATCATTTTCATTTGGCCATCACACGTAAGTCTTAAATAACATCGCCATCGGTCTGTCACCCCTAAGTTTAAAATATCATTTTCATTTGGCCATCACACGTAAGTCTTAAATAACATCGTCATCGGTCTGTCACGCCTAAGTTTAAAATATCATTTTCATTTGGCCATCACACGTAAGTCTTAAATAACATCGTCATCGGTCTGTCACGCCTAAGTTTAAAATATCATTTTCATTTGGCCATCACACGTAAGTCTTAAATAACATCGTCATCGGTCTGTCACGCCTAAGTTTAAAATATCATTTTCATTTGGCCATCACACGTAAGTCTTAAATAACATCGTCATCGGTCTGTCACGCATAAGTTTAAAATATCATTTTCATTTGGCCATCACACGTAAGTCTTAAATAACATCGTCATCGGTCTGTCACGCCTAAGTTTAAAATATCATTTTCATTTGGCCATCACACGTAAGTCTTAAATAACATCGTCATCGGTCTGTCACGCCTAAGTTTAAAATATCATTTTCATTTGGCCATCACACATAAGTCTTAAATAACATCGTCATCGGTCTGTCACGCCTAAGTTTAAAATATCATTTTCATTTGGCCATCACACGTAAGTCTTAAATAACATCGTCATCGGTCTGTCACGCCTAAGTTTAAAATATCATTTTCATTTGGCCATCACACGTAAGTCTTAAATAACATCGTCATCGGTCTGTCACGCATAAGTTTAAAATATTATTTTCATTTGGCCATCACACGTAAGTCTTAAATAACATCGTCATCGGTCTGTCACTCATAAGTTTAAAATATCATTTTCATTTGGCCATCACACGTAAGTCTTAAATAACATCGTCATCGGTCTGTCACGCATAAGTTTAAAATATCATTTTCATTTGGCCATCACACGTAAGTCTTAAATAACATCGTCATCGGTCTGTCACGCATAAGTTTAAAATATCATTTTCATTTGGCCATCACACGTAAGTCTTAAATAACATCGTCATCGGTCTGTCACGCCTAAGTTTAAAATATCATTTTCATTTGGCCATCACACGTAAGTCTTAAATAACATCGTCATCGGTCTGTCACGCATAAGTTTAAAATATCATTTTCATTTGGCCATCACACGTAAGTCTTAAATAACATCGTCATCGGTCTGTCACGCATAAGTTTAAAATATCATTTTCATTTGGCCATCACACGTAAGTCTTAAATAACATCGTCATCGGTCTGTCACGCATAAGTTTAAAATATCATTTTCATTTGGCCATCACACGTAAGTCTTAAATAACATCGTCATCGGTCTGTCACGCATAAGTTTAAAATATCATTTTCATTTGGCCATCACACGTAAGTCTTAAATAACATCGTCATCGGTCTGTCACGCATAAGTTTAAAATATCATTTTCATTTAGCCATCACACGTAAGTCTTAAATAACATCGTCATCTGTCTGTCACGCATAAGTTTAAAATATCATTTTCATTTGGCCATCACACGTAAGTCTTAAATAACATCGTCATCGGTCTGTCACGCCTAAGTTTAAAATATCATTTTCATTTGGCCATCACACGTAAGTCTTAAATAACATCGTCATCGGTCTGTCACGCCTAAGTTTAAAATATCATTTTCATTTGGCCATCACACGTAAGTCTTAAATAACATCGTCATCGGTCTGTCACGCATAAGTTAAAAATATCATTTTCATTTGGCCATCACACGTAAGTCTTAAATAACATCGTCATCGGTCTGTCACGCATAAGTTTAAAATATCATTTTCATTTGGCCATTACACGTAAGTCTTAAATAACATCGTCATCGGTCTGTCACGCATAAGTTTAAAATATCATTTTCATTTGGCCATCACACGTAAGTCTTAAATAACATCGTCATCGGTCTGTCACGCCTAAGTTTAAAATATCATTTTCATTTGGCCATCACACATAAGTCTTAAATAACCTCGTCATCGGTCTGTCACGCATAAGTTTAAAATATCATTTTCATTTGGCCATCACACGTAAGTCTTAAATAACATCGTCATCGGTCTGTAACACATAAGTTTAAAATATCATTTTCATTTGGCCATCACACGTAAGTCTTAAATAACATCGTCATCGGTCTGTCACGCATAAGTTTAAAATATCATTTTCATTTGGCCATCACACGTAAGTCTTAAATAACATTGCCATTGGTCTGTCACCCCTAAGTTTAAAATATCATTTTCATTTGGCCATCACACGTAAGTCTTAAATAACATCGTCATCGGTCTGTCACGCCTAAGTTTAAAATATCATTTTCATTTGGCCATCACACGTAAGTCTTAAATAACATCGTCATCGGTCTGTCACGCCTAAGTTTAAAATATCATTTTCATTTGGCCATCACACGTAAGTCTTAAATAACATCGTCATCGGTCTGTCACGCCTAAGTTTAAAATATCATTTTCATTTGGCCATCACACGTAAGTCTTAAATAACATCGTCATCGGTCTGTCACGCATAAGTTTAAAATATCATTTTCATTTGGCCATCACACGTAAGTCTTAAATAACATCGTCATCGGTCTGTCACGCCTAAGTTTAAAATATCATTTTCATTTGGCCATCACACGTAAGTCTTAAATAACATCGTCATCGGTCTGTCACGCCTAAGTTTAAAATATCATTTTCATTTGGCCATCACACGTAAGTCTTAAATAACATCGTCATCGGTCTGTCACGCCTAAGTTTAAAATATCATTTTCATTTGGCCATCACACGTAAGTCTTAAATAACATCGTCATCGGTCTGTCACGCCTAAGTTTAAAATATCATTTTCATTTGGCCATCACACGTAAGTCTTAAATAACATCGTCATCGGTCTGTCACGCATAAGTTTAAAATATCATTTTCATTTGGCCATCACACGTAAGTCTTAAATAACATCGTCATCGGTCTGTCACGCATAAGTTTAAAATATCATTTTCATTTGGCCATCACACGTAAGTCTTAAATAACATCGTCATCGGTCTGTCACGCATAAGTTTAAAATATCATTTTCATTTGGCCATCACACGTAAGTCTTAAATAACATCGTCATCGGTCTGTCACGCATAAGTTTAAAATATCATTTTCATTTGGCCATCACACGTAAGTCTTAAATAACATCGTCATCGGTCTGTCACGCATAAGTTTAAAATATCATTTTCATTTGGCCATCACACGTAAGTCTTAAATAACATCGTCATCGGTCTGTCACGCATAAGTTAAAAATATCATTTTCATTTGGCCATCACACGTAAGTCTTAAATAACATCGTCATCGGTCTGTCACGCATAAGTTTAAAATATCATTTTCATTTGGCCATCACACGTAAGTCTTAAATAACATCGTCATCGGTCTGTCACGCATAAGTTTAAAATATCATTTTCATTTGGCCATCACACGTAAGTCTTAAATAACATCGTCATCGGTCTGTCACGCATAAGTTTAAAATATCATTTTCATTTGGCCATCACACGTAAGTCTTAAATAACATCGTCATCGGTCTGTCACGCATAAGTTTAAAATATCATTTTTATTTGGCCATCACACGTAAGTCTTAAATAACATCGTCATCGGTCTGTCACGCATAAGTTTAAAATATCATTTTCATTTGGCCATCACACGTAAGTCTTAAATAACATCGTCATCGGTCTGTCACGCATAAGTTTAAAATATCATTTTCATTTGGCCATCACACGTAAGTCTTAAATAACATCGTCATCGGTCTGTCACGCATAAGTTTAAAATATCATTTTCATTTGGCCATCACACGTAAGTTTTAAATAACATCGTCATCGGTCTGTCACGCATAAGTTTAAAATATCATTTTCATTTGGCCATCACACGTAAGTCTTAAATAACATCGTCATCGGTCTGTCACGCATAAGTTTAAAATATCTTTTTCGTTGATCTTTCACTGTTAAGATTTAAATATCATTTTTGTTGATCTTTTACTGTTAAGATTTAAATATAATTTTCGTTGATCTTTTACTGTTAAGATTTAAATATCATTTTTGTTGATCTTTTACTGTTAAGTTTTAAATATAATTTTCGTTGATCTTTTACTGTTAAGATTTAAATATCATTTTCGTTGATCTTTCACTGTTAAGATTTAAATATCATTTTTGTTGATCTTTTACTGTTAAGATTTAAATATCATTTTCGTTGATCTTTTACTGTTAAGATTTAAATATCATTTTCGTTGATCTTTTACTGTTAAGATTTAAATATCATTTTTGTTGATCTTTTACTGTTAAGATTTAAATATAATTTTCGTTGATCTTTTACTGTTAAGATTTAAATATAATTTTCGTTGATCTTTTACTGTTAAGATTTAAATATCATTTTTGTTGATCTTTTACTGTTAAGATTTAAATATAATTTTCGTTGATCTTTTACTGTTAAGATTTAAATATAATTTTCGTTGATCTTTTACTGTTAAGATTTAAATATAATTTTTGTTGATCTTTTACTGTTAAGATTTAAATATAATTTTCGTTGATCTTTTACTGTTAAGATTTAAATATCATTTTCGTTGATCTTTTACTGTTAAGATTTAAATATCATTTTCGTTGATCTTTTACTGTCAAGATTTAAATATCATTTTCGTTGATCTTTTACTGTGAAGATTTAAATATCATTTTCGTTGATCTTTCACTGTTAAGATTTAAATATCATTTTTGTTGATCTTTTACTGTTAAGATTTAAATATCATTTTCGTTGATCTTTTACTGTGAAGATTTAAATATCATTTTCGTTGATCTTTTACTGTTAAGATTTAAATATCATTTTCGTTGATCTTTTACTGTTAAGATTTAAATATCATTTTTGTTGATCTTTTACTGTTAAGATTTAAATATCATTTTTGTTGATCTTTTACTGTTAAGATTTAAATATCATTTTTGTTGATCTTTTACTGTTAAGATTTAAATATCATTTTCGTTGATCTTTTACTGTTAAGATTTAAATATCATTTTTGTTGATCTTTCACTGTTAAGATTTGAATATCATTTTTGTTGATCTTTTACTGTTAAGATTTAAATATCATTTTCGTTGATCTTTCACTGTTAAGATTTGAATATCTTTTTTGTTGATCTTTTACTGTTAAGATTTAAATATCATTTTCGTTGATCTTTTACTGTTAAGATTGTAATATCATTTTCGTTGATCTTTTACTGTTAAGATTAAAATATCATTTTCGTTGATCTTTTACTGTTAAGATTTGAATATCCTTTTTGTTGATCTTTTACTGTTAAGATTTAAATATCATTTTCGTTGATCTTTTACTGTTAAAGTTTGAATATCATTTTTGTTGATCTTTCACTGTTAAGATTTAAATATCATTTTCGTTGATCTTTTACTGTTAAGATTGGAATATACTTTTTGTTGATCTTTCTCTGTTAAGATTTAAATATCATTTTCGTTGATCTTTTACTGTTAAGATTTAAATATCATTTTCGTTGATTTTTTACTGTTAAGATTTAAATATCATTTTCGTTGATCTTTCACTGTTAAGATTTAAATATCATTTTCGTTGATCTTTTACTGTTAATATTTAAATATCATTTTCGTTGATCTTTTACTGTTAAGATTTAAATATCATTTTCGTTGATGTTTAACTGTTAAGATTTAAATATCATTTTCGTTTATATTTTAATATCATTTTCGTCGGTGTAAACGCGGCGCTTTGCGAATTTCCGTTTCTCGATTGTTTACTTTAGGCGAGGCTTAATCTTGATGGAAACACGTTGTCCGGCCAACCTGTTTGCCCACGTTATTTGCAGAGGAACACCGATAAGCCGGTCATAGAAGGAAACGTGTCACACTAATGACGTCAGAGGCTGAAGATGGGGGAATACTCTTAGGGGCTTCGGTCAATCTCGGAGGAGAAGTTTAGGAAAAGAAGCAATAAAAAGTAAAAATATAATGACGTCTTTCACTTCGGAAGGTCGTAAACTATGCACAGAGTTTCATTGCCTACTTGGGTATGTATTGCACAGGACTACTTGAAGATTGTGTTTCTAATAGAGTTGGCCAGATTCAAATATTACTGAAAGAGACTGAAATAAAAAAAATAAAAAATTAGAAATTGTAATATTGGGTTCAGGGCCTGGAGTAGGATTGAACACTGTTTGTTCTGACGAATTGAGCTGTACCAAGCTATGATTTAAAACATAAGCTAATTTCAATAAAAGCAATTTTCCGAAGTTAATGTGGAGTATCTGTTAATTTGTCATGATTAACACAGTGCCCTCCTGCTCCACACCCTGAACCCCGTATGACCATTGTAGCAATATGTAGACGTGGATTTGTTGCAATGACGTAAGAAAGGAAAATTCTATGTCGTGACTCAGTTAAATAAAGAGGAAGATTCCATTAGAAGTAAAGGTTACTATATTAAGCTAACGTGTCAAGAAGTTACGTGATGGCTGGAAGTCAACGTAACTCGTAAACTAGTGAAATTTTTCTCTTTTTTCTTAACTATGGGGGAGAGCGGGCCTGTTTGGGAGAGTGGGGATGATTTGAGAGAAGACCATCGGGGTATTATATAACACCAATGTATACAGTATAGCGAAAAGAAAAGAACACCTCAAAGGATTGTTAAACACCAAAGGATTGCTGAACACCAAAGGATTGTTAAACACCTGAGGATTGCTGAACACCAAAAGAGTGTTAAACACTAAAGGATGGTTAAACCCCAAATAATCATTAAATCCCAAATGATTGTGTGCTGTTGTCATTATTAATACAGTTTAACACAGCTGCTATTCAAAAGAAGATGACGACTGCTAAAATCAACACGTAAGACGACATACATACACACGGCTGCACCACCTGCACTGTGACAGCAACAATGAATGACTACTACTGTTACATGTGATCAACACGACAACACTTCAGCCGTTTACTTGACAACGATCGAGAAATTCCCCACGTAAATGATACACCATTTCTGATTTTTTATTTCACTTCTTTTCAGAATCAAATATTTTCAAAATTAGCCGAATTCGAAAGTTCATTTAAAATAAATGTTTACTGTAAAAAGAAATTATTTTTATTTTTCACCAAAACAAAACACACAAACCTTGCAATAGTCAATATTATTTTGTAGTTTTTTACATAAAATACATTTTTAAAACTTAAATCATTAAAATTGTGTGGCCACTTGTGTTACCCAGGAAGATTGAGAAAGCTAAGACACTTTTTACGCGATTCGCGTTATTTTAAACGTGTTTGTTTTTTTCTGGTGAAGAAATTAAATTCATTTTCTTCTTTTAAATTTAATTTAATTTTTGAGTTTCGTATAAAAAATAACAAATACAATCCATACTCGTTATACTTAACAGATGGAAAAACATAAAACCACATGAATGTTTATATTGTACATTTATCTTGTCTCCAGTTCCTGATGAACAAAGTATTTTCCTATGATTTGTGCGTTGTTGTGATAAATATCTAAGTTTAAATTCTCAGTAAATTAATGTTTTTCTTCTTTCTTTTTTGAGGGAATCTTTTTTACAGAAAGCCCAGTGCCGTAGTGTTTAAAGTGTGACATTATTTTTTGGACTAATTCTCTTAGAAATGGATTGAATGCCATAATCTCCAATTATCTATATGTTAAATAGCATAACTACTGTTCTTCAAAAACTAAAGAATTCAAAGAACGAATGTTTATATATGATTAAACAAAGAAACTAATCTATTTGAGTCTGCTCTAAAGTTTATTCAAATATGGTATCGTCTCATTTTTAGATGACATAGGCATAATTTATCCATGGCTCTTAAATTTAAATAAACCAATGGGCAGTTAATGGCCGTGTTAAAAAAAAACATATTCTACTTAACCCGAACGATATCGGAAATCTAGATAAATATTCCTGTCTTTTCTTTTTATTAGAACCAACTTAACCTAATTAAAACCAACTATAAAATTAATTATAGATCCTTATCAAAATCATCAATCATTTTTCATATGAAACTGGTAGATAATTATTCATTTATATATTTTTTTCAGATAAAAATGTCTGTAAACACAGTTGTATAGTTAACAAAATCGTATGAGCAAAAGTATATTACAGAAGTACGCGTCACGATTATGGGGTCATAACTGCCAACAATTGCTGCAAGACATTTAGATGTAACTGTATTTATGGTGTCTGGGCAAGTCCATTTATTTCTGAAATAGGTAGATCAGCTTACACCATAATCCCCTTATTAAGCCTGTGATCCGTAAGGAGTCATTATGTCTTTCTCTTGGGTTGACTACCATCAAATCGGTATTTTTTCCTTTTCTTTTCGACGTTCACCTTTGAGAAATTGTATGACTGGTTACGTCTATTAATTTTTCATCTATTACTTGTAAGACTGGTAGCTCGAACGTGTCAAATACGATGTCCATCAATTCTTCCTCTGTAGCACTGTCCTCTACAGTATCGGAATATCTTTTCCTGATTTGGTTTAAATATTTCTTATGGGTAAATTTTGGTCTTTTCACCATATAGAGCACATTCCCAATTCTTTTATCTACAATCTCGATTTCCCAAAATAACTTATTATTCTTAAACATTCGGAAAACCTATTTGAAAAGGTTATTTTTTACATTTATTTTTCGTTCAGGTTTCTGCTGAGTCGGTAACAGTCTGTCGAAAATCGTTTTCATTTTCTTGCGAACATAGCTTCCGCTGGAAGATGCAAGATGGAACGTTATCATTCGGGGTCATTCTATAGACTTGCAGAAAATCTTGTATAGCTTTCTCCGCTGGAGTACCCATCGCCTTTTTGACACATTTTAAAAAGTATCAACACATCTGGCCGCTAGACCGTTGCTTCTTTGCATCATACGGCGCGATTGTAAGGTGTTCCACTAAAAACGACTGACAAAAAATTCTGAATTCACTGGACGTGAATTGAGTACCGTTATTCGATACTACACAATCTACGATTCCGAGACGTTTAAAAAAGTCATGTAGACACCGAATTGTTGTTTCTGTCGTGTTTTTTAACACTATAAGTATCTCTGACCATTTATTGAAAATATCCACTACAACCAGATAATAGAACCCGTCCAATGGCCCAGCAAAGTAAATATGGATTCTCGACCTCGGTCGGTCCGTTTTAGGCCAAGGTTTGAATTTCATAGGGAGACGTTTCTTCTGCTAACATCCTCCTTTTAACATGATTTAACGGCATTCTCGCTATTTCGATCCATGTTCGTCCAGTAGACATCACCTTGCATAAAACTTTTCATCTGTGATATACCTGGATGGCCAACAGGAAACTCTCGTAGAATACGTTTTTGCAATGTCACCGAAATTACTAACCGATCACTGTACATTACTACATTGTCGCAGATGGAATTTGCTTCCGGAATATTTTGGTTCTTTTCAAGTATGCTCTTTTTAATATTTTTTATAAAATCATCGTTCATCGCCGTTCTCTATATCTTTGCTAGTGTCATTGAAGGTTCTCTTACGATAGTACACAACGTGTTTTTCACCTCAACTTCTGCTCGTAGAAACGCTATTATCGTGTCCTCAAGAGGTTCCATAGATTTCGGTATCAATCTAGACAGTCCGTCCGCATCACTGCTCGTCAAAGATTGTAGATAGCACATTTTGTAGTTATGATTTAGGAGAATTATTCGCTATCTCTCTAATCTTTTATCCGTATGTGTAGACAAACCCTTCTTTGACCCATAAATAATTAATAAAGTGTTATGATAAGTTTTTAATGTAACTCTTGTTCCGTTCACGAAACGGTGACACTTTGTTACCGCAAAAATGATGTCCAACGCTTCTTTTTCTATTTGCGTGTAGCTCTTCTTGGTTGGCAAAAGTGTATGAGAAAAATGCACTATCGATTTTTAGCGAACTATCCTCTATTCTGTGTAAAATACAATACGTATGAACTCGCACCGGAAGCTATGACGATCTAGCGTTCTGGATCATAATCAGTTAAAAATAAATCAGACGTGAGAATGTTCTTTATTTTCTCAAATGCTTGCTGACATTCTACCGTCCAAATCCAGTCTTTTTCTTTCTTAAATAGTTCGTTTAAAGGCACGTGTGCATACTTAGGATAAATACGTTATAGTAATTCTCTAACCCAAGGAAAGACGCTATATTTTCTGGCGCTGGCATATTCTTTATCGCGCCTGCTCTCTCTCTCTCTCTCTCTCTCTCTCTCTCTCTCTCTCTCTCTCTCTCTCTGGGTCGGATATTCTCCTATTCTTGTCTATTATTTACTCCAGATATTTAATTTGTTGCATAAAAAACTCACATTTTTCTTCTTTTAGTTTGAAACCGTAATCTTGAATTCTTTAGTAAACTTTATGTATGTGCGTTTTATGCTGCCCCGTGGTTTTACTAATCATTAAGATATCGTACAGACAGACCGTCGCAAACTCTAGACCGCTCAGTAATGCGTCCATTACCTGCTGAAATAGCCGGCGTCACCTTTACTCTAAACAGTAGTCTCTCAAATTTGTATTACCTTTCATGTGTATTTATACACAATATCTTGGAGCAATCTTTCGTCCACTGGAATGTGAACATATGTGTCCTTTAAATCCACTTAAAAAAACTTTCCTCCATTTAGCTTGGTGAATATTTCTTCCGTACTAGGCAACGTCTGATGGTAATCTCTCAAGGCCTGGTTCAATCCCGTTAAAAAGTCTGCGCATACCTAAATTGCTTTTTTTACGTAAACTGTCAGAGAAGCCATCTTCTATATTCAACCCTTGATAACACTCCCATTTTCTCTAGCCTATCTAATTCTAAGTTGATTTTTTCTTCTGGCGCGAACGAAAGATTTCGCTTCTTTTTGAAAATTGGTTGTATACCCGGTTTCAACTCAAATTTTGCAATCACTTTGTTGCATCTATTAAGTCAACCAGAAGAAAAAAATGTGTGTAAAGTTCTCTTTCAATTATTTTTTAAAGTTTATCCGCGGAATCTTTCGTTTTTACATTCAGGCAAGAAGAATGTATTGGTAAATACCACAGTTGAAATTTCTTCATCCAATCTGTGTAAGAAAATTACTCGGATTATTCATCACAAATACTTTTAGTTTTAGCGTTTTTCCTAGAAGTGCAACTGTCGCTATCAGTTCGCCTTCGAATTTTATTTGCTCTCAGGTTACGCTTTTTGCGATTTTATTAGTCCTCGGTTAAGTTTGCTTGCCGATTTTCTTTCATGTCTGGAGATTAATAATTTTCATGTTTCTATTTAATAATTTGACTTGAGCAAATTTTCTAACATTTTTAATTTCGTTGCATTTACCGATTCTGATCAAACTCTTCTTTGTTTTATTTTTTGTTCTGTGATGTATACTTTTATGATGCATACGATCGCATTTAAAGCATTTCTTTATTTTATAGAGGCAATCGCAGCTGAAAAATGGTTATGGGGCCGACTACTTCTCTTTCGACTATGAACTTTTACTGATGAAGTCATTTTTTCTTGTTGCGGATTTTTCTGATGTGGGACATTCCAGACTGTTCGATAGACTTCGAATCCTGACGCACGCTAATAAACCATTGGCAGTCTTCAGCTATTTGCTGGAGTATTAGATCTGGCTCATTTTTTCGGTTTGTTAGCGACTCCCCTTCTAATCTCTGCGTCTGTGTTCGACACCAATCCTTATGTAAATACGAGATATTTGAAGTAATTCCGATAACATGAAGTTATCACAGTGCTTATTTACTATACTAGCAAAAGTCGTGTAGTCCTCATTATCCTTTCTTGTAACCTTCAAACACTTGCACCTCTTATGGTAGAGAACTGTTTTGGATTAAATGATTTCATCAACATTTTAGCTCGCTGTTTTTTTTAGGTAAAATGTAATTTAAAAAGTTCGTACGTTCTACTGTGCCGAATTTCCTTAACAGTAACCGAACCTTTTTTTAAATGAGTTTTACAGTTTGATTTATATATGTCTTCATAACGCCGAATCGCAGTTAGAAGTGTTAATGGTGTTTCAAATTGTGTTCCGAGAGAACATGTTTTCATCTGTACTATTTTGTCAGCCATTTGACAATTGGAATAATTTCTGCTGCTGTTGTTGGGTTTGAATGAACATCTCGAACATTTCATTTTGTGCGTAGTGTTCTTTCTGTTTTTCCAAGCTGTCTGCTTCAATTTTATTTCGGTAGGATGCCTGTTCTACCTGTAAACGTAGTTGTTCTATCTTGCTGATGCTTAAAAAGCTCCAAAATTACGTTTTTTAAATCTTTCATCTTTTATTCCGTCACTTGAAATAACTGACTTCTCCGTATATATATATATATATATATATATATATATATATATATATATATATATATATATATATATATATATATATATATATGTGTGTGTGTGTTTATTAATGTAACGAAAACATTTATTTGTTATAGATCTATCAAAACAAAGATTTTCCGTTGGTGTATATTTATTTATTTGCATAAAAAGAAATCACCCCTACACGCGTTTCATTATTAGGGCAAGAGGAATTTAAATAAACCAATTTGGCTTTATTCCTATGCTCCGCAATTCTCCAGGGGAAAAACTAAACAAAAAGAACTCGACAAAAAAAAATCACTTCTAGGTCGAAGGTGGTAAAATAGTTCATAAGATACACCAGTTGAAAATAGTCCTTCATTCATACCTAACGTTGTCGAAGGGATCAATTAATGGACAAGTGTGTATGGAAACTAAAAAGTTCTATTCCACTTACATTTTTTGGATTGGAATTGCCACATAATTTCATTACTCTGCTCCACCAGAAAAAAAGTGCGTTTCCACATTTGGCGTTAGGAGTTTTATTTGTGATTCAGAGCTAACAGTTTAATTCTACGTTCCTGTACAAAACATATAGGGTGTGGGTTCACTTCGATAATTTCCACCTTAAACAACCAATTAAAATTTAAATTGGAAGGGGAGAATATTATCGATTTCCTAGCCAATTTGGGATGTATTTGTTTAGAGTGAGATTTCCTACGAAACTAAACTTGTGTTTGTTTACATCCACCCGACTTATTACGCAGCTAGTAACCCCTCCTGCAGAATATACGAGTGATCTCATGCTAGAGAGAAATAAGAATAAAATATAAAGACTAACAAGTCTTTTTAAGAGAATTAAAAACATTTTTTAAATGTTAAAATTACAAGAATTTACAGATTTAAACCCATTTTTAAAGTAAAATTAAAAGGTTAAACGAATGTCTTTGAAATTAAAAGTATTTTAAAGAATATAAAGGAATTTTGTATTAAAATAATTTAGAGGACTTAAAGGGCATTCTCGCTAGTCACTCCTTCCAGCTAAATCACGTTGCCCCTGGCCAGTTTAGGACCACATGAGGAATTTGTCTTAAAGATATCTTATTCAACATGTTAAAATTTTGAAATTGCAGGTTCAGAGAGAATATTTAAAAGATCAAAAGATGAGAAAAGATGAGAAAAGAGGGCCAAAAAAGTCAGTTTGCAACTTGGATCTATGGACAAAATGCTGTAAAAATACCCCCAAATTGCGCTAAAGCAGGAATTAAAAAGGCTGATTTGAAAACAGAAACAAGATTTTTCGCATGTTGCTAACTCTACATATATTTTTCGATAGATTTTCCAGTAAAGAAACAAACGATAACTGACACAGTCTAAGTTACCTTACAGTCTGAGAAAAATCCTAAAATATTCTATGAAACTTTTTAGAGGTGACATATTATCCAATCTTGGTTTCTTCCAACCGAACGCCAAGTCGTGATCAACGCAGCGTCCAGCAAAAGATGTTGCTGTTTTGTGAGTTTTGTATTTTTTCTTTTGCTTTTTCTTATGTTTCTGGACACGATCTTTGAATTTCAGAAGAGTCGCTCTTATACAAAATCAAATATATCTATATATATATATCTATATATCTATATGTGGTTGTTCGTGTGTAGACGAAACAGAAAATTGAATAAAGAAATGATCATTGGAATTTAGCATCCTTTTGTTTATAAATATATATATATATATATTTTTTATTATCATTCATTTATTATTTCAATTACTTTACCTCAATTATTAGGGGTATCTATTATTATTATTATTATTATTATTATTATTATTATTATTATTATTATTATTATTATTATTATTATTATTATTATTACTACTACTATTCCTGTTACATTTAACGAATATACTTATTTATTCATAGTAAGCAGATTAACTCCAGACAAATAATAAAGACAATATAAACCCAAAATCGCGACACATTTGATCACCGCCCCACCACCACAACAATCAGACCAGTTTGCCCGCACGCATACACACATATACACAATATTACAGTTCACTTGGAAAAATACATTTATAAACTCGACTGTTTTTTGACACTTGATTCGTGCATGTCTACCCCCCCCTCCTTCCCTCTCGATCTGAATCAACAGACGCCCTCTCTCTCTCCTTCTTTTTCCTCTATGTGTCTACCTTCCCACCACCTCTCCCCTCATTATTTGTTCCTCTTTCCACCTTATATTTTTATTTATTTATTTATTTATTTGCCCTGTTTGTTTCAGATTCTAGATTTTGGATTTTTGTTTTCTGTTTTTTGTTTCTTAGATTTTTTTTTTTGTTTCTTAGATTTTTTAATTTTTAATTTTAATTTTTTAACGGCTTTAATTTTTGAAATGTTAAATTTCTTTTCTTCTTCTTCTCTTTCTCTATCCCTCCACTTCATTCTCTCCAAATATGATCTGAGGTTAAGATCGGATTCTAACTCTGCCTGATGAGATCTTAGTTTATAGTAACTGTTGATCGATAACATCGACATGCCAGTGTCGCAGATTTTGTACATGTCTGTGTAAATGAAATTATCATATATATATATATCACTGACCTCACGTGTTCTCTCTCTCTGCAACAGAAACTGATCTCCTCAGCCTCGGACCCAAATTCTTCGTTACACAAAAACTTAATGACCAAACCCTCCTCGATATTGAAACACAGTTCTGCAGGACAGCGTACCATTTGAAATGGTTATCAGCCTTTGAACCACCCTCCCTGGACCCACTTAACGACTCCACCCCCACCGATCCCCCTAATTTTTCATCCAACCCCTTCCCCATTTATCAACCTGACCGCCCCCTACACCCTCCTCCTGAAAACCACCCTTTAGACCTAAAGTTGGTAAATCTCAAACATAAGATCTTCTCCATAATACAACGGGAAAAACACCGTATCACACCAAATATCTCCCATTCCCAGCGTCTCACCCTCAAAGGCCTTAAGAAAAAAAACCTGGTCTACCTACCCTCTGACAAAGGCAAGGAATTCTGCATTATCTCCCAAGAATCCTACAATACTCTCGCCCTAGAACACCTCAGCAATACATCCCTTTACACACCCGATAATGACATCTCTGCTACCCGCATACAAACCTCTATTAACAACGCTTGGTCCCAAATTTGCTCCAGACGTAATCTCCCTCAAGGCTTATAGGCTCAATCTCACCACTAGAAACAGTAGACTCCCCACCTTTTACCATCTTATTAAAACCCACAAAACCAGCAACCACCTACAGATCAGACCTATAGTCTCCAGTACTGAGGGACCTCTTTACAAGATCTCCTGGCTCCTCTCCCACTTACTTAAACCGCTACTCCCCACCTTCCCGGCACACGTCAGCAGCTCTGACCAGGTAATAGATAGACTCAACTTGCTCCAACCCCAACAGCTCCGCGTCAACAACTACATCTTCAGCCTTGACGTAGTCTCCCTTTATACTTCCATTCCCGCACATCCCGCCATTGACCTCATAACTGACCACATCTCCTCTAACAATCTTGACTGTTTTGGACTTACCCCTACAGACATTCATCAGCTCCTACGTATCATTGTGGATAACACCTACTTTAAGTTCCAACAAGACACATACAAACAAGTCTCTGGCCTACCCATGGGTTCCAGTCTCTCCGGCCTCCTCGCCATTTCTTACATGAACAGACTGGAACAGCAAGCACTTAGCACCTGCCATTCCCATATTTTCTTCTCGAGATACGTCGACGACATTTTGATCCTCACTTCATCCCGAGAGGAAGCTACCTCTATCTTTAATACATTTAATAATTCTGACCCCCACATTAAATTCACCATCGAACATCCCAACACCTCAGGCTCTCTCTCACTTCTAGACTTCAAACTCAGCATTAATGACGACGGATCTCTCCACACCACTTTCTATAGAAAACCCGCCTGCAGGAACCTCTTTATCCACTACAAATCCGCACTACCCCTCAAATCCAAAATTAGTTACGCACAAACAGAAATCACCCGCATACAAGACAAATGCTCTTCTTCTTCCGATAAAACAACACCTTCCACCAAACTCTATTGACCAACGGCTTCCCCCTAACTACCATATCTAACCTTAACAACACTAGAAGACGTAGACACCACACTCTCACCAACACTTGCTTCCTTAAACTCCCCTTCTTTAGCGACCGTATCACTTCTGCTATCCGCAATGCCATACGTAGTGAGAACCTTAACATACAACTTTCTCACACAGGCACCTCTCTCCGACAACATTTATCCAAAAGAAGCCATTACACCCCAGACCCCTGCTCTCTAGCTAGTTGCCCCATCCCCAACTCTGGCCTCTGCCTCCGCACATATACAGTATACAACCTACAATGCTCTAAGTGTCAAAAGTTCTACAACGGTAGTACCGTTAGGCCTCTACACCAACGCATTAAAGAGCATCGAAACATCCACATTTCTTCCTTCCATAAACACTTAATATCATGTGGCAACACACATCGCTCCATTAGTGTCCGCATCCTCAACTCTGTCCGCAATATAGGTCAGCTTCGAATTTCGGAAGCTATCCTAATCTCTAAATTTCGTCCTACCTTGAATAACAGATTCGAGTTGTCATCTCCCTTCATCCTCTGATTCTTACATCCTCACACTCCCACCTCCTCACACTCCCACCCCAACTTACTTGCTTTTTTTTTTTTTTTTTTTCATAATCCTCCCCCTTCCCATAATCTCTTCTTATTCCCCCCCCTTCCCCTGCTAAAAAAGGTCCCATCCTTGGCTTTTATCCACTTCACAACTCAAATTCCTTCTCAAGTTTCTAATCTCATTTCTAGAGTCTGAATATATTATTTAGAATAAGTTATCTCCCTTTGACAGTAAATTTAAATTTAGATTTGAAGAGAATAAATGGAAAAAGGAAAAAAGGGAAAAAAAAAAAAAAAAAAAGACTAATTGATGAAACATAATAAAATTTAAAAAATTGGTATATTACAAAACTAATGTTTATAATGTTTTAACCTTAGTTATATGATTGCTTAATGGAATTTTGACATTTTCTGCGTTCCTACTGCCAATTGTTTTCCCCTGTATTACGATGATCTGACACCGGTTTGTTTCCCGTTTTTTCGACCCTCTCGGTCTTCTATTGTTGTCTTCTGATAATGAAAGTTTTTCTTTCGAAAATTTAAGATTACCCTTTGCCGATCTGTTACTTACCGAAAAAAAAAATACTATTTGGTATTTAATCAGTTTTCGTGAAATTATTAATAAATCGTTTTGAGTTTCACTTTCTCCCTGCGTTTATTTCTTTTCACTTTTCCATCTCACGGCAACCACATCGCATTGCTATAGCCTTGGACGACTAATTTACACTTACATTTACCAGCAATGCTTCAAGCAAACTACAATCTCCTTTTATATATATATATATATATATATATATATATATATATATATATATATATATATATATATATATATATATATATATACTAAAACAATACCCGTCCAAAGGCGTGTAAAATAAATTCCCCGAATAGAACAGTTTTGCACCACTTTTATGCCCCCCCCCCTCAGAAAGATTAACATATAATCTTGATTCCCTGATATCTGAAAAATTGCATCTGTGGTACCAGTTTTCAAGGAGTCTGGAGATAGAACTGACCCTCAGAAGTATCGCCCCATCAGTCTACTCCCGTTTTTGCTAAAATCTTTAAATTTTTAATCAATCTAGCGATAGTCTGTCACCTCGTTGATGCTAAACTTCTTTATATCCATCAGTATGGATTTAGGCAAACACGGTCTACTGCAGATATCCTAACGGTCATCTCTGAACGCATATACCATACACTGGACAAGGCAGTTGAAGCTAAAACGGTAGCGCTTGATATATCCACAGCCTTTGACAAGGTCTGGCATAAAGGTCTTGTTATAAAAATTAATTCATATGGTATTACTGGACGAATAAATATTTAATATTATTAGATCCTTCCTAACCAAAAGAAAGATCCAGGTTGTCCTCGATGGCCGTTCATCCAAACAACATGACATAAATGCAGGTGTACTCCAGCGATCAATCCTTGGACCTTTATTGTTCATGATCTTCATAAACGACCTCCCCGATGAGATTGTGTCTGAGATGGGTATATTTGCTGACGACACCACGCTCTACTCTCGTCATGTGGGTAAAACGGACGTGCACATGTCCGATGCAATGGCTGAATCCTTAGAAAATGACCTCCAGTCTGTAGTGGAATGGAGTCATAAATGGATGGTAACATTTAATGCTGCTAAGACAAAGCTCCTTTCCATCAATAACTGCAAGTAACCTCTTCAACCACCGATTGTCATGGCAAATAACACCCTACCTGAGAGTTCAACGTTCAAACTCCTCTGCCTAACATTCACAGGTAACATGAATTGGAACAAATACATAGAAGACATCGCCAAGGCTGCTGCAAAAAAAAGGTGGGCTCCCCTTACAGCGCTAGAAAACTTCTCACACCTGACAGTATCCTATATCTCTTGAAAGTAACTATCCGCCCATGCATTGAGTATTGTTGTCAGACTCAGTCTGGTGCACCATACACTAGTCTCTCCCTCTTAGACAAGGCCCCAAAAAGAGTCTCTAATAGGTCTTCACTGTCCACCAAGCTCCAGCCCTTGTTCTATCGCCGCAATGTTCCATCATTGTGCTTGTTTTACAAGTACTTCAAGAGAATGTGCTCCGATAAACTTGCTGCTCTGGTGCCCCCTCGACGTAAATACGCTCGACCAATCCTACAGTCAGCTAAATCCCATTCATTCACTATGAAGATCCCCAGATGCTGGAGAGCCTTCTACTCCAATAGCTTCTTTCCTCAAACTGCCGGCCTTTAGAACTCCCTCCCTGCTCCCTGTTTCCCTGACTGTCTAACATGCAGAAAATTAAAACTAATGTGAACAATCATCTCGCTGCACAGCTCCCAATTTAGGATTACCCCATAAACTTTCACCCTAATTCTCAGTAGCCCCTTACGTTAACAGTGGCAACTTGCCTTGTTTGGGTTAAACGAAGTTTAACAAAAATCAAGATGCATGATATTAAATCATATATCGATATGATATATTATGATCAGAATGGATTCTATGCTTTTGATTCTAGAAAATGTTTAAAATTCAAGTCTTAAGAAGAAATTGAAATTCGGGCAATTTTGATTGGTGTTTAATGACTACGGATCAAATTCCATGCAAATCTGAAATATTTGACTTTTCAAATAGAAGAAGAAACTTTTAAATCATCTAATCAATTGATGTCTAATATCTATTTTCAAAATTTCACAAAAAAAACAGAGGTATCTGAATTTTTATGAAGAGATTTCACCCCATTTTACGCCCCTTTGTATTTTTATGATTACTTTTATGTACGTATAAAATAAATAAATATATATATATTAACGAAAGATACGTCCTATAAAGTTAAGGGCGACTAATAATGCAATGTTTTTGCATCTTAACTACTTAGGAAGTGAGACAATCGAATTAGCAGTGAGCCAAAAAACAACGAACGTTGCAATCACCAATAAAAATAATTACATAAAAATACATGAAATATATATATATATATATATATATATATATATATATATAACACTATGTACATCTTTCTTTACATCCGTATAACCTGATCTTTTTGTAGTTTGTGCAACTCAAAATATTTAAATTCCAGAAGACCCCCTCCCCCCGCCAACAAAATATGCGAAATTTTGAAAGACAGAAATCAAAATAAATTTACGAGAATCAAACGTCCTTCCTGTCGACCTCTCTTAACATCAAACGTTCTGTATTGATAACATTGTTTGTTTTTTTATTCCTCTTTTACATGGAAACTGTTTTCTATTCACAAAGGAATTGTTCCTCTGTTTTTTTTTCTTTCTTTTTTTCGGCTACGTGAATCATCCTCCGTACGTTTCTAGGTTGATCTCATTGGCGTAATGTGGCCGAAATATGCTAATCGGCCCCAATCGAGTTTCTGTGTCAACGTGAAAAAAAAGGCGATGAATTGCGGCGAGAGAAAAAAACGAGTGATTAGATGATAAAGAGCGAAATGAATTCCTTATCAGATTAGCCGACAACAATCACTTTTAAATGCTCCAATCAGATCGTCCGCTTAAGGAGAAACGTCTGCGTATGGCCACGCCTCGAACAAGGCGCGTTTTCAATAGTTTTGAAATGTTTTCGTTATTATTTGCAAACCGTTTAATAATAGATGCACACATATTAGCATTTATAGATTGATCGCATTGTGTTACACCACGAGGATGCGGCATAGGATGATGACGTCATCAATGATGGTTCGCAATTTTTGCGATGATAAGCATTTCTAATTTGCATTATTTGGATTATTCGCACTACTATTTACATCATTGGTTGTTATATTCACAACGTTTCGACCGGTGTAACCTCCGACTTTCTTAAAGAGCATCTTTACGAACTTTGGGAACCTAATAGGAATCTGGTTGTCGACCTCGTTCCGTCAGTCATGGTCGCGTAAAAGTGCTCATTATCATATGTTATTCTTTATTATTATCGCCTGGAGTAAGGATTGAAACTTCAACCTCCAGACGGCCGTTACTTAGAAATGATTCTTAACTCACGCTCTTACCTGTTACGCCACATGTCCACGTGGACAATTCTAATAATAATTTTGGGAGCCTTAGATTAGAACACCAATAAGAAATATATAGTAATAAGTAGTAATACTAGACATAAAGGCAAGATTTGGTTTAAGGCTTCAAAAATCCATACTAGAATTGTCAACATAGACCTATTGCGTAATGGTTAAAAGCGTTGATTAATAATCATTTCTAAGTCAATTTTTTAGGCTGAACGTTCAATTCTTACTACAGGCAATAATAACTAAAAATGACGTAATTAATTAACATTTCTACCCGCTAATGGTTGACGGAATGAAAACAATCTACCTCTATAGATTAAATAATTAGTTCAGTTCGAAAATCTGCATACGTTCTCGAGTTCGGCTTAATATTGTTTAAATTCGAAAGATGCACTTGAAGAAGATCGGAGGTTACATCGGCCGAAACGTTGTGAATATGACAGGACAGGTTAGAATCGTAGTCCGAATAACGCAAATAATACAAGCTCATTAGTCAACGGAGTTGGAGTAATAATAGGTTTCAGGGTTTCCAACATCATATCTGTTCTATCTAGCGACCCAAAGGAAATAATACCTATAACCATGAACGCGAAATGGAAGTAAACAAAACGTCACGTATAAATAAACGGCACGTGTCTGTATGTCCGTCTATGCAGCTAAGACGGCAAAACTAGAATATTTCGAAAGGAAAATATATACCGGAAATTTTTTTTTTTTTTTTTTATGGAAATCGTTCCATACAAGGCATGACGCCACTTGATGTAAGGAGCTAAAAATAAATTTAAAAAATACTTCAAGGTCACAAACTAGCCAACAATAAGTTCTATATGAATAAATTCCGACCCAAGAAACAGCAATTCTTCCCCCTTTGTCAGAAACATCGCTCATAGAATGTGAAGCGAGAGTTACGAGGCTGCCGCCAGTAAACCCAAGTTCCACGTTCTACTCTCATATTTGGGTTAAAGGCTGTAATTTGGCATTAAAATTGTAACTTGCATTTATTTTCTTATTTTGTCCTCTTACATCTTTTAAATTCTGAATATTTCTAGATAAATCTTTTCTTCAAAAGAAAATCAAGAATCGTGATGAGGGTTTGTTTTTCGTATCTGTTGGTATTGGGTACATCAATTCAAATGAACATGGTTCTTGGAATGAAGACAAGACAAACAATTTATTACTGTATTTTTTTATGTTATATGAACCAAACAAAACAAATATATAGTACCTGTATTGGTCGTACAACAACAACTCTCTCCCGACGTCTTACCTATCATCTATCCGACACCAGTGCCATTCAACACCACATCACTTCATATAAAACACTACAGTCGGCCGCCGATATATGAAAAAACCTAACAGCTAACATCCAAACCATATATAAAAATAATTGCATACATCGACTAAAAATACTAGAAGCAATATTCGTTAAATAGAAACAACCCAAAATAGGTTTTAATACCGGTACTAACATATTAAATGTATTCCGTAAAAAAACAAAAACATAATGTAAATAAAAAAATAAAACAAAATATAAAAAATAATATAACTAACCAAAAGTAATAAATACACAAATAAAAAAGAAACATATCATACCGGCTGCCACCGGAGATCAGAAAGTTTGCGTGACGCATCGAAAATATCATAAAAAATCACCAAACGGGGAAATTTCGTGTAATTTAACAACGCCTGCACACACACACACACACACACACACACACACACACACACACACACACACACACACACACACACATATATATATATATATATATATATATATATAAGAGAGAGAAAGGGTGGAGAAGCAAAGTTTACAATATTTCTAGACAGGGATTGAACGACAGTGTATGACCAATTAGTTGAAAATTTATATAATAGAAAATATTTTTAGTCTATACGCCATTCTTTCTCAATAACTGCCTTCACACGCTTCCTGAAATTTGCATAAGTGTTCCTCAAATATTCGGGAGACAACTTCTCCCATTCTTCTTTAATAGTATCTTCAAGAGAGTCGACATAATTGTGTGATGTTTTATTAGTAGCGTGTTCTAAAACGTCCCAAATCACACATTCTTTGAAATTTGTTTTCCTAATTACTCATATGGGCAAAAGTTCATGACAAATGGTTGTGATTATCCGTGATTGGATCTGTGAGGACGGCGGTAAAGTATGCCTCAGCAAATCAGGTCTTACAAATCAAAGTCGCAGTAATCTTTAAAAAGAACCTGTGAACACCAAGGGATAACAACCTGAAACCTATGCGATAAAAGGTGCCAATCTGCGCCAGGTCTGCAAAAGACATAAGAGAACCCACAAAGATAGAACCCATCAACAACTTGTATATAACAGGATGTCTGCAATTACTGTATCAGAGAGTATAAGAGTATAAGAGTCTGACGGGTTTGCAAAGCCATATTCGATATGTTCACGTGTGAATTAAATGAACAAACCATTGCAATGCTCTATATCGAGTTTGCCGCCACCATATATATAATATATTATATTTATATATAAATATATATATATATATATATATTTATTTATAATATTTCCATAATTATAGTATATATATATATTCCCTCTCGATCTGAATCAACAGACGCCCTCTCTTTCTCCTTCTTTTCCTTTATGTGTCTACCTCCCCACCACCTCTCCCCTCATTATTTGTTCCTCTTTCCACCTTATATTTTTATTTATTTATTTATTTATTTATTTGCCCGGTTTTGTTTCAGATTTTAGATTTTAGATTTTTTGTTTTTTGTTTTTAGATTTTTTAATTTTCAATTTTTTAACGGCCTTAATTTTTGAAATGTTAAATTTCTTTTCTTCTTCTTCTCTTTCTCTATCCCTCCACTTCATTCTCTCCAAATATGATCTGAGGTTAAGATCGGATTCTAACTCTGCCTGATGAGATCTCAGTTTATAGTAACTGTTGATCGATAACATCGACATGCCAGTGTCGCAGATTTTGTACATGTCTGTGTAAATAAAATTATCATATATATATATATATATATATATATATATATATATATATATATATATATATATATATATATATATATATGCTTATTTATAATATTTCTATAATTATAATATATATATATATTTATATATACATACCAAAAACATACGCAAACATATATTATACTTATACTTACCACCCAAAACAAAGATATTATTTTTTTTAAATGAATTTTATATCTTTATGTTCTAATATATTTCAGTTATTTTATGGCCCTAACCACTAATTGCCCATACTGACCCCAGTCTTTAGATTCTGTGAACAATTTAACACTTATTAAAATCATCTAACTCTAAACATATCGATTTCTATAGCACACAAATAAACATTGACCATATATATATATATATATATATATATATATATATATATATATATATATATATATATATATGCAAACATTATTAAATAACACGGAGTAGTTTTGTTTGATGCGACTTTTTTTATTTTGTCAATTTTCCGAATTGTCCATCTAATGTTTCGGTCAAATTGATGTAAATATGATCCATGGGTTTCTTGCTCCATTCTTTTTTCTTTTTTCCAAGTACTTTCGATTTGAATCGTCAAATCATCTTCAGGCGGTATTAGTTTTAGTGTCTTTACAAATTATGACTTTACTGTTGTGCTCATGTTTTAATTATAACGGCAAGTAGTTTATAACTTGAAAAAGCGTCTGTAAAGTTGAAAAAAAAAAATGGAACAAGAAACCCATGGATCACATTTACATCAATTTGACCGAAACATTAGATGGACAATTCGGAAAATTGAAAAAAAAAAAAGTCGCATCAAACAAAACCACTCCGTGTTATTTAATAATGTTTGCCTAAATGAAAATATGCTGCCTAAATACACACACAATATATATATATATATATATAAATATTAAGTATACACACATATATATGTATATTTATACATATATAACTAGAAAAATGTGAGTAAAATTCACAGCCAACTCAGAAAACAGTACGCCCTTACATTCGAGTAGCGATGTTTCTGACAAAAAGTGAGGAATTGCTGTTTCCAATTCTCAATTAAGTCTATATCATTAATCTTAATCATCGAATTATTTTTTTCGCCTTGATATGTGGTGACTCATTCGTAAAAAGAATGAGTTACTTGTGAAATTAGTTGGTGTGACTCCCCAGGATTGAGAATCTAATTAGGGTCACCTTTTCTTATGACACCGTGCGTTAGATAACTTCCTCTTAATTACTACCCTAATTAGTGCGTGAGCGGCTGATAAAAACAATTAACAAAGTTTGTTTTTCTGGTTAAAATTACAAAATTACGCACTATTTCAAATTATATGTGTTATTATGTTGTTTGTTTACTTTATGAAAGAAGAGAAAGTGGGGGCATACTCATAGTAGTAGTAGTTCATTTACTTGCGCTCGAGTATCGTCGCACACTAGATTGCAAAAAAAGCAAGTTATTATCGGCCAGATTCGCGTGTCGCAAGAAAGTAGGTGTGTTACCATAGTAACACAAACTCCCGTGTCTTTAGCTTAAACGAATGTTTCTCATGAATACTGCTAAGACAAATTACTTTATTTACTAATACATTTAATCATATAAAATATAACAATCTAAGTTCCATATTTGAATAAATTAATGGATTTGAAAAATATATATACACACATTCATAATCGCTTAAAACAGCTAAATGTAGACACTAATGCAAAAGGTTTGCATGCTTGCTTGTTTTCACAGTGAATGCATTAGATAGTAGGAAGTGCGAATAAGATAGGTTTTAGGAGGAGGGGAATGGTTTCATAATCTGAAGGCTGTGAGTTCAATCCCAGTACAGAGCAGTAGATTTTCATTTATCTCCAGTCCAAAAATAAATGTTAGTATAATAGATTCATTTGGATTATTTGGATTATTCAGACTACTATTTGAATCTCGGTTGTTATAGTCACAACGTTTCGACCGATGTACCTTCCTTTTTTTCCAGGTGTATATTATCCAACTTACGAATCTATACAGAAGTTCTAACTGAACCCTTTATGCAATCCACGAGTGTAGATTGTTCTCGTTCCATCATAACCGTCAACCCTATCAGCGGTGGACACGTGGCGTAGTAGATAACGGCGTTGGTTAACGATCAGTTTTAAGTTACATTCTTTTGGAGATTGATGGTTCCATCTTAACTACAAGCGATAATAATTAAGAATAGCATAAAAATTCGCATGTCTACCTGATCATGGCTGACGGAATGAGAACAAAATAAAGATGCACCTTAAGAAGGTCGGAGGTTACATTGGCCGTAACATTGTGAATATAAGAACCAAGAAGAGTCCGAATAAGTTAAATACATGGAATCGTTAATAACATTCACAATTCAGTCATATATTATATAAATAAACTTCAGTCGATTTCTGACATGTCCGCCAAGTCACATTCATGAATATCCAACAGTCTTTGTTTTTTCGTCGTTCAATCATATGAGGGGGCATTTTGGAAGTTGTCGAATCAGTATGAAGTGTGATCCTGAATGGGATTAACACACAGTGAACATTTTTTTAAAACTATGGGTTTACCTCAAAGATAATATCTATCAGAACAATCCTCAAACTATTCCTGAACTGAAGGGGAATCCCAGCCAAAATGAGAGCAGTGCCAAGCGAGACAGTGTGTCAGAGTTATTGACAATTTTGCACGACGCATCCAGCTGTGTTTATCATTGAACGGACATAAAACAAAGACTGTTGGGCATTCATGATTGCAATTTAGTGGTCAAGTCAAGCCTAGACTGAAGTTTATTTGTACCAAACGCCGGATTTCAGTACGGATTGTGAATTTTATTAACGATTCCGTGAGTAGGATTTTTTCTTGGGGGAGGGGGGGTCACCCTGTATCATACGTGATCAGTTCTCATCTAAAAAATCAGAGAAATACAGAATGAGCCGACGTTAAAGTCAGCAACATGTTCAAAGTTTTATTCATAAAGGGAACCGTATAAAAATATTTTTAAAATAAGAATGTGTATGAAATACTCGGAAACAATGAAAGCCAAAAGTGTGTGAATATCGAGATTGCACAGCTGAACTTATGGTCTAAGAAAGGTTTTAATTTGGGGGGGGGGGGCCTTTAACGAGTAATATTTGCTCATTTCATTAAGGATCTATGTGTTCTGATTTACTTGCAGTGCCACGATGGATGAGTTAAAAACAAGGTTGGTTTTAATGTGAGGAAATCCAGCTCCCTCAAAAGAGGCACTCTAGATTGGGACATCAATTAAAATGTCACTAGTCTAGAAGGATTTCTTCTAATGTAGGACAGAAAAGATTAAATATGATATTATAACATATACTACACTTTGTTCCTAGCGGATTAAAATCAAAGCAAAACACATTTAGTTGGGGGTAGGTCATACCTACTCGAGGAGCCCCACCACCTTAAAAAGTGTGAGAGGTCAGATTCTACAAAAAGAAAATGAAAACAATCAAAAAGATCGGGTGCTATTGTGCAAACTGTGTGAAAACAGAGATTGCACGACTGAAGTTATCACCGAGAAATGGTTTCATTTTATCAAGTTACGCCGCAGTCATGTGACAGTTTTGCTGGAGGTTGAAGATGCAACAGGCCATACTAACTAAGAATCACATAAACTAATTACCCAATTCTACCGACTCATCGCTGACGGAATGAGAACAATCTACCTCCGTGGCTGAAATAAAGAGTTTTATTTGAAAGTCAATATCGGTCCCAGAATTCGATATAAAGGTTCCCAAGTTGGAAAAATGTGTCTGAAGAAGATCGGAGGTTACATCGGCAGAAACGTTGGAAAAATTACAGTAGTCCAAATAATACAAGAAATTTTTTTTAAACTTATGTATTATGACATTGTTTAAATCTCATTCAAATCAGTGTTAAGCATGGGGAAACTCTCTAGGCACAATCAGAATAGATATAAGATCATTCCTACCCACTTTCGAGTTCAGGGGTCGAATAACTAAAAAATAACGGATAGACACACAGACAGAGTTTTCATTTTATATATAGAAAAGAAAGAGAATTGCAGTCGTATGTTGAAGTTTGTAGAACAATGTTTGTATTATTCAGACTACTATTCTCATCTTGGTTGTTATTTTTGCACAATGTTTTGGCCGATGTAACTTCCGACCTTGTTCAGGGGCATCTTTTCGAACTTGGCAATCTAATAGGGAACGTTTTATATCGAATTTGGAAACCTGTTCCATATTTCAAAGTGAACTCTTTTATTTAATCCACGCGGGTAAATTGTTCTCATTCCGTCGGCCATGATAGAAGTGATAATTTTCATATAATTATTAGTTATTATCGCTTATAGTAAGGATTGAATTTTCAACCACCAGAAGATTGTCATTTTGAACTGATGTTAATCAACGCTTTTATCCATGTGGACAATTCTAGTATGGATTTTGGCAACCTTTAACAATAGTAATTATATAGCAATATACTTATTGCACATCGAGACAAGAATAAGTTTAAGACTCCACAAGTTCAGACTAGAATTACTCACATGGACACATGACTGAATGGTTAAAATCGTTGGCTAACACTCAGTTGTAAATAAGAGTCTTCTGGAGAGTGTAGGTTCAGTGATTACTATAGGCAATAATGATTAAGAATAACTTAAAACTAATACTTCTGACGAAATGGGAACATTCTATTCCGTAGATTAAATAAAAGGTTCAGTTTCAAATTCTGTATATATATAGAGTTCGACATATAAAGATTCCCAAATTCAAAAAGATCCACCTGAAGAAGGTCGGAGGTTATATCGGCCGAAACGTTGTGAAAGTAACAACCAAGAAGAGAATAGTAGTTTGAATAATGCAAATCAATCGTCATTCTGACATCTTTCCGTTTGTGTAATTTTTTTATGTCGTGACTTGATGTGACTAAAAATGTGAATAGAAGCCGTGAATTGTCACTTACCTCGTTTAAGGCGTTGGTCTTTAGTTTGGTTGAGGCCGGCGGTGAAATGGGTTCCTCTATCGCCCTCTTTCGCCCTCTCTCTCGTAAGAAAGAACGGGAATGGCCGAACCGTTAGAAGTGTGGACAACAGCTCAGGCGCGTGCACAACGTACGGTCAAGTAACAGAACAAATCTAATAATAATAATAATGGCTGAAGAAAAAGGACCAACTTCGGATAATGACGACGGGAGACTAAAAGACTTGCTCGGACGATGGATGTTCTCTAATCAGAGTCCAATGAGAGAATCGGACTTTTAATGCCCGCGAAGAAGAAGAAGAAAAAGAAGAACTACTCATTGGTCATCTTCCGCCTGTTTGCCTCCCCCCACACTCACACCCACTACCGCCACCACTCACGCAAATCCCTGTTTTCATCTCATAGTCAGCCTCGCTCTCTTTTCAGGCTCCGACTTGACCCAACCATTCCTTATTGCTCCTCCCCCTTCATCATCATTCCACTTCATTCTCACCCCTTCCTCTTCCTCCTATCCCTATTTATCCTCCTCCTCCGAATCGAATTTTTACTTGTTTTTTTAGTTTGAGGTTTTTAGTTGATATCTTTTTCTTTTCTCTCTTTCTTTCTTTCTTTCTTTCTATTTTTCGTTGTTTCAATTCTTCATTTCCTTATCGCTTTCTCTCTCCTTAATACACAACTTTACTTTCATTATCACCCACACGCTATTCTTTTATAGCTCTCCAAACACTAACCCTCGCTCTCCTACTCCCCCTTTAGCACCCCACACCACCGTGTTTCCATTGCACTCTTTCTTCACACTCTCACCATAATTCCTCTCTCTCTCTCCGTCCTTTCTTTATTTCTTGACTCCTTTGTTCTTCCCTTGCTCTCTCCCCTTGCCTGCCTTGTGCTCCCATGTTCTTTACTTTCTCCCTTTACTTCTACCGCACTCCTCTCGCTCTCCTAACTCTCAATTTGCTCCCCACTTCTCCTTGCTTTTCCTCCTCTTCCCGCTCGCCTTTTACTTATAGCCACCCTTGTTCCCCCGTCTCTTATCTTGTTCCTGCTCCCCCATTGCTCCCTCTTGTACACTTCACTCTCCTGCCCCAGATCTAGCTACGTTACTTTCCCTTTGCATCTCTCACTATCTCCTTGCTCACTCCGCTCTTCTTCTGTTCTCCCCAACCTTGCCATCCCAATCCCCTCCTTGCACTTCCCCCTTTGCTTCCCTTGCTTTTTCCACTCCCCCTAGCTCTCCGCTCTTTCCTTACTCTCTCTACTCCCCACATGCTCTTCCCTTGCATCTCTTACTAACTCCTTGCTCCCCGCTCTTCCCTTGCTCTTACTTTGCTCTGCCCACCCTCCCCGCTCTCTTCTTACTCTCTCTACTCTCTACATTTTCTCCCTTGTTCTTCCCGTCATTCCCTCACTCACCGTGTTCTACCATCACGCTCTCCCTATAATGTCTAATAATAAGATCCGTATTGTATCCTTTTCTTTTATTGCAACTTAACAATTGTTATTGCCAAATCTCCTCCTGCCACACCCTCTTAAGATCAGATAAGATCTCCCGACATTTCGGATTTTACATAACCTTACTCATTTCTCTTTGTAAAAAGTGTGTTTTTTTTTCGCGTAACATTTTTTCATGCTATATTCGAAATCGAAAATTATGTATTCATAACGATCGCTATGATTTATACAATTAACATAACTTCTTAATTACAAAACACTCAAAAGCAACTAACTCAAAGTATTGCGGCTTGTGAGTCAAGGGTAGGAAGGATAGTCACAGTGAATATTTTCATTTTAAAATGTTCCAAATTGAAAACTAACACTGAATACGCCCAATAGGCAAGCTGGTTAGGGTCAGTTATCGTAGTAACTGAGGTTCGCCGTGTCAGTATTCTGACTACCTAGGGTATATCCTGAACCATTAAAACCTTCTTTGCTGTGATGACGTACGACCATACATTATTCCGCTAAGAAGAAAAAGAAGAAATGTTCAATCCTCTTTGTCACCCCTCACGTCTCGGTCCAAATAGATGTACGCTCCCAAGTATTACTCCCTCCTTCGTGAGGGGGTTGGTTTATTACCAATCGCCTGAGACGCCCCTACCTGACTAATCTTGCTGCAGTTGGAAGCAGGTGAACGGTTTGCTAGGTTGTTGGGTTTTATGACATGTCCACATGTTCTAATGTTGCGTATACGATTCGGTTGTAGATTATTTTTTTTTGTACACAAATTATCTGTAAACGATAGTTTTTTTTACACAAATTATATGTAAACGATAGTTTTTTACACAAATTATATGTAAACGATAGTTTTTTACACAAATTATATGTAAACGATAGTTTTTTACACAAATTATCTGTAAACGATAGTTTTTTTATACAAATTATCTGCCAACGATAGTTTGTTTACACAAATTATCTGTAAACGATAGTCTTTTTACACAAACTATCTGTAAACGATAGTTTTTTTGTACACAAATTATCTGTAAACAATATTTTTTTGTACACAAATTATCTGTAAACAATAGTTTTTTATACAAATTATCTGTAAACAATAGTTTTTTTACACAAATTATCTGTAAACGATAGTTTTTTTACACAAATTATCTTTAAACGATAGTTTTTTGTACAAATTATCTGTAAACGATAGTTTTTTATACAAATTATCTGCAAACGATAGTCTTTTTACACAACTTATCTGTAAACGATGTCCTTTTTGTACACAAATTATCTGTAAACAAAAGTTTTTTGTACACAAATTATCTGTAAACAATGGTTTTTTTTACACAAATTATCTGTAAACAATGGTTTTTGTACACAAATTATCTGTAAACAATGGTGTTTTACACAAATTATCTGTAAACAATGGTTTTTTACACAAATTATCTGTAAACAATGGTTTTTGTACACAAATTATCTGTACACGATAGTTTTTTTATACAAATTATCTGTAAACGATAGTTTTTTTACTTAAATTATCTGTAAACGATGTTTTTTTGTACACAAATTATCTGTAAACGATAGTTTTTTTCACACAAATTATCTGTACACGATAGTTCTTTTTATACAAATTATCTGTTAACGATGTTTTTTGTACACAAATTATCTGTAAACGATGTTTTTTTGTACACAAATTATCTGTAAACGATAGTTTTTTTCACACAATTTATCTGTACACGATAGTTCTTTTTATACAAATTATCTGTAAACAATAGTTTTTTTTACACAATTTATCTGTAAACAATAGTTTTTTTTACACAATTTATCTGTACACGATAGTTCTTTTTATACAAATTATCTGTAAACAATAGTTTTTTTTACACAATTTATCTGTAAACAATAGTTGTTTTACACAAATTATCTGTACACGATAGTTCTTTTTACACAAATTATCTGTAACCAATGGTTTTTATACAAATTATCTGTAAACAATGGTTTTTGTACACAAATTATCTGTAAACAATGGTTTTTTACACAAATTATCTGTAAACGATTGTTTTTGTACACAAATTATCTATAAACAATGTTTTTTTTACACAAATTATCTGTAAACAATGTTTTTTTACACAAATTATCTGTAAACAATGGTTTTTGTACACAAATTATCTGTACACGATAGTTTTTTATACAAATTATCTGTAAACGATAGTTTTTTTACTTAAATTATCTGTAAACGATGTTTTTTTGTACACAAATTATTTGTAAACGATGTTTTTTTGTACACAAATTATCTGTAAACGATAGTTTTTTTCACACAATTTATCTGTACACGATAGTTCTTTTTATACAAATTATCTGTAAACAATAGTTTTTTTTACACAATTTATCTGTAAACAATAGTTCTTTTTATACAAATTATCTGTAAACAATAGTTTTTTTTTACACAAATTATCTGTAAACAATAGTTTTTGTACACAAATTATCTGTACACGATAGTTTTTTATACAAATTATCTGTAAACGATAGTTTTTTTACTTAAATTATCTGTAAACGATGTTTTTTTGTACACAAATTATTTGTAAACGATGTTTTTTTGTACATAAATTATCTGTAAACGATAGTTTTTTTCACACAATTTATCTGTACACGATAGTTCTTTTTATACAAATTATCTGTAAACGATAGTTTTTTGTACACAAATTATCTGTAAACGATAGTTTTTTTACACAATTTATCTGTACACGATAGTTCTTTTTATACAAATTATCTGTAAACGATAGTTTTTTTTACACAATTTATCTGTACACGATAGTTCTTTTTATACAAATTATCTGTAAACAATAGTTTTTTGTACACAAATTATCTGTAAACGATAGTTTTTTTACACAATTTATCTGTACACGATAGTTCTTTTTATACAAATTATCTGTAAACGATAGTTTTTTTTACACAATTTATCTGTACACGATAGTTCTTTTTATACAAATTATCTGTAAACAATAGTTTTTTGTACACAAATTATCTGTAAACGATAATTTTTTTACACAATTTATCTGTACACGATAGTTCTTTTTATACAAATTATCTGTAAACGATAGTTTTTTTTACACAATTTATCTGTACACGATAGTTCTTTTTATACAAATTATCTGTAAACAATAGTTTTTTTTACACAAATTATCTGTAAACAATAGTTTTTTTACACAATTTATCTGTAAACGATAGTTCTTTTGTACACAAATTATCTATAAACGATAGTTTTTTGTACACAAATTATCTGTAAACGATATTTTTTATACAACTTATCTGTAAACGATGTCTTTTTTGTACACAAATTATCTGTAAACGATGTTTTTTTGTACACAAATTATCTGTAAACGATAGTTTTTTATACAAATTATCTGTAAACGATAGTTTTTTTACACAAATTATCTATAAACGATAGTTTTTTGTACACAAATTATCTGTAAACGATATTTTTTTATACAACTTATCTGTAAACGATGTCTTTTTAATACACAAATTATCTGTAAACAATAGTTTTTTGTACACAAATTATCTGTAAACGATAGTTTTTATACAAATAATCTGTAAACAATGGTTTTTTTACACAAATTATCTGTAAACGATAGTTTTTTTTACACAAATTATCTGTACACGATAGTTGTTTTTATACAAATTAACTGTAAACGATGTTTTTTTACACAAATTATCTGTAAATGATCGTTTTTTTAACAAATTATTTTGTACAGAAATTATCCGTAAACGAATGTTTCAATTTAAGGGCCTTGTTAGGTACTGCCACTCCTCCTGGTGAGAGTAGACCTGGAAGTATTGGTAACTCAGGGGAAGTCCACACTCTCCAAATTGAGGCAGCACCACTTGATACAGAACTCGTGTCTTTTATTTGCTGATCCGTACGCTTATAATGGTTTCGTATCGTTTGTCTCTCAACTATAAATTTATGCGATTAGTGGAACACAAGTTGTTATTTCACCCATAAATCGACAGTAATTCTGGACGAACACATTTTCCACGTGTATTAGTGCAAAATTGAATGCAACACTTTGAACAGGATTTGAACTCAGCGAAATTGATTACATATTCCATGACGGTATAGATTTAATTAACCACGCACCCATTTCATTAATAAATAATCAAAATTAAAAAATTTCACCTAACACTTACTCCCCCGAATCTTTCGGATCAATAGTTTTTTTTGCTACAAGCTACATAATTAAATCTTTTTTGCAAGTCAATTATGGCAAATATTGGTCTGCGTTGGTAAAAAATAAAAATAGTCATAAATAAACGAAGGCGGAGGAGCGTTTATCCTCATACTCAGAAGTCTGCCCACCTTGACCTATAATAACCAGAATAAATTTAATAACGAGATTTCGGGGATTCACCGGTAGTAAATAAAATTTCAAGCGTTTTCATTGGCTAGTATAGCGTAAAACACACCCAGTTCACATGTAAAAAAAGGAATATCTTTCTATCTTCTTTTACATGTCTCATTTCGGAGTTACTGTCCTTGACTTCATATCATGACATGTAACTCTAATTCTAACTTTTAATTTCTAATCAAATGTTCCACTCGTCTGCTTAATTTTTACCTATCTGTAAAAATAACGTTTGTAACACTACTTTTACACACTATGTCCAATATCGCTTGATTGGGTCAACGTTGGTTACATTGTACATTTTTCTTCTCATTTTCCACTTTTGAATATTTCATTATTCTTACTCTCATTTTATTCTTTTTATTTTTCTTCTTTATTTACGTTATTTATTTATCAACGGTATCCACTCTCCTTCTATTCTTCATCTTCTTCTGGTGCTACTACAACTACCACCAACACTACTTGCTGCTACACCGTTTCTAAAAAATACTTTCGTTTCTCTGTGCACATCGTTATTTCTGCTGTCAAACTAAGTCTCACCAAAGTGGCCGACCAGGCCGTATAAACAAAAAAGTTAATTTTTTTAACATGAAGTCAACTAAGGAATAGTCCTCACCTCTCACCGCTGGATGAGGCTGTAACTCCGACGGTAGCATTTTTGCCACCACATAACAATAATAAGAGGAGATAAACTCTTCAAAGACATGATAATGAAAAGAGGATATAAATGCTAGAAGGACATAATAATGATAAGAAAAGATAAACGCTAGAGGGACATTATAATAAAAATAATAAGAGATAAACACTAGAGGGGCATAATAATGATAATAAAAGATAAACGCTAGAGGGACATAATAATGATAAGTTGAGATAAACGCTTGAAATACATAATAATGGTAAAAATAGATAAACGCTCGAGAGACATAATAATGATGAGAGGAGATAAACGCTAGAAAGACATGATAAGGATGAGAGGATATAAAGGCTAGAGGGACATTATAATGATAAGAGGAGATAAACGCTAGATGGACATAATAAATATAAGATGAGATAAACACTTGAAGGACATAATCCTAATAAGTTAAGATAGACGCTTAAAAGAAAATGATAATGATAAGAGGATATAAACGTTTGAATGACATAATAATAAGAATAGGCGATAAACACTTTAGGGACATAAAAATAATAAGAGAAGATAAATGCTTATAGGACATAATACTGATACGAGAAGATATACGCTTAAAAGAAAATAATAATGATGCGATGGTTATAAATGCTAGTAGGACATAATAATAATAAGAGGAAATAAACGCTTAATGGACATACTAATAAGAGGAGATAAACGCTTGAAGGACATAATAATGATAAGAAAAGATAAACGCTTGAAGGACAAGATAATGATTATTATGCCCCTCTAACGTTTATATCAAACGTTAGAGAGGCATAATGTTAAGAGAAGATAAACAGAAGAGGAACATGATAATGGCAAGAGATTATAAGCGCTTCAAGGACATAATAATGATAAGAGGAGATACAGGCTAAAGGGACATAATAATGGTAAGAAAAGATAAACGCTTCAAGGACATAATAATGATCAGACGAGATAAACGCTCCAGTGACATAATAATGATAAGAGGATAGAAACGCTATAGAAAAATAATAATGTAAGATAAGATGAATGCTTAATGATAATGAACGCTTAAAAGAAAATGGTAATGATAAGAGGAGATAAGCGTTTAAAGGCATAATAATAAGTAGAGATAAACGTAAGATGGACATAAGAATGATAAGAGGTGATAAACTCTAGAGGGACATAACAATAGTAAGAGAAGATAAACGCTTCAAGGACATAATAATGGTAAGATGCTATGAACGCTCGAGGGACATAATAATGATAAGAGAAAATAAACTCTAGAGGGACATAATAATAGTAAAAGAAGAAAAACACGACATAATAATAGTAAGAGGATATAAACGTTGGGGGGACATTATAATGATAAGAGAATATAAACGTTGAAGGGACATAATAATGGTAAGAGAAGATAAACGCTTCAAGGAAATAATAATGATAAAAAAAGATAAACGCTCGAGTGATATCATATGATAATAGGATATAAACGCTAGAGAAACATTACAATGGTAACAGTAGATAAATGCTTAAAGGACCTAGTTATGATAATGATAAAATGAGATAAACGCTTGAGGGGCATGATAATGATAAGAGGAGATAACCGCACGAGTGACATAATAATTATGAGAGAAGATAAATGCACGAGTGACATGGTAATGATAAGAGGAGATAAACTCTAGATGGACATAATAATGGTAAGAGAAGAAAAACGTGTCAAGCACATGATAATGATAAGAGGACATAAACGCTTGAAGGACACAATAATAAGTTGATACAATACTAGAGGGACATAATAATGATAAGAAGAGATAAAGGCACGAGTGACATAATTATGATAAAGTTAGATAAATGCTGTAGTGACATAATAATGATAAGATAAACGTCGGAGGGGCATAATAATAATAAAAGGATATAAACGTTGGACGGACATAATAATGATAAGAGGATATAAACGTGGGAGGGACATAATAATGATAAGAAGAGATAAACGCTAGAGGGACATAATAATGATAAGAGAAGATAAACGCTCAAAGGACATGGTAATGATGAGAGGAGATAAACGCTAGAGGGACATTATAATGATAAGAGGAGATAAACGCTAGAGGGACATTATAATGATAAGAGGAGATAAACGCTAGATGGAAATAATAATGATAAGAGGAGATAAACGCTAGAGGGACATTAAAATGATAAGAGGAGAAAAACGCTAGAGGGACATAATAATGATAAGAGGAGATAAACGCTAGATGGAAATAATAATGATAAGAGGAGATAAACGCTAGAGGGACATTAAAATGATAAGAGGAGAAAAACGCTAGAGGGACATTATAATGATAAGAGGAGATAAACGCTAGAGGGACATAATAATGATAAGAGGAGATAAACGCTCAAAGGACATGGTAATGATGAGAGGAGATAAACGCTAGAGGGACATAATAATGATAAGTGGAGATAAACGCTAGAGGGACATAATAATGATAAGAGGAGATAAACGCTAGAGGGACATTAAAATGATAAGAGGAGATAAACGCTAGAGGGACATTATAATGATAAGAGGAGATAAACGCTAGATGGAAATAATAATGATAAGAGGAGATAAACGCTCAAAGGACATGGTAATGATGAGAGGAGATACACGCTAGAGGGACATAATAATGATAAGAGGTGATAAACGCTAGAGGGACATTAAAATGATAAGAGGAGATAAACGCTAGAGGGACATTATAATGATAAGAGGAGATAAACGCTAGAGGGACATAATAATGATAAGAGGAGATAAACGCTCAAAGGACATGGTAATGATGAGAGGAGATAAACGCTATAAGGACATAATAATGATAAGAGGAGAAAAACGCTAGAGGGACATTAAAATGATAAGAGGAGAAAAACGCTAGAGGGACATTATAATGATAAGAGGAGATAAACGCTAGAGGGACATAATAATGATAAGAGGAGATAAACGCTCAAAGGACATGGTAATGATGAGAGGAGATAAACGCTAGAGGGACATAATAATGATAAGAGGAGATAAACGCTAGAGGGACATTAAAATGATAAGAGGAGATAAACGCTAGAGGGACATTATAATGATAAGAGGAGATAAACGCTAGAGGGACATAATAATGATAAGAGGAGATAAACGCTCAAAGGACATGGTAATGATGAGAGGAGATACACGCTATAAGGACATAATAATGATAAGAGGAGAAAAACGCTAGAGGGACATTAAAATGATAAGAGGAGAAAAACGCTAGAGGGACATTATAATGATAAGAGGAGATAAACGCTAGAGGGACATAATAATGATAAGAGGAGATAAACGCTCAAAGGACATGGTAATGATGAGAGGAGATAAACGCTAGAGGGACATAATAATGATAAGAGGAGATAAACGCTAGAGGGACATAATAATGATAAGAGGAGATAAACGCTAGAGGGACATTATAATGATAAGAGGAGATAAACGCTAGAGGGAAATTATAATGATAAGAGGAGATAAACGCTAGATGGAAATAATAATGATAAGAGGAGATAAACGCTAGAGGGACATAAATTATTATGTCCTAGGACATTATAATGATAAGAGGAGATAAACGCTAGAGGGACATAATAATGATAAGAGGAGATAAACGCTAGAGGGACATAATAATGATAAGAGGAGATAAACGCTATAAAGACATAATAATGATAAGAGGAGATAAACGCTATAAGGACATAATAATGATAAGAGGAGAAAAACGTTAGAGGGACATTATAATGATAAGAGGATATAAACGCTAGAGGGACATAATAATGATAAGAGGAGATAAACGCAAGAGGGACATAATAATGATAAGAGGAGATAAACGCTAGAGGGACATTAAAATGATAAGAGGAGATAAACGCTAGAGGGACATAATAATGATAAGAGGAGATAAACGCTATAAGGACATAATAATGATAAGAGGAGAAAAACGTTAGAGGGACATTATAATGATAAGAGGAGATAAACGCTAGATGGAAATAATAATGATAAGAGGAGATAAACGCTAAGGAGACATCATAATGATAAGAGGAGATAAACGCTAGAGGGACATAATAATGATAAGAGGAGATAAACGCTATAAGGACATAATAATGATAAGAGGAGATAAACGCTATAAGGACATAATAATGATAAGAGGAGATAAACGCACAAGTGACATAATAATTATGAGTTGATATAAACGCTAGAGGGACATAATAATGATAAGAGGAGATAAACGTTTCAAGGACATGATAATGATAAGAGTATATAAACGCTAGAGGGACATAAGAATGGTAAGAGAAGATAAACGCTTCAAGCACATAATTATGATAAGAGGGACATAATAATTATAAGAGAAGATAAATTCACGAGTGACATAATAATGATGAGAGGAGATAAACTCTAGAGGGACATAATAATGGCAAGAGAAGATAAACGCTTCAAGGACATAAGAAGTATAAGTTGATATAAACGCTAGAGGGACATAATAATGATAAGAGGAGTTAAACTCTAGAGGGACATAATAATGGTAAGAGAAGATAAACGCTTCAAGGACATAAGAAGTATAAGTTGATATAAACGCTAGAGGGACATGATAATGATGAGAGGAGATAAACTCTAGAGTGACATAATAATGATAAGAGGAGATAAACTTTAGAGGGACATAATAATGGTAGGAGAAGATAAACGCTTCAAAGACATAATAATGATAAGTTGATATAAACGCTAGAGGGACATAATAATGATAAGAAGAGATAAACGCTAGATGGACATGATAATGATAAGAGAGGATGGACGCTAGAGGGGCATAATAATGATAAGAGGAGATAAACGTTGGAGAGACATAATAATAATAAGAGGATATAAACGCTGGAGGGGCAGTATAATTATAAGAAGATATAAACGCTAGAGGATCATAATAATTATAAGAGGATATAAACGCTTGAGGGGCATAATGATGATAAGAAGATCTAAACGCTAGAGGAGCATGATAATGATAAAAAGATATAAACGCTAGAGGGGCATAATAAGAATAAGAGGATATAAACGCTAGAGGGGCATAATAAGAATAAGAGGATATAAACGCTAGAGGGACATTATCATGATAAGAGGAGATAAACATTGTTTGGACATAATAAGGCCTTATACATAAAATCTAGTTAAAACAACAAACATAATCAGGAACGTGTTACACATCTTTGTTCATTTTTATAGAAATCCAGCAGTACTCGATCTTAAAGGGGTATCTGTTGCATCAATTGTTAGATCATTTCTGCATCGGTAGAATAATAGAAGCATTTTTCCACCAATTATTGGTGCTAATTTGGTACAACCGGCGATACTAGCTGGGTCGACGTTGAGCACTGGACGCTTTTTTACCGTTTGGAAGTAACAGCTGAACTGAGAAAACGCGTTTTAAAATGCTCTAACAAAACGTTAATATAATAAAGTAATGTGCTTAAAACGTATATAACTCCCTCTCTCTCTCTCTCTCTCTATCTCTCTCTCGCATTCACGTATTTGCATAGTGCTCATACAGAAGCACATTGTTTGATGATTTTTTAAGATATTCTTTACACTGAAACGCATCTAGTTTTTAATGAAAAATAACATTGGTAACGTTTCATTTAAAAGTGTTTACGAGCAACATTCGCATGCTTTCAATCGAAAGCTTTTTAATGAGACTCTCTATTAGAATTGACTTGTATTGCGATGTTTGTCGAGTGGAGATGTGCTTTAGGCAGTAATTGAAGTTGATGTAATCAATGTTAGCGATTTAGTATAAATGAGACAAACGTACTTGACTGGTTCCTTAACCTATTTGCCGTACATTAAAACCATCACCAACAAAACGAAAGGTGATTACGAAACAGCCTTAAAGAACACTGGGTTGACGAAAATGTTAACAGACAAACACATTGAAAGCATGTTTAGATGTGATATTTATCAATAAAAATCAGCACAGTTTTGTTTTTAATTTTAAACTTTATCTTTTTTACTAATCATTTCGCTATATATACATAGCTTCGTCAGAGTATGAGATTGTAACAATTTCTATTGGTGTTTATAGTCGTCCGCCAGAATGGAAAATGGGCGTGTGTGTTGTTGTTAACGGCTTCATATTATAAAAAATGAGAAAGCCGTTAACACCAACGTCTATTTTCCATCTAAACATGTTTTTAAGGCGTTTAGCATCATTTCTTATATATATATATATATATATATATATATATATATATATATATATATATTTGTAAGATTAGTAGGATAGAACAACAGCAGAGTGTTCGCTTATTCAGAAAAATAAAAAAATAAGAGCGTAATATTTATTTATATATCTATTACAGAAGATTATAACATCATTATCGTGGACTGGAGCAAAATGTTGTTTATATATATATATGCGTGTGTATATATGTATATATATACACACACACACACACACATATATATATATATATATATAAACTAGATGTATACGTTATTCTTTGGATCAGAACCACTATTTTTAATTTTATTATTATTATTATTATTATTATTAGTAGTAGTAGTAGTAGTAGTAGTAGTAGTAGTAGTAGTGGTAGTAGTATCATTACAAGTATTATAATACTTTAATATTCTCATTAAAGAGATTCATAATTTTGCCATGTCATTGTAAATACGTGTTTATGGTGTGTACAGTCAAACGAATGTAAATTAGATGGTCACGCTAAAAAAAAAGAGACACTCTTTCTCTTAATGTTCACAGAAACATTAAGAAATATTAGAAAGTGGTTGAAACAACACATAATTAGAAAAAGCAAGATAGAGTACATAGATAGATAAGAGAGTAATGGGTAACTTTTTTAGTTAATTATAAATTACGGATAATTAGAACAATTAAAACATATACTTTTCTCACATAATTCAATCCTAGAACAAAGGTCTATTTTAGCAGGTATTTTTTCTTCTTAAAGCCTTAGCAAAGATCAAATGTAAAGAGACATACTGTGATTTCAAAAATGTATGAGAAATCTGTTTAGTTTGTAGAATTGCCTTGATTTGAGATTTGCCGCTCATTCTCAAATATTTGGAATAAATATTGTCAATTTTTAGGCTTTTACCCATTTTAAGGTTTCCTATTGTACTTGTTAATATTGGATGACATTTTTCAGGTGCAGAATTGTCTATCAGGCAATCATTTTGACTGTTATCCGCATATAATCTTTTGTAAAAAAAGACCTTTAGATGTAAAAGAGGGATAGCATTTTTATACTTTTTATACACGGGACGAGTTATGAGAAGGGAGGAAATTAAAAGAGGGGCGATAGAGACGAAGGCGACAGATGAAGTAGGGTGATGTTTGGTTAAATGTGTGGATATAGTAGTTCAGTTTAACTAAAGGTAACTCCATCAGTGGAGATGAAGGGAAAATATATATTTTTAAGGTGACAATAAAGCAGAACTCCTACCGGATGAGGAGAGAATGCGATGCTTCGCATGTCGTGACTGTTCATCCACCCGTGGGAGAGGACTTCTCTTCGCAGATGTAGCCTTTTGTAGCTGCAACTAATTAGTATATGTGGGGATCAGCTGAGGTAGATGGAAGGACTAAAATGTAAGAGGGGCAGTTGAATTTTAGACAGCTGAGAGTTGAGATTTGTCGCTGTTCCTTGCAGTGTTATTGAAGAGGAGTTCCTTTAATTTCATTAGAGGATTATAAAAAGCTATTTCGGCTTAAAATTGACAGCCATTTTGACGTAAAGACTATTCCTGAGTTGGATGGAACTGGAGCCGTCGTTGAATGGATTTAGAAAGTGTAATTAGAGTTTGACTTATCTGGAGTGAAGCAGCTTGATTATGTCAGCCAACTTCGGATAAAAAGGGGGAGCGTTTGCAGTTTACCAATAACTAACTAAAGAAGAGAAATCCTATGCAGCGTGAATTAAAAAAGCATTATTTACTGCCATTGTCGATGACAGATTCACGGCATATGAGAAGTTCGAGGCACATGTGTTGCGCCCGGACAAGACGGTAGATGTGTATTTGGCCGATTTGCGGAAGCTGTCTGTCCTATTTGGAGGAATACCATATCATGTAATGGTATGCATGTTTGTACGAGGGCTTCCTGACCCTTGTCAAAAGGTGGCTGCGGTCCTCCTCGAGAGTGGTTTATCTGACCTTAAAAGAGCTGTTGTCTCGAGCTCAAGCTTTGATGAAAGACAATGTTGAAGTGGAGGAACCCGTCGTAACTGTCGCACAGCCTGTCAGAATCACTCAACCATCTGTGGGCATGGGCCGATATGATTATAAATGTTATAAATGCAATAGCCTTAATCATTTCGTGTGAGACGGTGTACAGAGGAGGCAGACCACACGTCAACGCTGTTATCGGTGCAACAAGACTGGTCATCTAGTCAGAGATTGTCCGGGAATAAAAGTTGGGAATGAGACATCAGTGCCAGTCTTTCCTTAGTCAGAGTGTGAACTCGGCGCTACCTATCATTACAGTTTATGTTGATGATGCACCATGCTGGGCTATCCTTGACACTGGGTACTCACGTTCCATTTTGAGCGCAAAGCTATCTCAGTTGTTGTGACAGGCCTGCTGTGGAAATGACACTATTAGGATTCGTACTAAGACTGGAAGCGTTGCCACCATCAATTTGCTGGTTATGCAAAGGAAACCTCTTGATTTTGATATTCTACTTGGCATCGACGCCATTAAGGCACTCGGCGGTGTTCGCATCACGCAGTCTGAAAGTGTTGAGTTAGGGGAGACACAACCCATCTGTGCAGTGCTGTGTATTAATGAAGCTGATTATGTTACAAAATTTGACGAACGGAAGGGAGTGTGAGTTGCAGCATGGAAATAATCAGCAGGTCGCGCACCAGAAAACTGAAAACTTGGATTTCCGAATATCAGATGTCTAATGAAAGGAAGAATTATGAACACGAGTTGCAGACCTGAGTAAACAATGGTTGGTTGCTGTCATATAACGAGGAGAAGTTTGGCCCTACCCAAGGGACTGATAGCACTGATAGCCATACTTCACACCAATAAAAATAAGGTGCGTCCTGTAACTGACTATGGTCAATTAAACACCTATGTTTGTGCATTCACTGGCGATGCAGATGTCTGTGCAGAGAAAAAGCGAAAATGGAGACAGCAAGGAACAAATGTATCCATAGAAGGCATACCTGAAGATCCATGTTGAAAGATCCTTCTGGTCGTACCAAACAGGTTATGGCTCGGCTTTAATGTGGCGCCTCTGGTAATGCCGGCTGTGCTCGAGGCTGTGTTATCCCAGGATGAGAAAGGAGCAACGTCGGCGTATATCGATGATATATATATCAACGAGGACGTAGCGTTAGCAAAACTCGTAAGGAAGCATCTGGACCTGTATGGACTCACAAGTAAGGATTCAGAAAAGCTTTAAAATCGTGCAAGTGTGTTGAAATTAAAAGTTTGGGAGGAGCATTATCGACTATAAAGAAGCAGTACAATGGATGTTCCCATGACCATAATACGAAGATGTATCTTCTCCATATGTGGCAAACTGGTGGGGCACTTTCCCGGGTGTGGATGGCTTCAAGTGGCGACAGCTTTTATCAAACGTCGTGCTACAACTGTCACAAGAGACTGGGATGACAATGTTAGCGATACTCCTCTGAAGTGTATGATAGCAGATACACTTGCCCGGGTACACCAATTAGATCTTGCCCAAAGAAAGTGATGCATGAGCACGAAGAAACTAGATGTGTGGATGAACGCAAGCTCGCTGACTGTGGGCATGGCTCTTGATGCTAATAGTCATCATTGAGGATGCATGCTGGTTGTGACCAACAAAGGATACTTAACATATAAATATGGCAGAGCTGGATGCCGTGCTAAAAGGATTAAACCTCACACTAAAATAGAAGGCCAATGTGTTACACATATAAACGGACTTTCTGTGTGTGTACTACTGGGTGACCAATGCCCTCATGAGAAAGTCTCAGTTGAGCACTAAGGTGGCAAACTAGATGCGTATAAG
>OY744552.1:30761392-30793892 GCA_963556195.1 Sepiola atlantica | reverse complement strand
TCAAATTTTGTACCGGTGAATAGGATAATTTAAGAGTATTTCTGTTAATACCATTACTACATGTGTTATATTGTAAAATTCTTTAGGAATTTGTGTTTGTACGCTAAGGGAGAAAAGTGTTGAACAACGTTATACTTCCTCTATTCAGTGTTGTCATCGTATTATTAGCTGAAAATTTAGTAAAAATAATTTTAATTTTATGTATATATATATATATATATATATATATATACTAGCTGGCCCAACCTGGCCTTTACCGGAAATATATAACATTGTTTATAGTTTAAACAACATATTATTATTGTTGATTTATGACGAAAAACATTTAAATCGAAAATAAAAACGAAAAGAATGCGTAAAAAAGGAATAATTAAGAATTTGTATCATTTGCACTACGATTCTAATCTTGGACGTTATTATCACAACGTTTCGGCTGATGTAACCTCCGACCTACTTCGGGTGCATCTTTTCGAACTCGGGAATATATATGTCGAACCCAGGAATATATACGGAAGTTCGAACTGAACCTTTATTTATTCCACTGGAGTAAATTGCTAGCCACATTTGGCCATTCAGGATAGTAATGGAACAGTACTTTCAAATACAGGAGAAATTCCCCTACACTAGCGAATGTTTATAAAGGATATAAATAACAATAGAAATGATTTCGTGATAGACAAGTCCACATCTGAAGAATTCTATCTAATATTAACAAGTGCAATAGGAAACCTCAAAATGGGTAAAATGGTAGGAATTTACAATATTTATTCCGAGCATTTAAGAGTGGGCGGTGAGACTCTAATCAAGACAATCCACCATGCTTTCAACGCAATTCTACAAACTGAACGGATTCCTAAGTTTTAGACATCACAGTATTTTGTAGGTCTGTGTGAATTCGGTCTTGTCTAGAAAGAATAGTGGAAGTGTGCAAAGAGAAGAGAGGTAAAACACCGAGAAGATGGCGTGATTACATAGTTTACTGCATTACAGACATCAATCAATCAACTAAATAAAGTAAGGAGAGACTGAAGGTTTTGCTGATAATTAATACATGCTAGATTGTATTCTACAGCACCCTATACAAATGTGCGTTCCGTACCATACAATCTATTTCACAAATCATCAGAAATCTTAAGATTAAATGAAAACATTAACCCTAACCCTAACCCTAACCCTAACCCTAACCCTAACCCTAACCTCCTTCTACACAATCTAGTATTTAGCTTATTCCATGCAACATATGCAGCAGAATTCACACCATGGAAACTCAACACAGATTGAACATAAGGATACACGATCATAAGGTGTATATTAAATGCAGTTAATATTAAAAAAAACATTCGTTTTACTCATATGTTTGGCTTCTACCATGAATTTGACTTTTTCATGATGACTGATAGCCAATAATATACACAATTTAAAACGAAGGCGTCACATTGAAGCTGATATTATCGCTGATACCAGTCATACAAAAGAATGCGTTTTTTTTTTCAAATTACACCAAGTTTAGCAAAAAGGAGAAAAAAATATTGTTTTAGAGACACACTTCACACTTTACACCCTTCTTCCCCTTTACCTATTCTAAACACGAGTCACATTGGCCGACATCTTTATATGTGGCTATTTTGTGACCGCCCACTGACACTCTTTCCCCTTCATCTCCACTGATGGGTTTACCTCTAGTTAAACTTCTGGCTTCACACTCTTCTTCCCTTTTCCTTTATCGAAATACGAATCATATTGATCTACACCTTTATTTTCGCCTCCATTGATAGGGTTACTTTTAGTTCAACGAAACTACTATATCTACATATTTTACAAAACCTCACCCTTCCTCCATCGGCTACCATTGACTTCAATTTCTTCTCTTTCAATTTCCTCTTTCCCATAAGTCATCACTTGTATAAAAAATAAACAAATACTATCTATGTTTTACTTGGTCAATAAAAGAACCGAAATATTTTATGATTTTTGATGTAATTTTGTGTTTTTATATTTTATGGATTGTCCACTTTTCAATTTTATGTTTTCTATCCATTAACTTATGTAATTGTAGAATAAAAATAATTGCCCATTAATAAATAAATGTTTTACAGCTAGCGTCATATACAAAGCAACAGTAAGCAATAACAGTAAATAACACAATTTTTATGACAGGCTCAAAACCCATTTATAGTGTAGCAGACGCTACTACTGGCTAAGTGGATATTTGTTGCGACTTCTTTCTTTCTCTGGTGATCAACCCTTCTTCATCTCTGAGATAGAGAACCGAGACCCAGCTCAATCACGCGTGACTTGATCCCTATAAAGAGAGACACATCAAGTCACGCACTCTCTTTTTCCTCTTTCTCTCTCCCGTTTTTGGCCGACCGCACACGCAGGAGATCGTTGTCTTCCCCACCGGCTAGACCGAAAAGGTGGGGGAGGCAAAAGTCAAAATGTAGGTAATCTCTTTTAATTCCTACCACGAATAACGAACTATTCTTTCAAGCACACATACACATTACTATTGCCACAAAAATCACTTTACATCAAACACGCTCGCATATATGCATTCATACAAACACAAACTTAAACAACCCGAACATTTCACTCGTGTAACAAACGGAACTTTTCACTCCTTAAAAATGAACTCAAGCATGCTCTGTAACTGATAGCTCTACAAAATGTCTTATCCATATAAATTGTTTTGTTTAATATATATGTTTTATTCTAATTGTTGATTTTACTAAATACCATTCTTGTGTGTTAGCTTTATTATTCTTTCGCTTTCTTTCCGATATAATTTCTGATATTATAATAATGTTTTTCTTTCTTCCCTTTTGTTTGTTTATACTGTTAATTTTATCTACACGTGGTCGGGTTACCTCGAACAACAGGAATGACATGCCGCCATAAAGGCATTCCTATACCCTTTTGTTCAGACCCCGGCCATAACTGGTGACCCCTACTCCTTTATTCCATAATAGTAGCTAATTTTAGATCGCTGATTTAAAGAAATACCATCTATTTTTTCCTTGCACGTCAGATTTTGTCAGTACAAATTTACGATGTTGAAAAGCACAGTATAATTGCGATCTGTCAACATTTTGAATACATCATAAGTTTTAAGAGGGAGAGCATCCAGGCCCCTCTTCATCCTCAGTCGCCCAAAATGTTAATCACTTCCGATCCATCACTGTGTGTGGGAGGCTATTTTACTGGGATCCCCCCCAAAATCATTTCCGATCATCCGGGTTGAAAATCTCCCTCACTAGGGGAGAGGAGTAGCTCCCCCTCTTTAGGTTTTCTGAATTTTTAGTTTATTTTTAGAACTAACTTTGCTGCGAAAATGTAGCAGATTCTTGCAGTAAATACTTAATTTAATCTTGAATTTCTAAAATTATTTTTAAGTAATGCTTATAAAAATATCAAAACTTTTAGTGTCATCTTGGCAGCTTTGCTGCAGACCTATTTGGGAAATTCTCCTCTAACCCTAACCCACCAAAGTATTTTTCGCTTGAATAAACATTGAAACACAAGTCTAAAATCATAAATTACTTTGCTCATCATGTCATAAATAGAAACCCTACAGATTCATTCATTTTCTAATCAGGTCAGTTTAATTTGTTTCCCTCTTCTCCACCACTTGTTCAACATGTTTAATAATAAATGATTTTTTAGAAAATCATTTTGTTAAATGAGTATATTTAAAACGAGTTACGATATTAGCGCGTACATTTGTTTCGCTAAATTATTGTCATTGAATGTCTAATGATTAATGGTGGCTTCCCTTCTGACACGGAATTAACCGCATAATTGTTTTAAGAAATCCTTCATAACATAGCGTAATCAACTTTACTAGGTTTCAGTTTTTTAAGAGATATCCATACTAATAAGATTATTCAGTTTATAACGGCCCCAATAAGAAAATAAAAACATTTAATACAACTCAACGCTTTATCTAACAACAATCAACTTGTAAAAACCATCCGGCACTATTTTTTATAGCAACAAATTTCACCGGTGGCCAGTTCATTTCCAACTTTGAGCTATTCGCCCCTAACGGAACCGATTAATAATTCTGGAATTATTTGCTCCTAAATCCAGGATGACCAGATAGATGAAACCCTGGTATCGCCAATAGACACATTTAAATAAAATAATTGATATCAGCTCTTTCAAATCTTACGATCGAGAACTTTTTCTACTAACTTGTGATACATGCTATATATATATATATATATATATATATATATATATATATATATATATATATATATATATATATATATATATATATATATATATATATATGCATATATATATGTATATATATATGTATGTATATATATGCATATATATATATATATATATATATATATATATATATATATATATATATATATATGTTACACCGGCCGTTCTTACACAGGAGAAACTACACCGGTTGTCACTATAAATAGTGCGAGTCACCAGAGACACTGAAGACAAAGCACAGTCTTGTAACTGTCTAGCCAAGAGCTAGTCACTTTCTTACTTTGTTAATACACTTGTTAAATCAACCCTCGACTTGACTTCCTTTATTTATTATTTATTGTGGGACCACTTCACAACAGATTGGCGACGAGGAATCGAAACGATTTCACTGCAAAAAATAAAAAATTACCCAAAGTGATTCGCAAGATCTTCACGGAAAAAAACCCATCTTAGTCAGATATTTGGATTCGCAAGGATTAACAGCAAATTAACTACTGAGTAGTTAAGCGAAAAAAACAAAACAAAAAAAACACAAATTCAAAACTTGCTACCAAAAATTGAAAACTAAAAAACGCGTAAGACATTTTCAATTATTGAAATAATTGAATACACTGATACCTTTATTTTTTTCTCTTCAAGTTTCACTGACTCGTTAAGATAAATGTTATCCGCGTCAACTATTACAGATATTGTGTAAGTTTGTCGTTATTATTAGGACAACATCTGATATTTGAGCAAAATCCGGATTGACTATCTATTAAAACGGTCTACCACAGAATTGTCGAGAGCAAAGGACGGACAGTAAAAAAATATATTCGCGTAAGTCATTTGTGCTTCTAACAACTGTTAAATAAGCAAGTCGCATTTTTGCAAAATGAAAAGGGGTTAAAAAGATTTCCCATAAAACTAGTCTTATTAGGCTTATAGCGACGGACTTGGTTTTGTAAAACTACGTACACATATATATATAAAAAAAAAATTTTTTTTTTTTCTTAGTTTTGTTTTTCAAACAAAAGAACTGGGATTGAATTTTTTTTATTAAGGAATAATATATTTCTTGTTTTGTGTATTAGTTTAGCAAACTAATTATATTAAGCACGTTGTGGGGAAAACTGATTTATTTTTACAAGTGTAAATTGTGTGGTGCATAACTTGAATTCGTGAATGATGGACACTGATTTCAAAGATTCTCTTTTTCAATTACTTAAATTCCAAACGGAACAAAATGTTGCGTTACAAAGACAGCAAGTTGAACAACAAATTGAAATTGAGGAGAAATTTAAAAGAGAGTTGTTGGAACAGCAAAAAGCCCAAAGAAAAATGCATGCTGAACAAAAAGAGCTGGCGACAACACGAGAAGAAAGATTCCAAGAAAGACTGCTACAACAGCAGAAACACTTCGAAGAACTCTTGATGAAAACACAGGAGGAACAGAGAAAATTTCTGGAGGCAACACAGTTAACGAAAGCAAACGAGAATCATAATGCATTCTCCCAGACGGCTGTGTGGAGCGCTATCGAAATTTTCAATTATAATCCAGAAGACGATGTCACTTTTGCTCACTTCTATAGAAGATATGAGGATATTTTTGTATCGGACTGCAGTACATGGACAGACTCTAAAAAAGTTAGATTTTTGCTAAGAAAATTAGGAGCTGCCGAACATACAAAGTTCGTGAATTTTATCCTTCCAAAAAAGACCAGTGAGTTGAACTTCCAGTTACTTTACTAACATAACTGTTTTCTACAAAAACTTCTCTTTTCCACAGGAGATATAAGTGTATGAATGTCACTAGAAGAGAGGAAGACGACTACATTACGTATGCAAGTATAGTAAATAAACTTTGCGACGAATTTAAATTAGAGGAATTATCATCGGATAATTTTAAATGTTTAATATTCTTGCAAGGTCTGGTCTTAAATAAAGACTCTAAAATCAGACGTCGTGTTTTAAATAAACTCGAAAATGAGCCATGTCTAACAATACAAAACTTAGCGGAAGACTGTGAACGTTTTGTTGCGTTGAAACAGGACAGTCGTGACATAGAGGAAAACGGAGTGTCGCACATTAAAAAAATCCATCAAAAGAAAAAATTGACTTCAATGAATAACCAGAGAAAAAAACATGGAAAAGATCCACCTGGACCGTGTTGGAGGTGTGGAGATAACCATTGGTACAATGAGTGTCCCTACATATTCAAACAATGTGACAACTGCCACCAGAAAGGACATAAGGCATCACGTTGTAGGAAAAAATCTGGTAGAAAGACAGCCATTAAACTGACAAAAATTGAACCTGAAGAACAAAATATCCGGAAATATGTACAGGTCAAAGTGCTTAAAAAAAAGTAAGACTACAGCTTGATAGTGGGTCTGACATTTCCATCATTAATGTACAGACATGGAAGAAGCTTGGGAGACCCACTATGATCAAATCACAAAAAACGGCGAGAAGCGTCAGTGGTGAAAAAATAACCTTCGAAGGGGAATTATTGACGAATATTTCTTTCCAGAATAAGACCGTAGAAGCCAAAATTTTTGTTATGCGAAAAACGAATAACCTTTTTGGAACTGATCTGATTGAAAAGTTTAGCCTATGGGATCTGCCTTTAAGCTCCTTTTGCCAAAAGGTTGAGGATTCGAATGTGGGGGCAGAAAAACTCAAGAGGGAATTAAAAGAAAATTTTACAGACGTATTTTCAGGCGGTCTTGGAAGGTGTACAAAAGCGGTAGCAAATTTGAAGTAAAAACAAATGAACTACCTGTGTTCAGAAAGAAAAGAAATGTTCCATACGCCGCTATAGAGCAAATAGACGGTGAATTAGAAAGACTCGAGAACATGGCTGTCATTTCAAAAATTGATCACAGTGAGTGGGCTTCACCTACAGTTTATGTTAAGAAAAAGAACAAGGAGATTCGGGTTTGTGCCGATTTTTCCACAGGCTTGAACAAGGCATTAAAAGATCACCATTACTCTCTTCCAAGCCTTGAAGAAATATTTGCGAAACTGAGTGGAGGAAAATATTTTTCTAAAATCGATCTCAGCGACGCTTATCTTCAAATCCCTGTCGATGAAGAGTGTTCAAAACTGCTATGTATCAATACCCATAAGGGATTATACAAATTTAACCGATTTCCTTTTGGAGTAAAGGTCGCCCCTGCGATTTTTCAACAAATTATGGACATGATGTTAAATGGGATCGATTTCGCAGTAGGGTACCTGGACGATGTGTTAATAAACAGCGTTAGCAAAGAACAACACAAGACTCATGTAAACCAAGTATTCAAAAAAATCCAGGATTATGGGTTTAAAATCAAAGATGAGAAATGTACTTTTTTCATGGAAAAAATAAAATACTTAGTACAAATCATCGATGAGCAAGGAAGAAGGCCAGATCCAGATAGGGCAATGGCGATACGGAACATGCCTGCTCCAGAAAATATTGCGTCTCTACAAAGCTTTTTAAGGTTGGGGAATTACTACAATGTGTTCGTACCAAACATGCATAAACTAAGATCACCCATAAATGAACTGTTAAAGAAGGACCAAAAATAGGTCTGGACGCAAGAGTGCGAAGAAGCGTTTCAGAAAATTAAAGATATCTTAACGTCTGACTTGTTTCTGGCACATTATAATCCCAAGCGCGATATTGTAGTTGCAAGCGATGCCAGCAACTATGGTATAGGACCATGCATATTGCACAAAATGGATGATGGAAAATTAAAACCCATAGCCCATGCATCCCGAACACTTCTACCAGCCGAAAAAAACTACTCTCAAATTGAGAAAGAGGCTCTAAGCATTATATTCGCGGTAAAGAAATTTCATCGTTTCCTGCACGGTAGACAATTTCTGTTACAAACAGACCACAACCCCTTATTAACGATTTTCGGATCGAAAAAGGGACTACCACAACACACTGCGAATAGACTCCAAAGATGGGGTACCATTCTTCTTAACTACAATTTTCAAATGGAGTATTACCATCTAAGAAATTTGGTCATGCAGACGGGTTATCAAGATTGATACCTAAGCAGACAGAACCATTGGAGGATATGGTGATAGCAGCCATTCAAGCGGAAGCTGAAGTAAAAAATACGTTATGTGACACAATAAGAGAACTTCTAGTAACGCTTGATGAGATTAAGAGTAAGGCAGAGGTGGATGAATTTATCATAAGCACGAAAGAAAAATGAACAATAGCCAACTAGATGATGGAATTTATTCAATTTGCGACAACGTCCTGTTATATAGCGACAGGGGTGTAATTCCTATGACATTACAGAAAAGAATACACAAGGAATTCCATGTAGGACATCCAGGCATATCGAGAATGAAAAGCCTTATGCGCTCTTTCGTTTACTGGCCAAACATGGATAAGCATATCGAAGAAAAAGTCAGGGAGTGTAGAGGATGCGCCGTAGCTACGAAAGCTCCTCCAACTCAATTCGGATCGTGGACTAAACCGGACCGACCTTGGTCTAGAATTCACTTAGATTTTGCGGGACCACTGGATGGGTTCTACTATCTCATTGTTGTAGACAGCCTAGCTAAGTGGCCGGAAGTACTAAAATTCAAGAACCCCACATCCGAGGCAGCTATCAACTTCCTATACGAACTATTCGCTAGGTTTGGAGTCGTAGACTGCATTGTCACCGACAATGGTACTCAATTCACGTCTACTGAATTCAAACACCTTTGCGAGGATCATCTCATCGAGCATATAACAATTCCTCCATACCATCCAAGAATCAATGGACAGGCGGAGAGATTCGTTGACACATTCAAGAGAGCTCTGAAAAAAGCTAGTGGATCACCAACGGTAAGTCAATCCAACAGTTTCTGCAGGTTTACAGAGTCACTCCGAATGCAAACATCGAAACGTCGAAGACACCTGCTGAGGTCATGTTCGGACGCAAGGTTAGATCGATTTTCCACAAGTTGTTACCAAACTAGGATAGGGCAAATATAAAAAGAACGATAACAAAAAAACGGTATAAAGTTGGCGAAAAAGGTTTTTATAAGATCTACAGAAACAATAGGACTTTCTGGGAGTCCGGCACTGTGGATAAACAAATAGGCAAAATGGTCTATATGATTAAGGGACTAGATTTCGTGCACAAACGTCACACTAACCAAATCCGGAAAAGATATTCGAACAGTGAGGTGACCAGATCGCCCGAGCAGGACATCAGGGATGCAGTGTTTGATACTTTTCAGGTGCCCATACCAGAGATTGCTCCTGAGATTAGGAAATCAAATAGAAAACGGAAATCGACTGAGTTGATGATGGTGATTCCCAAACAAAAACGTTATTAATCCCCAGAGGGGATATTTTCAAAGGGGGGTGTTACACCGGCCGTTCTTACACAGGAGAAACTACACCGGTTGTCACTATAAATAGTGCGAGTCACCAGAGACACAGAAAAGACAACGCACAGTCTTGTAACTGTCTAGTCAAGAGCTAGTCACTTTCTTACTTTGTTAATACACTTGTTAAACCAACCCTCGACTTGACTTCCTTTATTTATTATTTACTGTGGGACAACTTCACAACAATATGTATATATATGTATATATATATATATATATATACATATATATATATACATGTATGTATATGTATATATATATATACATATATATATATACATATATATACATGTATGTATATGTATATATATACATATATATATACATATATATATACATATATATATATACATGTATGTATATGTATATATATACATATATATATACATATATATATACATATATATATATACATGTATGTATATGTATATATATATACATATATATATATACATATATATACATATACATATACATATACATATATATACATATATATATATATACATATATATATATATATATATATATATATATATATATATATATATATATATATATATATATATATATATATATATGTAAGATGGTGGGAAAAACCCCAGCAGAGTGCCTGATTAATTGAGAATCAAAATTAAGAGCGTAATATTTATTTATTATTTTTAGTACAGAAAATTACTACAACATTAGTACCGTCGGTTTCAAGGTCAGAAGAACTTAACCATCCGGCTCCCTTCAGCTTATGTTGTCACCTGTTACAGAAATGTGAATTCACGTATAACTCTCGTTCAGAGAGGGTTCACAGAAGGGATCTCATGCAGTTGAAGGAAGCCGCAATAGAAGGAGGTCAGTGATCTGGTTTTTCACGCTTTTCTCCATCAACACCAAGACGAGGGTAGGCCACCTTTTCCTTACTCGACAAGCACTTCTCCCCTACACACAATCTGCACAAACTCTTTAACAGAAGTACGATTAAGGTTTACTACTCCACCACCCCATCCATACGAAAAAAACATCTCTGCAGAACCCAAAGCAATAGTAAACGCAGGCTTCTCATACTAAGACAAAAAAACAACTGTCCTCTAGAGGGGAATTGCAATTGCAAAAATTGACTCCCTCGTATATGAATCCACTGTCATAATCCAGACTAGTAGTAGAGCCGAAAAATATATATGCATGACACAGGGAAGTTTCAAGCAAAGATTGTACGCACACAGGAATACTTTTAAATACAAAAACAAGGCAAACACGGCACTCGCGACCCGGATATGGCAACTTACAGATGAAGAGACACCCTTTACCATCAAATGGAAAGTAATAGAGAGAAGACCATTTTCTCCAGCCATAAATAGATGTTCTCTGTGTGATGCAGAAAAATACCATATAGTAAGGGCAATTATTGACCCAAATACGATCTGCTTGAATGTCAGAGACGAAAATTTTAAAGGATGCATTCACAGGAGACAAGCACTACTTATAAACTGGACTTACCGATACACATAAAGACCTACCAATAATACCCTCTCTCCCCAATACATAACTCCATAATTGCCCCTACAAAATACTAGCTTTCTACCTAGGAAAATCCTCCCACTTATCACCCTCTTACATATATTAACAATAGGAATAAATATCTTAATATTTTAATTGGCCCATCTCTACACCAAAACTTAAAACTAGTAAATTATACCACGTAAATATGAAATAATAACTTTCTCCCATAATAATTTTTCCAGACATTAAAAGTGTTAGACCCCCATTTCACGAAAACAATTCAGTAGACTTTAAAAATCCCCTAAACAAGTTAAATTTTGTTGACCTAATCCTTGTTCTTATCTCTAGATTAGACTTAATACACCAATATTATTACTTCATTACACCGTAGTTACAAATGTTAAATTCCGAATACAGAATCATTAAGGACCTTGTAGTGTTACTCCCCTTAGATCGATTGCCAGCTGGAGAGACCTGAATCGAGTTAAATCTTAATTTAAAGTACTTTTGGATTGATATACAGTTCAGACCTTGAATTTAAATTTGATGTATTCTTAAAACCTTTTTATACTTTCGAAACTTTAATCCTTAAACCCGTATTCTCTTCTTAACACTTTCTAGACGACAGTAAGTTAACTCGTCAAAACATTTAACGGTCTTAATACGATCTTAATAAACATTGAATGACGGGACTTGTATAGAGATTTTTCTCTCCAATTTTAATTTTTTACTGTTACATTTCACCCCTCCCTCTTTTTTCGAACTTTATTTAACTTTTTAGTCTAACATTTCTCTCCCTAACACAAATCTTTAACAAATATACATAACACTCTACAGCAAATAATTATCCAAACGAGTGATACGTGAATTCACATTTCTGTAACAAGTGACAACATACGCTGAAGAGAGCTTGAAACCGACGGTACTAATGTTGTACTAATTTTCTGTACCAAAAAATAAAAAAATAAATAAATGAATATATATATATATATATATATATATATATATATATATATATATATATATATATATATATATATATATTAGGGATGATCAAATTTCGTATGCTTGGCAGCCATTGACAGCTATCGTTTAAAAAACGTCATTACTAAGCCACGCTTCTATTTTTTCAGAACTATGGAAGTTCATAACGTGTATTATTTTTAAGTACTGAAGCTTACAGTTGAACTCAAGTTTCGATAATTCAACATTTTCAGTTGTCAATTTTGCGATCATTTGTTAATATTGTTTTTACTACAGTATCCGTAATAAGCGAACATTTAAATTAAAAAAATCTTATCTCAACATTTTTTTAATTTCCAAAAGTAAGGGGTTCATCTAACTAGAAGTTGATTTTTTTTTCAGAAAATAAAATAACGTATTTAACTACCAGGAATTATCTTTTAAAAATCATTAACTTAAACATGTACCAAGCACTTTATTTTTTTTGCAAGAATTGATTAGTTAAAGGGATTGTGAAAAAACCTACCCTCCACAAAACAGTTGCATTAAAAATTTCGAGTTAGCAATTGTTTTAAAGAAATGTCATCTCTTAACGCTTCTAATACCGAAAAGATTATCGAAATATAATAATTACTCTATTTTTAGTGAACTTTTGAAAAATTACATTTTTCACCTTATTAGACTAAATTAGAGCAGGTGCGTGTATATATATATATATATATATATATATATATATATATATATATATATTAGCAAACCCTACCCGCCCTCCAGACAGCAATTACTGACGCTGTAGTCTTCTTTACAGAAACCAAAGAAGAAATTTTCATTTGACATTTTGGTAATTTGGAGGAAATTTAAAAAACTGATGATTGTCGTAGTGTTAATTGATAAATTCCAATGTGGGGGAAATATACTATGCATGAACATCGTCAAATTTTAATTTTTAGGAATAAACAACAAAAAAGTTACATGATATGGTCTTTAAGATATTCAACGGCGATACATTTTATTTTGTTTCATTAAAACTGGTTATATAATGAAATGAATAAACATAAGAGTTGAACGTCGATTGGTCAAATACTCCACTTTTATATTACTGAGTAATTTGAAATGAGTACTTTGTACTTTTCACCTTTATTATAAAAGAAAGAAAAATACGTAAAGAATATTAAAGAAAGATACTTTATTTTGTAATTTAGAAAGATTAAAGCAGGTTTATGTCTTTTTTATGACAATTTTTTTAATTCATCATCATCATCATCATCATCATCATCATCATCTTCATCATCATCATCATCATCATCATCATCATCATCATCATCATCACTACCAACATTTTAACTCCTTGGCCGTTTAGCTAGGAGCAAAATGTAGTATCTGGACTGAATCTGCAGTTAGATTTATGTTCTCTGCCAGTGAAGGAGAAATCCTTCTAGACTGAGGCAATTGAAATTTTTGTTCCAATTCAGAGTGCCCATTTTGGGGTAGCTTGATTCTCCCCACATAAAATATTGACATTGTGCTTAACTTTGCTCTCGTTGGAGGAAGTAAATAGGAACAGCAGCAATAACAACAGCAACAAATTTATTAAAAATAATAATAAACGCATGTATTTAAAGATTAGAAATTATTAATTCATTAGAAACTTAAAAATAAATAAATATGCAAATGAGAGGCTGAGAGGATGACATCATGATGAACGAACTACATACAGTGACCCCCTTCCCCAAAGGAGGGGTTAATGCGTGGGAGGATGATATCATTACAACAGAATAGATAGTACACTAACTCCCCCCCCCCAAACACAAAACTGGTAATCCTGAGGAAATGGTATCGTGAGGAACGAATGTATACTGTACGCCCCCCCCCCCCCGAAGAGGAGGTAATGCCTGGGAGGAATATATCATGATGAATGAAAATATAAATAATAAGCATAAGCATAAACCGTTTTAATGTCAATATAGTTAGAATAGGTGGAAAAACATTTGCATTTATTTATTTAGATAACATTAAAAACCATGGCAAGTTTCATTGTACACGTGAAACGCCTAAATGAACATTGGATGGAAAAATATAGTCGCCATCTTTATAAACAAAGATGAATATGCTGGTTAACGAAAAACGATAACATTCATAATTTTCTAGTTAAAAAAGACATGTTTATTATAAACTTGCGTTATCGTTCTTCCTTAGCTAGTATTATGGTGACGAACATATACTACACTGACCCACCCCCTGATAATATCATGATGAAGGAACACTACTCCCCTCCACCCAAAAAAGAGGAAGTAATTCTTGCGTGGACGGTCTGATGAGAACAAAACCGATACTACACTACACCCCCATAAAAGATATTCTGACTAAATCCAGTCTTGTTTTTTTTTTCATTCTGGGAGGATTCTCTCCTACACACCTTTAAAAGCGGAGGAGCTAATTCCTGGGAGGACAGTCTTATGACAACAGAACTGATACTACACTACACCGCCCATTAAAAAATATTTCAATTTAATAAATTTTTTTTGGTTTTTTTATGTAAAAATGCCTAATCACAAAACAATATTTTTTATGGTTACGTGGCCTTTTGGCTAATATCAGAGTGTAGTATATGTTCTCAGCGATATTTGACACTTTACTAAAGCCGGAAGCAAATTATCTCTCTTGAAAATGACATTTTGAATAAGCTTTTAAACGCTATCATTTTTTAAATAAAATCTCTTTATCTTATTTTATTTATGATTATAATAATAGTACTATCGATTAAACGATTGCGTATGTAGAAGAAAATTTGACAATACAAAGTAGAAAGGTATATTACAGAATATTAATTTATTGAAATCTTAAAAATAAATAAATATGCAAATGAGCAAAATCGAGATTTGTTTAAATGAGTTGGAGATGCTTAAATATATGGAATTTCAATATATTCTTATATAGTTAGAATAGATAAAATATACCTTACGCATTTATTCATTTACATATATATATATATATATATATATATATATATATATATATATAGTTATTAGTAGAGATTGTGTGCATATATGTTTTTTTTTTCTTACATCGACAAATCGAGGTGTAGGTGTCTATCCTACAAAATAATTTAAAAAATTAATTATGAGTTCTCGAACATACACACATACACACTTTTGCAAAATAGTTAAATAAAGTAACAGACTAGTCGATGTAAGCACACACACACACAGACACAACTACACACACACACACCTATATATATATATATATATATATATATATATATATATATATATATATATATATATAAACATACGTATACGTTTAATTCTTCCGGAATCGTCACTTTAGAGATAATTCGGTCGTTGGATTCGAAACCCCGGAATCAGTCATGATATAACTCAAATTCCGACGTACACTATGCACAACTACATAAACGATGAGAGTTTGAAACCTATTGTAGGCAAACGACGTCAACAGTGTTCAACTTATGAAGGAACATGGATTAAAGCTATGATTTTGATGGCTGTATTAATACTACTCACTACAGTGCCCAGCCTAGATTGTGGGCGACACACACACACACACACACATATATATATATATATATATATATATATATATATATATATATATATATATATATATATATATACAGTGTAACCCGGATATAAGAGAGCTGTTGGGACCGAAGAATATGTCTCTTATATCCGGGTTTCTCTTATATCCGGGTATGGTCTATTTTGTTTATGTAATTATTGAAACACCACATATAACGCTTTTTACGCACAGAACACTAGTTTATTTAACAGTTATAGACATAAAAACACAGACAAAAATACTTTTCAATCAGTTTTCACAAATAATTCAGTCAAAAATTACTTTTTCTTAAAAAAGGAAGTCATTTTTGATTGTACAGAAATCTCTTTGTTAATATCATGAACACTTTCATACAGTCCGTAAATCATTTTCAATTCGCCATCAGGATTACGGCTTTTTGTTTCAATGTAGGCTGTCAGAGTTTCAAGCGCATTCAATACAGCCAGAGAATTTGGCTCTGGTTTGTCACTTTCAGAAACTTCAGAACTTACGCTTTCAGCATCATCATCTTCGTCAAATTCTTGATCATCCGATTTTATACCACGTGTGATGTCCGTGTCACTCAGTTCTCCATAACATTGTGTACTGTCATCGAAGCTGATAAATTCGTCAAAATCTGTTTGCTCCATGCCGGGTGGTGGAGAAAATTTTCGTCGAGTATTTCTTCCACTTCAGCCTGTTATTCAATGACAAAGCCGGCCTTTTTAAAACAATTTCGAATTGTTGACGGTTTGACCATGAAAAGTGCTCGTTTAATCATGTGCATCGCCTTCAAAACAGTGATCTGCTTGGCCACTTCGGACAGCGGCACTGGCGGTGTAGCATCGATCGCTGCGATTTGCATTTGAACAAGTTCCCGACGATAATACGCTTTGAATGAACGAATGATGCCTTGATGCAAAGGTTAAATGAGACTGGTGGTGTTTGGTGGTATGAGCGACAATTTGATGTTTAACAGATTTGTACCCGGCAGTAAGTTATGACAAGTTGCATTGTCCAAAAACAGAATAATCTTTCGATTTTTAGCAATCATTTTTCGATCAAGCGTTTTCATAACGTCAGTAAACAGCTGACTAGTCATTCAGGCTTTACAATTAGCGAAGTAAGGAAATGGCAGAGTTTTGACATTTTTAAAGCAGCGTGGGTTTGCCGCCTTACCGACAACTACAGCTTGCTTTTCACTGACGTCCATGTTTGTGAACTGAAGTATCGTGAGTCTGTCTTTCGGAACTTTTGTCCCATTTGAATGTTCGTCGCCGGCAAATCGCAAAGATCCAGACGACATGGCTTTGTAGAAAAGTCCCGTTTCAGCACAGTTGCCAACATGTTTTTGATCATATCCACGAAAAAGTTGCGGCAAAACGTTTGTCACGCATTCGTTGGCAGGAACGTGATCTGCTGACGTTGATTCGCCGTGAAATTTTTTGAACGAAACATTATTGGTCTGCTTCCAGCGCATGAGCCAGTTATTGCTCGGTCAAAATCAACTTCAAGATTTACGGCCAGTTGTGATGCTTTCTGCCTAATGACGTGATCGGTGACGGTAGCTCCATGAGCACATGCTTGCGTAAACCATTGTGTAAGCCGTTTGTTAACATCCTTGTGCACGGATCGGCGCTTTCGTTTGCAATTAGTGTTTCCGTTCATTTGCATGTAAGATCTGAGATCGTTTTCTTTCTTGAGAATTTTTGCTGCTGTTGAATAACCGATTCCATACTTTTGGGCCGCAGCGGCCAGTTTGAGTTTCTTCACTTTGACATCGTCGATGAGCTCCAACTGTTCAGAAATGCTCAGAGTTTTTCGTTGAGACGCCGACATCACTAAGCGTATGTAGTAGCAGCCGATAGTTGTTGATGTCGTTGCTTGATGAGTCGAGCATCGCTGCTGCTGTTGTTGTTGTTGTTGTTACTGTGATGAGTGCGGCAGGTCCAGTGGTGAGCGGGTGTCTGGTAGTGTCAAGTGGTCAAGTGCTGCTGCCTGTTGTCGCACCTAGCTATTTTGGGCAGAGTGGCGGTCGGAAATAGGACCTATTTCTTCTCGTCCCCTGTAGGCAATTTGGTCATACACTGACCAATCAGCTTACAGGGCGTATGAATTTCAAGCTGTCCCCTCACGGACTATTTCAAATGGTGACTCGACGTAAAAGGAACACAGACCTTTTAAAAAAACAAAATTGCACGAAATTGAGTTGAACAAAAAAACCTTCTAAGTATTTCAACAGCGAAAGAGTTAAAAACTGAAAACAACGTCAACTTTTAAAAAGAAAGAAAACACGTTTTAAAACTGAAAACAACGACGACCGTAAAAACTCTGCCGTTCGAAAAGAAAAACACGAAAGAAAGAAAACACGTTTTCGAACTTTCCAAATATATTTTGTTTCTCCTTTTTAGCTAAAGAAAACAAAATTTTTAAAAAGATATTTCTTTTTAACACGAAAAGAAAAAAATGAAGAAAAAGAAAACTACTGAAACCCATATATATATATATATATATATATATATATATATATATATATATAATGCGTATGAAGAAATAATTAGTGTTCTTAACTATGTTAGCAAGAGCATAATATATTTATCATACAATTATGTGCTGATTTACTATTTCTAGGAATGATTTAACTATATATATATATAGGGTGAGGCAGAGAGGACGGACGTTTTTTAAAATATCACAAAATCGTTAATTTTTTTATTGAAAACAAATGTATTCACAGATTTGAGTTCATGAAGTCTTAGCATTTTTTATTCTCTTTTCAGTTGGAGCAATGGAGCCATGGACGATAAAACACGGCGTTTTTTGCGTACGACAGTTTCGTCAAGAATAATGAGTCTATCACGGCAGTTCAGCGTGACTTTGGTCACCATTTTAATATCCACCGAAATCAAGCTGTTCCCACTCGCAACACTATCCTATGTTGGGTTAACGCACTTCGTACACGAGGTACACTGATGAACAAAAGACTACCAAGGACTAGACGATCAGTACATACCCCTGAAAATGTGGAACGCGTCAGACAAGCCGTGCTACTCAGTCCGACTCGTTCTGCTTGGAAACATTCTTCTGAACTAGGTTTGAGTAACTGTTCAGTAAGGCGTGTTTGGCATTAAGAACTGCAATTCCATCCTTACAAATTGGCCGTTGTGCAAGACCTGAAGCCCGGGGATTACGCACAGCGAGTGACGTTCGCCCATGAGATGCAGGCAATTTTTTAGTAAAATGGCAACCTCATATTGTGCATCAGTGATGAAGCTCATTTTCATATCAATGGCATGGTTAATCAACACAACTGCCGTTTGGTGCGTTATAGTCAAAACTGGCGTCATTGGTCCTTACTTTGTCGCAGAGGATAATGGGAATGCTGTTACCGTGAACTCGGATCGCTATATCGAGATGATAAACAACTTCTTTTTACCTGAGTTACTACGAAAATGTATTCCCATTGGACGTGTGTGGTTTCAACAGGGTGAGGCGACAGTTCACACAGCTAGAGCATCAATTGACGTTATTCGCCCTCTCTTCACTGGTCGCCTCATTTCCAGGTTTGTCGACATTCATTGGCCTCCTCAGTCCCCTGACTTATCCATGTGCGACTATTTCTTATGGGGGTCACCTTTAGGCACGTGTATACGAGGATAAGCCCCGTACACTGGAAGAACTTAAAAAAGCTATTCGCGAGGAAGTTACCCAAATTTACAGAGCGATGATTGAAAAAGTTTATTAAAACTTCCAAGAACGCCTTTAAAAATGTGTCACTGATAACAAACGCCACATGAGCGATGTTCTTTTCCATACTTGATTTTGTAAAATGCTATTTCAATACAAACTAACATCTGTGAATAAATTTATTTTCAATAAAAATTAACGATTTTGTGATTATTTGAAAAACCTCCGCCCTCTCTGCCCCACCCTAAGTATAAATTTTTATTAATAAAAACATTTTTACTGCATATTTGCAAACATGTTTCAGCTGCGACTTAATTTCAAGTTTAGTATCCTCAGATCGCGGTGTATATTTACTGCAGCATGAAGAGCCTGAAATAAAGTTGCAACTGAAACATGTATGCACATATGTAGCCAAAATGTTTGTATAAATAAAAATTTATGCTAAGATACAGCCCTACTTGTTATTGAGCACTATCATATAAACTCCGTAGTTTCATTGGATGAATCAACAATCATACAAACACACTCTTTCTCTCTCTCTCTCTCTCTCTCTCTCTCGCTTTCTCTCTCTCTCTCTCTCTCTCTCTCTCTCTATATATATATATATATATATATATATATATATATATATATATATATATATATATATATATAATGAACGTGTATTTTGGGAATAGCTTGAGGTTGAAGGTCAATGATGGTTTAGTGGAGAGGGCGTTTTACATTAAAAGAAACAAATTTGAAAGCGCACAACTCAATAAACTCGACCCGAAGAAAATGATCAGATATGCCGACTCGCGGTTTAAATAATCAAAGAGGACTACTCGTAGGGAATTCTTGCAATTAGGACGTGTAAATCTCTCCTCTTCCCCACTTTTCCAGTTGTATACTACTACTACTACTACTACTACTTTTATTATTATTATTATTATTATTATTATTATTATTATTATTATTATTATTATTATTATTATTGTCAGTTCGGTCCGAGCTGTGAAAGGCGTTTTCAAGCTGGTAGGTTCAAACGTAAACTTTGTCAAAAGAATTTCCAATTATTGGTCAAAATTCTATTTTGAGTGCGAGGTTTTCAGTAAATCTCCTATTTTCCCTTTTGCGTTCATTTCAATAGAGGAAAAATTGCAGTCAGCCACAAAGAGTCATAATACATCATCAGTAACGAGATTACTCGTGGGGGTCTAGAGAAAGTAATAAGAATAATGATGATGATGATGATGATGATGATGATGATGATGATGATGATGATGATGATGATGATGATGATGATGATGATGATGATGATTTGCAATAGTAATAATGATAGCCGTCTTTGTTACGAAAGTGGACTATACAAATATAGGTTAGAGAATGGAATGCAAATCTGGGTTGTATTTGGAATTCAAGGCTGAGTTTGTTTTGGCAGTGTGTGATCATGAAAATTGGTAAGTAAAATTGTAAAATAAATATTAGTTTTTGTAGAACTAGAAAGAAATGTGCAAAACAAACACAGATTTCGATAAATACACTCAACCGATCGGACAACGTCGGTAAACATTGATACCTAATAACGAGGTCGTCCAGTAGGAATCTGGCAGGGAGCCCACATTCATAAAGAAATGAGTGTAAGAGACATCAATAATAGTATACAATGTAAAATCTTTTTTGTTTCGAGTCTTTATTTGTGATCAAATCTGCAGAAAAAATACTTCTCAAAATACTAGACAAATCTACCGGCCGAAGAAACTAAGTTAGTTCAGATTTTCCGCATCTTCCCGAGCTACAAGCGTATACCCTGAGCGAACACGATAGTTTTATGACAAAGTAAGAGGGCTACCCGGCGTTATCTGGGACCTTATACAGAAAAATAGAAGAGGTTAAAAAGTGTGTAAAATATCTTTATATTAAAACTTCTATCCTCTACCGCTCTCAATCCGTATTTCTATCTTTCTCTCTTTCCCTATTATTTCCCTCCCTCTCCCTAACCTTCACTTTTCCCTCCACTCAGTTCATACTTCTCTATCGTATCAAAGAACCCATATAGTTCATTTCTGCCCCTGGACTAAAACCATGTTCATTTATGTAGAGTCCCTGTCATGTGAAAGAACTCATAAGGCATGTCTATTTATGTAGCGACCCTATTATATAAAAGAACTCATATTAATGTGTCCCTGTTGTATCAAAGAATCCATATGGTTCATTTGTGCCCTGAACCAAAATCATGTTCATTTATGAAAGAACTCATAAAGCATGTTCATTTATGTAGCGCCACTATTATATAAAAGAACGCATATCAATTATAAGTTGGCGATTTCTTTACATGGCGGAAAGTGGCGGACAATGGCCGATAATTGCAGATATTAGCAGATAGTGAGAGTAGGAGGAAAAGATTAAAGAAAGACAGAAATAAAACAGGAGAGTAGGATGAACAGAAGAACGAAAGGAAGAAAACGTGGAAGTAGGAGGAAAAGAAGAAAGAAAAAAGAAAATGGGGGAGTAGGAGGAAAAGAAGAAAGAAAAAAGAAAATGGAGGAGTAGGAGGAAAAGAAGAAAGAAAAAAGAAAATGGAGGAGTAGGAGGAAAAGAAGAAAGAAAAAAGAAAATGGGGGAGTAGAAGGAAAAGAAGAAAGAAAAAAGAAAATGGGGGAGTAGGAGGAAAAGAAGAAAGAAAAAAGAAAATGGGGGAGTATGAGGAAAAGAAGAAAGTAAGAAAAAAAACGTTGTGGTAGAAGGAAAAAAAGAAGGAAAGAAAACGGGGGAGTCAGAGAAAAATAAGAAAGAAAGAAAACGGGGGAGTAAAAGGAAAAGAAGAAAGAAAAAAACGTGGGAGTAGGAAGAAAAGAAGAAAGAAAGAAAACGTGGAAGTTGGATGAAAAGAAGAAAGAAAGAAAGAAAACGTGGAAGTTGGATGAAAAGAAGAAAAAAGAAAACGGTGGAGTATGTGAAGAAGTGGTGCTGAATATTAAGCAACCCTTGCTTCACTACACACACGTATGTGCAGCTGGACATTGAGTAACCCTTGCCTCACTACACACTTATGTGCGGCTTGAGATTGAGTTACTCTTGCCTCACTACACACTCTTCCTGCTTATTGCGCAACCCTTGTCTCATGACACACTTATGTTCAGAAGTGGTATTGTGATGATTGAGCAACCCTTTGCTTCACAAGTCTTGTGCAGAAGAGGTGCGGCTGGAGATTGAGGCACCCCTACAGGGAATGCCGACAGGGCTGCAGTTCTAGGAGGTGCACCCTCCCAGGCCTGCACCATCACCCTTGCAGGGGTGGTTAGTTTATTAAAATCATGCCAAGTACTTGTTTCTCTCCCCCCTGCCAAAAATGAATGAAAAATAATGAATGAAAAATAATGAATGAAAAAAAGATGAAAGAAAAGAATTGAGGGAAAAGAAACGGAGGAAAAAAATGAATTAAAATAAGTATGATAAAATTATGAAAAACCTATTAAATGAAAAAAAAATGAATGAAAATATGAATACAAATTTAATTTTTAAAATTAAGGAATTAAAAATTAATGAAAAATAACGAATTAAAAAAATGAATGAAAAAAAATTGAATTGTATTGTCTTATTCCCGGACAATGCCAAGTACTTGTTTCTATAAATATAAAATCAAGGAGGCCTCCAGGGCTATACTAAAATCACTCTTTCTGATTCCCCCTCCCTTTGATAAGGACAATAGTCTGGAGAGAAACCTAATAAAAATAAACAATAATAATGTGACGATGGCGTAAAAAAAGTATCCAAACCTATTACTATGACGTCATGTACCAGTTAATATGACGTCATGTATGCAAGATAACATTAAAAATTGTGATCACATTAAACGAAAAAATGGCCATTTGACACCCAAAAAATGAATCTTTTAAAAAAATTGTCGAGAAAGGAAACTTGGTTATGACCTCAAACTACCGAGGAATAACTTACATCCATGTCTGCCAAAATATACAATGCAATGTTTTTGAACCGAATCTAACTTGAAATTGAACTTCTGCACAAAGCTTAACGGTTCGGAAGATTTTGTAAGGCATATGTGAAAGAAATCTAGAGGCCGTTTTGTATTCATTGATTTCTGTAAGGCATATGTGAAAGAAATCTAGAGGCCGTTTTGTATTCATTGATTTCTGTAAGGCATATGTGAAAGAAATCTAGAGGCCGTTTTGTATTCATTGATTTCTGTAAGGCATATGTGAAAGAAATCTAGAGGCCGTTTTGTATTCATTGATTTCTGTAAGGCATATGTGAAAGAAATCTAGAGGCCGTTTTGTATTCATTGATTTCTGTAAGGCATATGTGAAAGAAATCTAGAGGCCGTTTTGTATTCATTGATTTCTGTAAGGCTTTCTATTCAATACATAGAAGGAAGATTACTAAAATTCTTCTGGCATCTGACATTCCAGATGAAACTGTTGATGCAATATTGATCTTGTACAGCAGAACACAGTCTATAATGAGATCACGTGACAGAGACACCAATTTTTTTTAGGTCACTGCTGGTGTTCTTCAGTGAGATACTATACCTTTTTATTAGTTTATAATCTGTTTTGACTACATCCTCTGTATGTCAATAGACAAGTTGAAAGAACATAGTTTGACATTGGTACCTGCAAGAAGCAGAAGTGATCCTACAGAGAAAAGTACTACCGCAAGCTATGCTGATGACTTTGCAATTTTTGTTCACACAACTAAAGGAGCAGAGACCTTACTACACTGTCTTGGAGAAACGGCAAATTGCATTGGGCTTTATGTTAACACAAACAAAATGGAGCTTATTCTCTTGAATACACATGGAAATATCTTTTCTCTAAGTGGGACTTGTCTAAAAATGTCAACGAGTTTACCTAGTAAAGTTACAAGCCACAAAAAGTGATCTAAAGGTGCGAATCAACATTATCTGAGTGTAACTCGACAAGATGAAGCAATCTGGAAGTCAAATCTTTCTACGAAGGTGAAACGTGACTTATTTGAAGCCATTGTTACATCAGTTCTTGTATCTGCAAGTAGCAGCTGTAGTTTCACCAAAAGATTGGAGAAGAAAATTGATGGTGTGTACACCAGAATGCTCAGATCTGCTCTTAACACCTCCTGGAGACAACATCCCACGAGAGAGTAACTCTACAGACACATTCCTCAGATCTAAGCTTTGATCAGAGACAAGAACTAGATTTGCTGGACACTGCTAAGATGAAATCATCAGCGACATTTTTTTATGGATGCCAAAATAGAGATTTGGCTTCGTGGGAAGACCGCACATAATCTACATCAAGCAACTAGCAGAAGACTCACAATGCAACTGTGAATACCTACCAGGTGTGATTGGGGATAGAACCAGATGGAGTGGGAGATTAAGAAGGATTCCTGACACAAAATGATGATGATGATGATTCCTGAAATTAGAAGGGCAAACATTAGCAGGATGCTAACACTAAGGTCTTTCATCTAAGTCCCACAACTTCTTTTGTTGTAACATTTTGCATGGTTTAGCAAGACCATGCATAGATTTAATTTACATGTGATCTTGTCACCTGGATAGTGATTATATCTTACACACACACACACACACACACACACACACACACACACACATCAATATGCAGGGACAGTTACAACAAACCGAGACATAGCTACATATTTAAAGTCAAACATAGAAACGTTGAGTTAAATAGACAATGCACCCACAAAATATTCACACATTACATTTCTTCTTACAATAAGTTTTTCTGATACTACCATTATTATTATTATTATTATTATTATTATTATTATTATTATTATTATTATTATTATTATTATTATTATTATTATTATTATTCCTTCAATTTTAGACAGTTTCCAGAAATTACTGAATTATTCACTTTGGACTATCATATTTTCATGTCAGTTAATACACTCCCTTTGAAATACAGAGCTCTCTAATCAATGCAACAATTTTAAAACTGGAGTTTTTTTACCGGACAATTGTTCGAACACATGGATTTTTCTTCAATATGCTAGTGTTTTAATCTTGTTTATTTTGTTTATTGCCTGCTAATTTATGGATGGATGTATTTAATTGCTTAATATTTTGTCTAGAATGCATTTTCTGACGAGAGGGAAAGTTGAACTTTTTTTTTTTGACTGGTACTTTCTTCTGCCGACCCAATTAATACATTTTCTCTCGAAACGCAGCTATCAAATCTGCCACTTATAATAACAGCAATTATGTGGTATTTAAATGGGACTATTCATTTATTTACTTTATTTACAATAACCTAAAGTACTTATGGATGTGGGTTCCGACATAACGATTAAATTGTCTCTGAAAATTCGGTGACTGTATTCAAGATGAAGAGAGCCCCGCCCATCACAAATGAAAATTAACACTCCAAGACCAGATTACTAAACTTCCCTCACGAACATCCGTTTTCCACAAAAATACATTTTTTACGTCCAAATATTTTGTTCCGATTTATATATTTTCATTTTCGTGTTCAATTTATGTTTCCATTCTGATGCCACTGATGAATGCCAGCCAGAAGATCTTCGTAGGCAGCAATGTCGCTGCTTATATAATTATCTTATGCCAAGTACATCTAGAGATTATATGTAAGTACTATTTTGGCATTTATTCAATATCATTATGTTTTATATGTGACATCTAATTTAGAGGTTTTACTATTTTACATTTTGTAGCAACTGTAAAAAGAATAACACTTAATTTTTCATTTCAGACAGAAATTTTATAAACTATTGTAATTATTACAGTTTTCAGTGTCGAGAGATAAACTTAAGATTAATGACTCGCAAAAAAACTAACAAGGGACAAAAATAATTACATAATAAACGAAATTAGTAAAGGAAAGTCTCCGCTTCAAATTTAGATTTTCAGAAAAGGGATCATCGAACTATCAAGAAAGTATGTCAGAATTGAATTGAACCGAGAAAAAAGAAGTCTTAAGCTAAATTGAGAAGAAATCATTAGAAATCCACATGCCAGTGGTTCATTCATATTTCGGACCGCTGATAACTAACCTTTATCCTCAAGCGTAAATCGTCAATATTTATGTGTGACAACGCACCAAGTCACGCTTCAAAGTCCACCAAAACATGGTTACAAGAAAAGGGATTTGTAAGGATTTCGTACATGGACTGACCATAGTTGTGACATAAATCCAATTGAGAACCTGTGGGGTGCCCTTAAGAGAGGTATTTATTCCAATGGTAAACAGTTTAACAGCAAGTGTGAACTATGGCAAGCAGTAAAATCTACTGCAAGTAACTTATTAATTGCTACCATAACACATTTAACGTCAGCTGTCGACAACAGTTATTGAAAAATAGGAGCGTCAGTGCTGATATTGAACCCATATATGAAGACTTAAAATAGATAAATCTATAGATAAACTCGACAGAGATCAATATATTAGTTGTTGGTTGGAATAAGTTGAATAAATTTATTTCTGTTCGTACAAGTCGGGGATACATCCTCGACAATCAGTCCAACAGTGACTTTGTTGCTCTCTTTGAGAAGGGGTTAGTTTATTGCTAATCGCCTGAGGCGTCCCTACCAGTGAATACTGATGCGGCTGCTACAGCATTTTTTGTAGGCTGGAGTGCGCTAATTCTAGAGTGTTGGATTTTCAACCAAACCTGATCTTGTGTCTAACCTCCTGAAGAGGTTAATTGTTGGTTGTTGTGTTTTGCGTTGTGTCAAGCTGGCTTAGGTCATATTATGTTGAAACCATACTTATGTTTTGTATACGAATGCTTTGTAGATCCAGTTGTTCTGACCAATTGTTATATCAGCCGAAGTTTTCGTTTCTATCATTCTGGCAACCTAGGGGCTGTCCTAAACCATCAAACCCTTCTGTGTCAGAATGAAGTGTGATCAGGCTCGCTCGTAAGAGAAGCACCATTCCATGGTGTTTTATGTCTGATGGGCTCCTACCGAGAAATGCAGTTATTTTTGTACACATTCGAAAATGGCTGCTGCCCCCCCCCACTACGCCCACACGTCACTGTAGTTGGAAACGGGTAATTATCAAATCGTTTTGTCGACGTACATTTTGTAAATAAATTGTCTGTATACGATTGTAAACATGCGCAATGGTGCATGTTTAATGGGGCACATAGATGCGTATTACGGGCGGCCTGTAATCGGACGAAATATTTAGCTAAGACAAGAGAACATCTTGAAATATTAATATCTTCTTGGATACGAGGTTCCATACTGTGATTGCGAGCCACTTGAGATTTTACAAAAGTAATGTTTATTTCAGACGGTGGACTCCGACGATCAGTTAGTTTTTATGTCCATAGATTAACAGCTGATAAAATACAAGTGGTCTCGCGGTGTGGTCCGATAGTCATATATATATATATATATATATATATATATATATATATATATATATATATATATATATATATATATCTTTATCTCTCTCTCTCTCTCTCTTTCTCTCTCTCTCTCTCTCTCTCTCTCTCTCTCTCTCTCTCTCTCTCTCTCTAGACCCAACTAACCCCCTCTGTCCGTTTTTCCGGAATATGTATATATATATATATATATATATATATATATATATATATATATATATATATATATATATATATATATATTCCGGAAAAACGGACAGAGGGGGTTAGTTGGGTCTCTGATGGGTGGAGAGGCAGAGGGGGGGGCTTTGCAGCCTTAAACAGACGGTGTTTAGTTGGAAGAGATGTTTTGTCTTGATTTCAAGGCTATAGTTCGGTAAAGAAACCAAGTATAATTGTAACCTCTTTAAATAAAACATTGTTACTTGTTACTTTAGTTATAATTTTATTTTGGAAACCAAACTTCATCTTTCAGGTCCTAAATCATATCAAACAACGCTCTGGTGTTTTCAGATTTCTTCCGACATAGTTAAAGATATTTTATCTGAAAATTGTTATTAATTCTGAATATTTTAGGGTTACATAACAGAGTTGTTTTCGTTATAAAAACGAGTTTTTTTTTTCTCTGGAAAACAGTTGAACTTCAGTTGAGCATCTAATACGCTCTGAAGCTGTTCGTTTTCGTCTCTGTTTTTACATAAATAAAGTCAATTTAACCCAATCTAATTGACCATCATCGATTCCAAACGAAAACCTCCATGTTTTAATCCGCTCTTCCATCCACTTTGGCCAATTCCTGATGCATGTTTCCAGAAAATATGCGTTCCTTTCGTTCTCTTTAAAATTCTCTTACATTTTTTCAGGTAAACTTCTTCTTTCAGCACAGTCTTTTACATAGAAGGTCGTAGCCATTTTTGCTCTCATGCTAATATCTACTCCTACTGCCTTCTGTGTCAACATGGGAACTGTTCTAATCGAGTGACTTTTTTGCTAAATCGCCGCCATCATTTCATATTTCTCTACTTACTATTATCTATATACTACATTAGATTTTGAATCTAAAACAATATTTTACATTAACTTCGTGGGGTCTGCGTTCGAACCGAACAAACAGAATTAGAAAGTAATTCACCACTTCAACGTTATGGCCGGGAATTTCTATCGTTCATATACTTTCCTGGCGCAACGCCGGGACGGGTCTCGCTAGAATATAATAAACAGATGTGTTTAAAGTTTAAAACATCGATCGTAGTTTTCTTCTATATTTATCCCGAGAAGCAGACGCGGTCAAAGACTTGGTCAGCATTAAATCCAGCCGTATTGAGATTTTATTGTATCCAACTACCTTTGTTTTGGGCGTCCTCGACCTTTTTCTAGGGTTCGCATCGGGGTGGTGGCATCATTTGTATGAATTACAGTTAGGTACCAACGAAGACAATTTTCTCTCATTTTCTCTGTTGTTTCTCGCGTAAAAAAACGAAAAAAAACAAACACGAACAATTACTATGGTTGGTTGTAAGAAAAATCTTCCTTCTGTGTATTCATCGTTTACAAAACACAAAGCAGTGTTTCTATTCATTCTTTCTTCTGTCGTCGAACCTACAACAGTCATGTATGTCCGTGTTTGTGTCTGTTTGTGTACCTGGCGTTTTTAGCGCAAACATGTTCCGATCCTTTCCATCTCGATTCTCTCATCGGTCCCTCTCTTTCACTTTTTCTCTCTCTTTGCCTCTCTTTCCCTCTTTTGTCTGTCTATTTGATTCCATCGTTTGCATTAACAATTGACGTCATCCAACATTCTTTGTTTTAATTTAAATTATATTTTTGTGAATATCATGTTGTTTGTTAAATTTTTAATAACTTTGAAAAGCTATTTATTTACGAGTTCTAAACATTGTCCGTTGACTGACGCGATAAAACTATCCGTTTATTATCGGATATTAATACAATTATTTCAGCCAAAATTCCTAAACGACTTTCGTTTTAATCATTCTTTTCAATTCGAGTCTTTGCCAGGAATTTATTCTAACTGATCTTTGCAGCTATTTAATGCTAGACAAGTACATGGAGGCAGAAACGAATATTTTCAACGTTACTCTGTAATTGACGTATCTGGCTTAATTCTGAATTCCCCACACCCACTCCTCTATTATAGTTTTACTGAGCTCCAAACTGGGCTCAACTTAAGCAACGAGTCTTTCTTCTCGAGAATCCGGCTAAGAATCCGTCGACTTATTACGACAGTACCGTCAAAGACTTGAAGCCGCCATGCGCATGTAAATTAGTTGGACGCAGTAGAAACGGGAGACAACGGCAACGACGAAGGGGAGGTGAAACCTCTTAACCTAGTTTTACTTATTCGACGTCTGATCCTTATCTTGTCAAAGTCATCCTTGTAAAAGAAAACGAGTAAGCGCTTAATTATTTGCCTTCGTCTAGCAATTCCGAGCGATTTTCTTCATTCATGCGTATATGCTTCGTAAAATACCATGAAATGAAATATGAAGTAACAAATATATACATGTGTTCCCCTATGTATGAAGCACTCTGATTTCCACTTCGTTTTATACAATACTCTTCCGTAAAAAGAATTGAGTGTTCTCAGTTATCAATATCGTAAAACTGTAATGAAATGAATTAAAAATAATATAAGACGATATAATCTTTTCTACTTAGAGTAACAGCTCTAGCGCCCTAGTTTCGAATCTCGCTACGTATTGCCACATTGATAAGTTGTGAAATGACGGAACATCTGTCTTTGGATGACTATATATACTGCCCTATGGGTGGCGCACTCTGGTAGTGGTAAATCCCAAGTGGGGAGTTGTTCAGAGAGATGTTTGTTCACATTACATTTAAATTTCTGCATGTTAGTAAAGTCGGGGAAACTGGGAGCAGAGAGGGAATTCCAAAGGCAATCGGTTCGAAGAAAGAAGCTATTAGAGTAGAAAGCTTTCTGGCATCTCGTGACCTCTACAATATTTGTCGGGGTCATTTACGTTGAAGGGGAAATACATAGGCAGCAAGTTCGTTGGAGTACATTCCACTTAAGTACTTGTAGAACAATCACAGGGGCACAACACTGCGGCGATGGGACAGGTTGGTCGACAGTGAGAGACTTATTAGATTAAAGGCTCTTTTTGGACCCTGTCATATTAATATGAGAGCCTAGTAGTTTGGGCACCAACCCAGATGTGGCAACAATACTTCATGCATTGGCGAATGGTGTCTTTGTAGAGAGATGGGATAATGGCAGGTGAGAGAAGGTTTCTAGTCCGGTTGTGGTCACGCAGATTGTTCAGCAGGTCCGCCTTATTTTTACAAGTCTTTATCGCCGTGACTACTGTAGGAATATCCATAGATGTAGATGGCCATACTGTACGCTTGTACGACCCGCAGAGCACGCTTCCTTTCTTCAAAGCATACAGAGTGCTTTAAAAGTCTTGGGCACATTTCCTCATATCTGCTCGACTATTAACGGTAGTAAGATGAAACTGGTATCATTTTCAAACAAAATTCAGTAATTTTTTTTGTAATGCTAATTCATTTTTTATATCTTTTTAGGCCCAGTAATGGTGTTTACTCAACCAGAAAAGGCGTTTTGCATCCTTTAATTTTCAAAAACTGAATCATGAACACGTGTTTAATGTGCATTTCGCACAAAATTCTGAAAAGAGGCCATGTCTAAGAAAGCTGTCTACGAACCATTTTTTCTTTGAAAAGGCAACAAAAGAACGAAAGATGATAACGCAGAAGTTGTTTTACTTTCATCTCTTTTCGCTTTTTTTAATAGGACTTTGAGAATTGAATATAATTATTCCGGTATAAAATATACAGAGAAGCAGAGAAGGCGGAAGAAATGGCCATTTCTACACCCTAGAGTGATATACATATGTCCGATTTTTTAATATTAGAGTGAGTAGATTCGCTAATAGATATATGAACTAGTACATATTAATGATTATTTAGGAAATGCTGTACACGAATGTCAGAAATTGACCCGATTGTGGACTCTAGTATCGTGAGAACAGGAAGCCAATGATAAGTGGTGTATGTGATATCATATATTCAGAGGTGACGCAATTCTGGTATGAATTTCAGGGATTTTCTTGGAGAAGTGACCAAGCGAGCTGACGTATTAAATATGGTCGAATCAAATGTAACAATCAAAAAAAATGTTTTTACTTATTAAATGATAATAATAATAAAAAACAATAAAAATAACAATAATAATAATAATAATAGTAGTAGTAGTAGCAGTAGTAGTAGGAGTAGTAGAAGTAATAATAATAATAATAATAATAATAATAATAATAATAATAAAAATAATAATAACAATAATAATAATAATAATAATAATAATAATAGTAGTAGTAGTAGTAGTAGCAGTAGTAGTAGGAGTAGTAGAAGTAATAATAATAATAATAATAATAATAATAATAATAATAATAATAATAATAATAATAATAATAATAATAATAATAATAATAATAATAATAATAATAATAATAGCCGATAAACATTTAAAGTCTCGAGCGTTTCAATTGAAGACGTCTTTTTGGTAGATATACAAATGTTTTATTTATTGTGAATTTTAATGTTAACTAATAAGAAGCTTTTGCGATTTCACTTCGGGGGTCGGGAGATAATATTTTTTGCGTTTTGTTTGAGTTGAACGTAATTGAAATCTCTCCTTCCCAAAAAAAGTAGCTAGTCACGGTAGAGAACAACATTTACCGTTATTTTTCAGGAGCCGATAAACTTTTAAAGTCTCGAGCGTATCAATTGAAGACGTCTTTTTGATAGATATACAAATGTTTTA
>OY744552.1:30711392-30756392 GCA_963556195.1 Sepiola atlantica | reverse complement strand
GAAATACTTCATAGAATATGGAGAAGTAAGGCCTAGATAAAACTTTGCCCATCCTTACGTTGTCACACGTTTGTGAAACCAGTTTTAACATACAACTGTGGATCCAGAAGTTTGACGAAGAAAATAGAACAGAAGCTTAGCCATCATATCCAGAACGCTGCACCAAGACATTCGAAGAATAAGGCAGAAAGATGTCAACTTCATTTTGGAGAAGCTAACAACAAAGTCAGATGTGCAGTAAATTCACGAATTTGCAGACGACAGAGAAGGCTACCAAAATATTGTTAGTATACAATGTAAGTAAAGATGGGATAAGATGTTAATTGATGACTTCAAATCGATACAATTTGGATGAGGATGATCTATGCATTAGTCATATCCTTTAATGGACAATTCACAGCTCGTTATTTTCCCAAAGCGTTGTTAATGTTGCCCGGGGGGGGGGGGCGTCATTCATGCGGACAAATGCACAGAAGCCATGCATCTTTATGCATCTTTATGCATATATCCTACAGGAAAGCAAAAGATAAACAACGGATTACAATCACAAATACGACAGATATTCGCTCGCTGCACGCAAAGTTTAGATCCGTAAAAACAAACTTATCTCGTTGTTTTCAGCTTTCCTCTGACACCCTAAATGGCAGCACATATCTGAATGTTGCACACAGCAAGTTCCGCAGATATATATATATATATATATATATATATATATATATATATATATATATATATATATATTTTCTTAACATTTTACGCATTTCATTCTCCAACAGCTGTATGAATAAATTATAATATATATATATATATATATATATATATATATATATATATATATATATATATATATATATATATATATATATGCAAAATAAAAATGGAATTGACGATAAGCGAATCAACAAACTAACAAAAAATATAAACTCAAACACATATAAAAGCTCTTCCAGTTGCTAGAAAGCAACCATCCTCGGTTGGAAATCAGAACTTCAATGAACAGAAATTCAAATTGTGCAAGACGCGTCCGAGAAAAATATTATACGGACATGTACAAAATCTGCGACAATGGCATGTCGATGTTATCGATCTACAGCTATTAGAAACTGAGATCGCATCAGGAAGAATTTAAATCCGATCCTTCCCTCAAATCATATTTGGGAATAATATATATATTTAGTTACATTGGTTTTTCAAGCACTACCCTATCCCGCCGCCTCACCATGCATCTTGTAAATTCTAGCTTAATTTACCAACATCTACAAAAACATAACTGCCCTCCCTCTGATTTAAGACAAATTCTAGTTAATACCACTGAAATTATACATTCCGAAACCAATTTAAAAAATTAAAAATTCTGGAAGCTATCTACATAAAAACACGTCTACCTTAAATTAACAACATCACATATGAAACCAGTGGTAACACTTTAAAATTCTATACGTAATGCGATTTTGTTCTGTGATTCCATCTAGCGTTGCTGAATTTAAATCGTCAACGACTTCCTGGAGCAATGCGAAAACGTTCTATGCGCGTTTCTCCGCCGTTTTTTTTTAAATTCTCTTCTTTGTCCAGCTTTTTTGTTAATTTGCTTTTGACGCGACGAAGAATCGAAAACGTTCGTGAAACCTGTGAAACCTATGGAACATTTATTTTATTTTTTTTCTATTTTAATACAAAAAAGACCATCAGAAAAATTGAAAAAATAAAAAAAGGTATAATTAAACAGATGAATTCTGGTATTTTTAACAATGTTTGCATATATATATATATATATATATATATATATATATATATATATATATATATATATATATATATATATATATATATATATATATATATATATGCATATATACATATCATTATATGTATATATATAGAGAGAGAGAGAGAAAGAGAGGGGAGATAGAGAGAAGGGCAATCAAGAGAGAGAAAGAGAAAGAGAGAAAGGGGTGCTGACGGAGGGGTTACGTACTAAATATACCAAATATTCTTCACTTACATTGTATTATATATATATATATATATATATATATATATATATATATATATATATATATATATATATATAAATATATACATGTATATATATATATATACGGATAATAAAGTGATGAAATAGATAAAATTTGCATTATAAAAAACATTATAAGGAAAAATGTATACACATATTCTTTGATTTAAATTGTGCTTAGAATAGAAATCGCGCAGTCGACATTTTCAGTTTTCCCCAGAAAATTTTAATACATATGGTTTAAATTTAATAAAAATAGGATATATTTGAAGTTTTAAGGAGGTTATGCCCTCATAGCTTACTAAGGATGCGCTGAGAGATTCGTGAAACAATCCATAGTTTTCCCCAGTAAATTTTACATAGGTATACACTTTTAAATTTTATATAGATTCTTTCTTTAGGGAATACACAAAAATCACACACATACACATAGACATTAAGTTATATATATATATATATATATATATATATATATATATATGTATTGTCGTTAAGTTCAAGAGATTAATAAGAAAGTCATTCTACAATTGTTTCGAACCCAATTTATAGCAGAAAATTATATTATCATCTTATCCTTCCTTCCTACGAAAGTCTAAAATAACAAATAAAAATAAATTTATAACTTCTCTTCAGAAAAGAAATCATACCACCATTCGAACTGAGTTCAATTATTTCATGTGAATTTTTTGTTTCAAAACATTTTTTAAAATTTAATTTTTACCATTAAAATCTTCAAATTTTTGTTCCGTTATTTTTCATCAATTATTCCAAATTTAATTTAAAAAAGAGGAGATAAGTATTCATTTTCTAATGGTGACTTCTTACATAAATGAATCAATCATAAAATAAAATCTATTTATCTCAAAACGTATTAATTATTCTTAAAAATATTTTACCTTTATGTAATGAAAACAAAATATATACGTAATATTTTACCTTTATGAAATGAAAACAAAATATATACGTAATATTAAGCACCATAGTAACAGTAGATATACGGCATAATCACGTGACACACCGGTTCACGTTAAAAAAAACGAAGTTAAGCAACGTTGAGTTTGGTTAGTACTAAATGAGTGACCATTTTTGAATACCAGGTGCTGTATGTGCTCTCTGCTTATGTCGGCATTGTTTCCAATCGTCCTGGACTTCTCCTTGCCACTGGAATCAAACTATGCCGATTCAGAAGAGGAATGATAGCAAATTGCGCAACCATTGCTTCACAAATACATGCATAGGCACACTTACAGGGTGTATCCATTGTCTCTCGAGACTGACCGAACGCCATGAGTAATAGTAATCTTTATATTTTTAAATCTTGGATATAAATCAACCATAGAGAACAAACTTTATGCTTATGTTATCTCTATAATTTTCTATTAAAAATACTTTACAATTATTTATGCCAATTCATGATTATATTATGAAGTCGGAATTAGATTCAATTCACCTTAAATTGGTAATATTTATATTGTCTTTTTTGCAGATAGGATTTTCTATTTTTTTAAACATATTTCACCCCAAACAAGGCAGGCCGCCACTGTAGACGTAAGGGGTTACTAAGAATTAGGGTGTAGGTTTTGGGTGTCACCCCAAGTTGGGAGCAGTGTAGCGAGATGTATGTTTACATTAGTTTTAAACTTCTGCATGTCGGTACTGTCAGGGAAACATGGAGCAGGGAGGGAGTTCCACAGGCCAGCAGCACAAGGAAAGAAGCTATTGGAGTAGAAGGCTCTCCGGCATCTGGGGACCTCCACAGTAAATGGATGGGATTTAGCTGATTGTCGCGTTAGTCTAATGAATTTACGTCGAGGGGGCACTATGATAGCCAACTTATCGGAGCACAGTCCATTGAAGTATTTGTAAAACAAGCACAAGAATGTAACATTGTGGCGATGAGACAGGGCTAGAGCTTGGTTGATAGTGAGGGACCTATTAAGTTGGCGACTCTTGTTTGGACCTTGTCTAGGAGGGAGAGACTAGTGGATGATGCACCAGTCCAGATGTGGCAACAATACTCCATGCATGGGCAGATGGGAGCTTTGTAGAGATACAGGATAATGTCAGGTGTTTACTAGCACGATAGAGGAAGCCCACCTTCTTTGCTGCAACCGTGGCAATTTATTCAATGTATTTATTCCAATTCATGTTACCTGTGAAGGTTAGGCCGAGGAGTTTGAATGTTGAACTCTCAGGTAGGGTGTTATTTGCCATGACAATCGGTGGTTGGAGAGGTTACTTGTAGTTATTGAAGGAATGTAGCTTTGTCTTTGCGCATTAAAAGTTATCAACCATTTATGACCCCAATCCACTACAGCCTGGAGGTCATTTTCTAAGGATTCAGCCATTGCCTCGGATATGTATGCTTCTGTTTTGCCCACATAACGAGAGTAAAGTGTGGTGTCGTCAGCAAATATACCAATCTGAGACTCAATGTCATCAGGGAGATCGTTTATGAAGATCAGGAACAATAAAGGTCCAAGGATATATCCCTGGGGTACACCAGCATTTATGTCATGTTGCTTAGATGAACGGCCATCGAGGACAACCTGGATCTTTCTTTTGGTTAGGAAGGATCTAATTATATTAAGTATTTGCCCAGTAATATCATATGAGCGTATTTTCAGGAGAAGCCCTTTATGCCATACCTTGTCAAAGGCCTTGAATATATCAAGCGCTACTGCCCTAGCTTCACTGCCTTGTCAAGTGTATGATACATGCGTTCAGAGATGACCGTTAGGATGTCTGCAGTAGATTGTGCTTATCTAAATCCATACTGGCGGTCAGAAAGAAGTTTAGCATTAACTAAGTGACGGACTATCGCTAGATTGATTAATGATTCAAAGATTTTAGCAAAGATCGGGAGTAGACTGATTGGGCGGTAGTTCTGAGGATCAGTTCTATCCCCAGAATTCTTGAAGACAGGTACCACAGAGGCAATTTTCCAGCTATCGGGGAAGCAAGATTCAGCTAGGCATGTGTTGTAGAGTTTGGAGAGGACAGGGGCCAGTTCAGCAGAGCGTGTCTTTATTACTATTACAGGTATAAGATCAGACCCACAAGCTTTGGAGGTGTCAAGGTTTTTTATAATGTCTCTGAACTGGGAGGGGGTGATGACCAGGTTATCAAGTGTGGCTCTGGTCCGCAATGGGAATTTAGGGAGGAGGTGGTTTTCTGAGTCCAAAGTGGAGTTTGAGGCGAAACGCTGGGCAATTAGTTCAGCCTTATTAGTTGCCGTGCAAACGACATCATTGTGATTTGATAGTGGGGGAATCGTTGATTAACCATTGTTCACCACACTTTTGTAGATTTTCTAGAAATCGCGAGTACCTAGTTTCTGTGACTGAATGCGCTGTTTGGTTAACTCAGTATACCTTCTATTTGCCTCACCTATCACGGACTTACAATTATTTCTTGACTCTATAAATTTCTGTCTATTAGTAGCTGACTTATGGCGGCCGAATTTATGGAATGCTTGCTTCCTCTCAGCAATGGCAGCTGCACATCCCTGGATTAACCATTGGGGAGAGTGGGCCTTGCTGGAGAATTTTCGCATAGGGACATAGGCTTTAATGCCTGCTTTGACTTATTCAGTTAACCTATTTGCACACTTTGCAGGGAGTGAGAAGTTTTCCATCCATGAGGCGTCGCTGATGTGATCTCTGATTGACTCAAAATCAGCCTGCTCGTAGTATCTCGTTTTGAGCAACGGCTCATCAGCTTTTGGGCGAGATTTTAGGGTGATATGAATAATTAGCACAATGTGATCAGCATTCCCGAGTGGGCTATGAGCTTTTGCTGCATAAGCCTCGGGCAGTGAGGTCAAGAACAGGTCTAGAAGTGAGGCTTGCTGGTCTACTCGATTGGGGATGCGGGTCAGGAAATCGACAGTCTTAGAGAGGAAGTGAGCTAAGCAGAAATTATACGTATAGTTGCCGGCTGCATCAGTAAGGCTGGAGAATCCCAACCATTCAGGGTGGTGTTCATTAAAATCCTCAAATACATGTATCTGGGCATTCGAATCGAATGAGAGTGCTCTATCTATGCTTCCAGAGACAGAATTTAGCAGGGTACAGTCCTGGGTTGAAGGAAAACGGTATAATAAATATAAGTAACTAATGCTGTGATGTAAAGTCAATCTAAAGCACATGTAGTCTTGGTCATCTGATTCTAACCTATGTTCTCTAGTCAGTGGAAGGGTGTTCCGAACATAAACTCCTGTTTGTCAGAGTCTTTACGGTAGAGTGGGAGGTAGTCAGTCATGCCAAAGTGGTGAGAGGAGATTGAGGATTGAAGGTTTGTTTCACTAGAATATCTGGGGAGTTTGCCAGGAGAAAGGTTTCTACGTCGTTGATGTTGGTTCTAAGTCCCCGGATATTTGTGAATACGAGCCTCAAGGGCGGAGGCGAAGGTGTTTTTTGTTCGGTGTCTGGTTTAGGTTTGATTTTATTCTTTTGCAATGACATGTTTGTTTTGATATAGAGTGGGTTGGGCAAGGTGGGTGCTTGTTAGGTGCCAATAAGCTCACACAGCCAGCCCATTAGTTGTGACCTGGTCTATGGGGGTTGTGGCCTCAAGAAAGCACACCAGAGATAACTGTAGGGTCCCTTTCCATGTGCGACATGACACATACAACTACCCATGGTATTATGCAACTGATGATGGAGAACCGTTCTTAGCGCTACCTAAGAGTTTGGGCTCCTGTCCTGTCAGTCGAAAACAGCAGCCAGACAAGCTGTCTAACCTGTACCCTCAACCTGTCGGAACAAGAGCGACCCAGACTGGCCATGTTAGACTTAGTGACCAAAAAAACTTTCTTCAAGTTGCCCAAATAGAGAGAAAGAGAAACAACGTTCATTGATCTAGTAAGGAAACCAGACCAGGCACTGGGTGTTTTGAGGCGTCCCAGCGCTGGTACCTCTGTGCCTGGCTAATAGACAAAGAAGGAGTGCAAAAGCCGGCGATAGGCAGAACCTATCTACTCCTTAAGCAATTGTAGGTTTGCAAACCGAATATTTTGTTCAAGATTCCAGCTCTAGGAAGGTTGTCAATCAGGACTAAGGAGGCCTCCCTCACCAACGGTTTGCTGCCATGACGTAAGTAGTTGATAGCAATGTTTTATTATCAGAGATTTCCTTCTCTTAGATGAATGGCCTAACAAGGTATTACGGGTCCAACACACATAGCCTACTCCTGTGTACTAGTCAGGTATTTCCGAGCCCCCGCAGGTTGAATAAACAACAAAAAAAAACAAAAAAACTTCCATATATATATATATATAAATATGTATATATGTAGATAGTTCACTGTATACTCCAGAGGGAACAGAAAGTTGAAGATAAGTTTCCCTCTCACAAGTAAGTACAGATAAGAGAAAGACAGCCATAACTTCAGGCCAGTGTGTGAGTTCAGGAATTACTTGTGTGAAATCAATAGACAGGTAATAAGACAGTATATATAGATATATATCAAGAATTAAACACATTTAAGTCAAACACAGAATTAAGTACATTCAAATAATACACATTAGAATTTAGAGAAGTTATATATGAGTGTCCAAAAAGTAAGAGAAGAGAAAAAGAAAAAAAATGCTATATAATTTCTAATTTTACGTTAAGTAGGTTTGTTTTAATTTTCATAGAAGACAATGCTTCCGTTATAAATATAAGATTGTGCTTTTTTAAGAATTAACCAATGTTTAGAAAGAAAAGTTGAATTGGTATTATTAGTAAAAGAATTTGAGGTGAAGAAATACTTTGTTTAATTTATTATTAATATGTGTACTCACTAGGAGTGCTCATACAGGCCGTCATCAATGATTGCTCACTGATAATCACAGTGGCGTTCTCTGAAGTATGAGTGAAAACAAGTCTCTCCGGATTTCCAGTACTCTCCACCTCTTTGGTCTTCTCTGGAATTTGGATGGCAATAAGCCTCTCTAAGGTCCAAGTCCTCTTCGCACTTTCTAGTGGAGGTCTGGTTAGTGCTCTCTCGCCTCGGTCTTTCCATCCTCCTTGACCCTATTTTCTGTGGTAACAGCCGAGGCTGGCTCCATCACTTTTGGGTGGGGTGGGGGGTAGTTTATGAAATTTCTTGCATTTTCTGTTTCTTGGTTTCATGTGGTGGTGTTCTTTCTGCGTTTTTAGTTTCTTCATATTTCAACTTCCATGTGACTGGTTAGTATTCGTAGTTTATGTGGGTTGGTTTCCGCATTCAAGGATTTTCCTTAAGATTTCAGCTGTTTTCATCATTGCCGTCAGTTGTATGGTCCCAGTCTTCGCTTTAATTCCAATTTCTCCTCGTCTTTTTTCCAGTTTTGCCGGAACTGTTCCTAGTGCTCTTATGATTATTGGTATTATATTGACTTTCTTCATACTCCATATTCCTTTCCATTCCTTTCAATTTGTTTCGTTTTTCTGTTCTCTTGATCGTCACCCTGTGGTCTGCTGGTACAGCAAAATCTTCGATTTGGCAGGATTTTTCCTTCTCGTCGATTATTATGACATCCGGTCTCATTGTTTGTATGATTTGATCTGTTTGCACCTCCATATCCCAGAGAATTTTGTGATTTTCGTTTTCCAATACTGCCTCTGGTTTATGTTTTTACCATTTGTCCCCGTGTGCAAAATGCAGTCGTTTGTATAGTTTTCAGTGTACTACTTTCCCCACACAATCATGTCTGTTCTTGTATTTTTGGGGGCTACTTTGCTGCATTCGTTTATGTGATTTACTGTTTCGTCTCTGTGTCAACAAAGTCTGGATTTACTGTTTTCCTGGATTTTATATATTTTAGCTTTATTGTAGTAAGTCCTAATAGTATTTTTATGTGTAGACGTCAGTAAAGATTCCATTTTCTCTGTTCAAGTGTCCTTTTCTTAGCCATGCCCACCTATTTTCGTGGGTCTCTCTTATTGTCATTCTTATGAAACGTTCATGTAATTGTATTTAATCCCACTTTTCTTTTCTTGTCTTTTGTTCCTGGTTTCTGTGCTTCATGATGTGGTTCAGTGGTCAATGTAGTTATCCCCCCTTTGCAGATTGGCTGTTTGAAGTCTCTAAAAGCTAGATTGTTCTGGTTGGTAATCAATTTGCATAGGTGATTGGTTGATTAGTATAAGAACTGTACTCTTTGGATTGAAGAGCTAAGTTCTTTAGACAGCAGAGTGAAGTGCAGAAAGAAAGTGGTGGAGCTGAAAATCGGTTGAACATTGGATTGGCAGTAAAACATTTTTTTTATATAAACTTTCTCTTACGAATAGACCACAAGCTATTTCGGCGAAAATGAGTGAAATTTAGCAGTGACATCCTGAGGCTGTTTAAAGGAGAAGGCGATATGGTCGCATGACTTAATAAGCTGAAGCTGGTTGCAAAGCTGAAAAAGATTGATGACATAGCGATATTGATCCCAATATATTTGGAGGGGAATGTGCTAGCAGTCTATCTGGAAATGGGAGAGGACAACCAGGCAGATGCTGAGAGGATTAAGAAAAGACTTTTGAGGCCTGTAACAAGCTCAGAAGAGTGACCTGGACCAGAGAATCAGTGGACGTGTATGCAGCAGAAATAAGGCAACTAGCAGGATTGGCCAGATACACGGGACGAAGCCTTGAGAAGACGGTTAAAATGGCTTTCGTAAGTGGTTTTCCTGACCGCATTTCGATGGAACTGCAACAAATGATTGAGAATGAAACCATGGAGGTAGAGAAAACTTTGAGGCATGCCAGGGTGCTGGTGCAACATCCTAGTGAACTAGGGACAATTGCAACCTCTACCGCAAACAAGCCTGGCGAAGAGAAGCAGATAGTGAGGAGGTGTAAATTTATTGGCAAATGCTTTAGATGTCAGGGGCCACACCTGATGAGAGACTGTAGTGAACCAATGCTGGATGTTATCTTTTTCCGGTGTGGCCAGGTTGGGCACATTAGTAAGAATTTCCCTTCACTTCAGGGAAAACGGTAAAGGGGTACTATTGCGCCAGTAGTCGGCCCTTTAATTCAGAAAAGGCGTGTGAGAGTTTGTTGCCACAGATAGTGATTACTGTCAATGGGAAAAGGGCTAGAGCCCTTGTTAATACCAGCTGTAAAACTACGCTTGTCACGACAAGTGTCGACAACTTTTGGAATGGAGCCAGCAATATTAGAGCAGTAGATGGCAGAGAGGTGAAGTGTTGTGGAGAGACCTATGCCGAGATTATAGTAAGAAATATACCACTACGACTCTGAGTAATTGTGCTGGATACGCTCGTCGCGGGAAGGATGTTATCAACCGGCTGGGAGGAGCTGTAATTGCTAAGGGCGAGGTGAAGTTCAGCAAGCAGTATGTAACTAGAAAGGCAAGAAGCGCGAACAATAATAATGCCATCCAGCCGACAAAACCCATGCCATGTCAGATTGAGGATGGTGACTTCTGAGCCCATTTTGACAAGTAACAAGTGGACAGTAGACCGTGGGACTGCTTGTGCTGACAAATCGAGTTAGCTGCTACAAAAGTACGCTAAGAAGAGAGATAAGACCGCAGATTTAGAACGAAGTTGAGAGGTGGATCGACGAAGGAATTTTAATACCATGGTCAGAGAAGGTTGAAGGAATTCTGCAACTCATGGCAGTGGTTCAGCCTATCAAGAAGAAAGTCAGGCCAGTATTGGCACTAGCACTAAAGATGGAATAAATATATGTGAAGAAGTCATGAGGGAGTAGAAGAAAAGAGAGCGAGTCACCAAAACGTGGACTTAAAATCGGCCTACCTTTAAATTAATGTGAACGAGAAGCTATGGCAGTATCAATTGGTCGAATATAAAGGTCAGATTTATTGCTTGACCAGACTAGGATTTGAACTGAATTCTGCACCAAAAATTATGACGACAGTGCTTAAGACTGTGTTGTCCAAAGACGATGCGGTGAAAAGAGCCACCTGTTCTTATATCGATGATGTACTGGTGAACAAGACAGAGGTTAGTGTGGAAAGGATGAGAGACCATGTCAAAACATGTGGACTGACAGCTAAGACATCAGAGTCGTTAGAAAACGGAATGGCTCTCGGATTTAAATTACATCAGAATAAGGCAGGAAAGTTGATGTTTGGAAGAGGAAACGAAATCCCTGAAGTCACGGACGGCCTAACAAAGCGGGAACTTTTCTTAATGTGTGGAAAGTTGGTTGGTCATTATCCCGTAGTTGGATGGCTGCGGACTGCATGCAGATTTATTAAAAGGCGAACCGGTACGGACCGATGAGAGGATGTAATTGATCAAGGAAGTGATTGCAGAGGTGAAAAAAGTGGACCCTGTAAAGAGAGAATGGCATATAAAAAGGAGCCGGAAGAGGTAATATGAAGCAACGCTAGCAACATTAGAAGCATTGTTAGAGATAAGAGAAGTAACTGCTGAATATGCTGCTTGGCTACGAAAGAAGAATGATAGCACCTACATCCATGTTGCAGAGCTCAAAGTCACGATGACTGGGGGATATGAGCAGTAGACATTAGAACGGGTTCGGCAACAGTAGCATCGTGGATTAAGTCAGAAGTGTCGGGAGATAAATGGATCAGAACCAAAGGAGCAGCTGAGATGCTTATCAAGCATCGACTCGGGACACTTGGAGACTTGATCAGGGAATTCGAACTGAAAGTAACCGTCTCATTGGTTCCATCACAGAAAAACAAGGCAGACATGCTGACCAAAGTTAAGAAGGTTTGGCTACGGGAGAAAAATATGTGGCTCCATTGTGCTGTATAGTAGATGATATGAAGGACCTGCATAATATGCATCATTTTGGGAAGGAAAGGACTTTATATCTGTAGAGGAAAGTGAATCTAAACATCACAATGGAAGATTTTCAGGATGTAGTGGAGCACTATAGGAAGTGTCAATACATTGACCCTGTGCCGTCCAGGCATGAAAAAAGGGAGCTACATGTAACAGACAATTGGAGCTCATCGATATCACGCATTACAGCTATGAACTGTATTTAACTATGATTGTAAATCTGGGAGAGTAGCAATATGGCAAAAAATTAGAACAGAAACAGCAAAAGTAGACGGGTCAATATACTGATTGGCCCCAAAAAATCGCAACATTTTGTTTTTTGGTGGTTTTGTGCTAGGTTAGGTCTAGTCTACAACATACTTAAAGTTGGACAAGATCCGAGTATGGGAAAGTGCCAAATTTCGAATATGACTTTTTGGGGTTTACAAATCATTTTCCATTTACATGTGAAGCACTAACTCGGTCAGTTTTCATGATAAATACATACATTTTGGATTTTTACCCAAGTTTTCAGGGTCAATCTTTCACATGAAAGGGTTACCGGAGATACTAAATAAACCCTTATACAATATTATTACCTTTGTTGCATCCACCCTTATTCACTTACGTCACAGTACTTTTTCAAAACTTTAACTCCTCATCATAATCTTCCACTGGATCATTTTTTATATTGTCACAATGTCCATCTTGGCAATGTCCACATGCACTGGTACATTTTAGCCCATGCCTCCTGCCGGTACACCTTAGGTCATTGCATCCTTCCAAACAGTTGCAATGAATTATCTGAATCAGTGCATCTGGAGCAGGGCTTTTGTCCGTCATAACTGGAACAAGTTTGTCCCCTTCTACCTTCCACCCCTACTCAGATCGCACCATTTCATCACTACATCCCATTCATTCCATAACCTGGTAGTAAGTCTGCAAAGAATGAAATTTACAGGACGAGGACGTTGGTGGGAGTCGTTCTGGCATGACGAACGTCTTAACTCTCACACCTTTTATGCAAAGCATATTGTATCTAATAGATGTCAGAGAGTCTTTCTCTATCCGCATTGAACAAAGCTACCATTGCCTTACAACCATTGGTTTCCACACCATCCTGGTTTTGCTTTGGTAGAGAAAATGTTTTTGAACAGTCTGTAATTGTCTTTTCTCTCTTGACGATTTGTTCATACCTCGTCTTTCCTATTCCGAATACTCTGGACACCGAATCGCATTCCATAAAGGCATGCAGAAACAACATATCATTACAAACTGCTTCGCTAAGTACTTGCTTGCGAACCTTGATATCGTAGATGTAGGATTTCGCCTTGTCAGAGCAAAAATAAAATGCAGTACATTTAGAAACATATACACGTAACAGCAAGAGAAGGTTTGTGTCTTCTCCAATTAGGGTGGTTGATTTGAAAGCAGACATATTGATGGCTGCCTTTGCAATCTCTGCATTGGCATCTCCTTCCGCTTGAATAACGTCACAGCCTTTCTGCCGCATTCGTTCTATGATCGTCTGGATCAGCGCCTGCTTGTTGTACACATTTTGTTACCTCGGTAATGTTCACCTTTCTTGCATTCAGCTTTCAACTTCGCCGCTGATGAGTACAGTCATTTATACTTGGTCAAATTTCATAACCATCAAACACGACAGTTGCTCTCTCATAGTGTTCAACAGTAAATGAGGCATAATCATTTGCAATCGAGCCATAGGTACATTTCAAACGGTGAAGAAGAGATCCTTCGTCTAGTACATTGTGCTCTGTGACTGGAACGGTTTGTGTCACAGCACTGTTCAATTTTGTTTCAACATAATATCCGAGAGCTGCTGCCAGCTGTTGTTTGTCTGCTTGACATAAGATGCACTTTTCTTTCAAACAAAGACATCGGGTAGAGACAGAGTTCCTATGACATGGGATCATCCAGCCTTAAGATCACCAATCTGTGAGACCACGAGAAAACTCTGGAATAAAAGTACTGAGTCAATGCTACAATCTGCAGAAACTTTGACATTCTTGCTCGATGCTAAAGTCTTTGCTTTCAAACTCCATTTGTGAGAATAGGATATAACTGATTGTCGATCCATCTTCTGTACAATGTCTTTTCCGATTTCGAAAAGGTCCTGAACATTGACATTCTCGTTAGCAGTAATTCCTGTGATAATATTGCGTAATGATTCATCGCCTGAAAACGGCTTAAAGCTGTCTAGTTGCTCTGCAACTTTCCCGAGGTCTGTTTCATCTCTTCTCACCCAAAAAGCAGACAACTCCTTATGTTGTTTGCTTGATGTGTAACTTTGTGCGGTAAGTTATTGCATGGCAAGGTTGTAAGCGAATGACATAGTGGACGACATGGCCAAAACTGCTCTCTGGTGCTCGGACATCCCACTACCCCGTGTGAGCTGACCATGGCTTTTGAGTGAGCGCATTAGTGTTTGCTCGATGACAATATCGGAGCTAAGACTATCCCGGTATTGGCTACTGCATCTGATTATATGAAACCCAAACTGGAACTTTTGATGTACTGCAGGTTTGTCATCTTTCAAGGCATACATCTTCTGGAGATATAGAGGAGCCGACTTCAGATAATTTGAGTGACCAGTGGCTGCGAATATTGACAGGCAAGCAAAGACGGCACTAAGATTCGATCAGCTGCAACAAGTGCCCTAGCAATTCCTAGCATGTGCTGATAGTTTATCCATAGATTGCTGGTTTTGGAGGCCCTGAACAGTTCATCTCTTATCAGAGTTAGACTGTTGTAAATCCTACCGATGGAATCTGATTCCAACAATGACTTCAAGTCACATTCACCAGTCTCCATCAGCATGTACAGCCGTTCAAGTTCCTCTACTTGGTCCTGAAAACCAGGTTCATCCTCCAAGATTTTGGCAACATTCTGACATGTGAGACACTGATCCATCAGCAGGTGGCCACGAAATGCTTGTTTCCCTGCCTTTCCGCTTATCATGTGTACGACGGCATTTTCATCATATACTGTCTCCATGATCTCTTTGAGTCTACTGCCATCCAGCAACGTCTTATATATTTACACTCTTTATGAATCAGGTGCATCATGTCTTGCCAGCTGGGAGTAGTCTGGTTGAAGTGAAAGAAAGTTTTAATGAGTTTCACTGAGGTTTTGAGAATTGCTCGTTTTTGTGCTTCCTTATCATCTGTCGGAGGTGAATTGTAGTATTAACGAAGAATGTCACAGGTTTTTTCCCTAAATGTCACAATGTTTGCGACACCACAATGGTGACAAATAAAAAGTTTCCATATCAACTTATCCGCTTTTCCTTGAGGTACTGATTTCCATATGCCATTGATTTACTACCTCGTAAGTATTCTCCCATTTAAGCGACAACGTCCTATATCGTTATTGTTTTCCTCCAAGAATACACACACCCTTTCGAATGCTTCATCCTGATCGCTGTCTTTTGGTCTTCCACTTTTTCATCGTTTGGTTATTTAACTGACGTGAACTGTCTTGGAATGCTTCGTATTGTACAGAAGTTGACGTTACATGACTGATGGTACACACAGTCTGCAGCATAAAGATCACCACCAAAATATTCGATCCGACCTTGAACAGCAGTGGCCCACTCATCCCCTCTTGTTTTGCAATGAACCAGGATAAGTTTGAGCAAATGCATCTGTCTTTACGTAGCAAATCTTTCCCTCAGTTTTTCGTTTATAATCTTTTTTTGTAGTATCAATTCCACAGAAAAAGCAATGCGTTTTACTGTCATATTGTCCAAGAGAAACACGAGCGCCCCTTTTTACTGGCCGAGCAGAATCATCCTTTTTTTTTAGGCTAAAGCAATGTCCTTTTTGTTTATGTGAACACTAGTTCCGGCTTCAACAATGACTTTGACACCTTTGGTTTATTCTTTGTTCTGTGTCTGTAAACTTGTAATCGGCAGCACAATTCCTGAGTATTTAGTTCAGAGGCATCATGACTATGATAAACAGTAGTTGTGTTAGGGAGTCTCTTTAGTTTTTCTTGATCTGCCAAACTATTTATGTTTTGTTTGATTTCCGTTAATTCAATCTCCGAGAACCACCGTCTCTTGGTATTTGTCTTGCTTAATCTGCTATCATCTTGTCTGGGGAAGAAGCCGGCGCATAGAGCTGTCTTGCCTTAAACCTTTTCCTGAGAAATCCAGAGAAGTGTGGCCTAGTTATTCACATCGGTAAAAACGTGCACCACTTCTCCACAGTTGGGGGTCCCGAGCTTTCTGTCTGTCGCGCCCTTGCTAAGTGGTTGATTCTATTGCATTCTAAACACCTTATCCTGGTGTTCTTCGTCGGGATTTCCTTGGTTTGCATAGGCCCCATGACTGCCGTAATTAATGCGGGTCCAGGTGGGTCATCTTCTAATATAGCTCTCGTTTGAGCCAGAAGATGAGAAATGCTCATTTTCTTCCATTCAGGAAGAAGCTCATGGGAGCTATCGGACATGGACAAAGGCTGCTTTGAGGTTTTGATCTGTCATACCACCGAATGGTACAGAAGGCTTCTGCAAATCCGCCAGAAAAAAAAAACATCTAGAGTTTCACCCGGGTATATGCAGCATGCCACAAACTGTGCATATGCCGCATAGGAGTCCAGGGCGAGTATGGTAAATAAAGCTTCCTTTATGGAGGCATAATCCCCCTTTTTTTCTGCATTTAATTGTTGGTACACCGCAAAGATGCTGCCTGTCAAATGCAGAGGGAGTATGCATTCCATCTCCTTACAGAGCACAGCCAACACACAAGCTCACCCTTCTCAATCAATTCAATAATGGATTGGCCGGGGTCCGAACCAGCTTCAGATCGATCTTATCTGTCATCATGACGCCGAGATAGCTTGTAAGCAAGCAACGCACAAAACCCAAAAAATCCGAGACAATCTTCTACCAAAAAACCGACGTTCTTGCCGCTCTCCAGTTTTTCTCCCTCTGTTTGCATTCTCAACTATTTTTATCGGTTCACTTGGACGTTATGCAAATTTCCTTTTCAAGCTTTCATGCACAGCACAGACTATTTTTATTGTTTATGTTGGGGGGGGGGGTCTGTCCATTGCAATAATATCTCAATTTTTCAAAATAGTCTAATGATAAAGTGGACATTTACTTTTGTAATTAAAATTAGAAACTAACTTATTTTCCTGCTATTTATTCATAGAAATTACGTATATAACGTCAAAATAACCCAATACTTATGCACACTAACAAGCTCTCTATACATACATATATTTTCATATATTATTAATTAATTAATTTATTAGATGTACTAGTTAAACGTAATTATTATAAACTCAAGTTTGATGTTCCGCTTTATTTATGTATTTATGTACTTATGTTATTCTAATTGGTTCTGTAGCAGTTACATTTTGTGACAAATTATTTTCTTTTGAGGATGGCTTTTCCAACTGATAATATCACGGCATAACAGTTTTATTAGAAAAGTGATGTGTGTCTAAATTTAAGCAAAACTTGAAAATATATTTATTGTTATACATACTGTGTTAATGGTATTTTATAGTAATATATTATAATATATAATAGTAAAAAATAAAACTCCATAAATATATATGAATATTAATTAAATGGTACTTTATGCTAAAGATTTTCTCGGTATACATTATGCCTCATGTCAATAATTAATTTCTTACTAAAGTTTAGTTTTTGTTTTTCTGATGATATTTATTATTATCATTATAATAATAATAATAATAAATATCATGTTTATTATTATTATTATTATTATTATTATTATTATTATTATTATTATTATTATTATTATTATTATTATTATTATTATCTATGATATGTATATGGTAATTTTAAAGAAGAGTTTTTTTTAATTTATTTCTTCAGTATACGATTAAGATAAAGATCATAAATAAGTTTAGAATGATATAAGTTATATAAGTATATTGATTGTATTTGAATGTTTGACATGATTTATCCTTTTAAATAATAGATCATTCTATAAGTCTGTTAGTGTTTTAAGTTCAAAATATGTCAAGCTAGTGAGGTTGTAGTAGCATATTTATCATTGTTGAAAGAATTATGTGTGAAAATTCTGTGTTTAATTTATTTGCAGTGGAGTGAATAGATTACAAAATCTTGAACAAGGTTGACATGATTTATCCTTTTAAATAATAGATCATTCTATAAGTCTGTTAGTGTTTTAAGTTCAAAATATGTCAAGCTAGTGAGGTTGTAGTAGCATATTTATCATTGTTGAAAGAATTATGTGTGAAAATTCTGTGTTTAATTTATTTGCAGTGGAGTGAATGTTTTGTTAGTCATATACCTCTTATTGATTTAAATGTAATTAAGCTCTAGCTTACTATACGATATAATATTGAATTTTAAATAGTTTTACAATTTATTTAGATAGCTCCATAAAAGAAGAATTTCTAATAATTATTATTTAACCTAATATATATATATATATATATATATATATATATATATATATATATATATATATATATATAGTGAAATAGGAAAATAAAGATATAGAATATATCTTATCATGAAGAGTTAATTCTCGATATACGAGATAGAGGAATAATATAAATAAATAAGTGATACAATATTTACTTTTCCTTCATCCTTTATTTTTTCCTGCCCTATATAATTGTGCTTGAGATCGTGACTTCAGACATCCTGTTACTGAACCACTCGGGGAGGGAGGCCTAACATTCCTAAAGCGTAAGACTCGAACATAATATCCGGTTTGCAAACCTACAATTGCTTAAGGGGTAGATAGTCTCCGCCTATTGCCCGGTTTGCACCTCTTCTTTGTCTACTAGTCAAGCGCAGAGGTACCATCACAGGGAAACTTCAAAGGCTCCTAGTACTTGGCCTTGTTACCTGAGTAGGACAATGGACGTCGTCGCAAATCATCTCTCTTCTCTTTATCTGGTCAACATAGGAATACTTGTTTGTCACTCAGTTTCACATGACTAGTCTGGTCGGCCATTGTTCTGACAGGTTGAGGGTACATGTTTGATAGCTTGTCTGGCTGCTGTTTCCAACTGGTAGTACAGGAGCCTTAACTCTTACATACGTACGAGCGGCTGCTCTATTAACAGTTGTATAATATCGGGATAACTATAGTGCCCTGTTGCGCATGGGAAAAGACCCTGCACTTATTTCTGATGGGTATTTTTACTTAGATATCTATTCGGTTAATAGTTTATTTATGTGCACTTTTGTTTGCTACATTCAACAAACACCCACATTTTCCAATCCCACTCTATCAAAATCAAAAACAAAAGTAAAAAACAAAATAAACAAATAAACAAATGACCAAACTAAACGCCCCCTCATAACAATCAAATCGCCTCCCCCTTAAGGCTTTCATTTAAAAATATCAGGGGACTCAGAACTAACCTCGACAATGTAAAATGTTTCCTCCACATAAAATCTCTAGACTCGGACAAACATATGCAAGCGCTCGGAGTTTATATCCGTTAAACCTTCCCTTAACTAGAGTCTAGAAACCGAAGATTACACCTACATCGCAACGTCAGTTATCCAAATTTCCTTTACCATCCCTCTTCGATTCAAAACTGTACCCTAATTGATTACGTCTCTGATAGTATTGACACAACACACTACTCATATCCGAGCGCTAAAACACATATTTGGGGACTGTAATGTCCACTACAGACCAAGCTGGTATTAACACGCGTAGCTTCTTTATTGCCCATTCTCTTACACAAACCGTTGCCTTCCCAACTCGCCTCCCAGGCCATGACGACCAGCAAGCCTCACTTCTCAATCTATTCCTGACAACACTACCCGAGGCTTGTGTGACAAACGCCCGTAGCCCACTCGGCAATGGTGATCATGTTGTAATAATGGCTGATATTACCATAAACCCAAAACAGAAGCGCCGTTACACATAACAACGCGATATTACCAACGTGCTGATTGGGAATAACTCAGCGATCTCATCAGAAATGCACTCTGGAGTAAAAGGTTTCTTTCTCTCTGCTGAAAAGTGTACAGAAGAGATAACTGAATGAGTCAAAGCAGACATAGAAACATTTGTCCCTAGATGTAAATTCCATAGCAAGCCTAACTCTTGACCTGCACAACTGATATTGCGTATAGATACCAAGCATTTCGTCGTTTCAACAGTCATAAGTCAACTGAAATACACACTGCATAAGTTATGTGAAGCCTTTAACATGGTATGGCATTAAAGTCTTATGAGGAAAATCAACTTGTATGGTATTACTGGATGCATATTTAATATAATCAGATCTTTTTTAGCTAAAAGAAAGATTCAGGTTGTCCTCGATGGCCGTACATTCAAACAACACCACATTAATGCGGGGTCGATACTTGAACCTATATTATTTCTGATCCTCACAAATAACCTCATCGATGCAATCGTGTCTGAGATAGGCATATATGCTGACCACACCACACTCTTTACTCGGCAGGGAGTGGGGACTCGAATGCCCATGCATGAAAGACAATGGCCTAATCCTTTGAAAATGACCCTTGAAAAAGTCAAAAATGCATGGTCACAATTAACAACTAAACAACTAGACACAGCTCTTTTCCGTTAACAAAGATTAAGAAATCTTTTCAACCACCGATTCTCATGACTGATAGCACCCTTCCAGGGAGTCTAACGTTTAAACTCCTCGACCTAACATTCTCAAACAACATGAAGTGGAATAAGTACTTAAAAGATGCTGCCAAGTCTGCTGCAAAGAAGTTAGGTCTCTTCTCACACCTTCCAGTGTCGTATATATTTATATGGTCACTTCGAACGTGCATCGGGTATCGTTGTCTCATCTAGGCTGGTGCACTAAGAAATTCTAACCTAATAGGTCCCACACTGTCAGCCACGCTCTAATCCCTGTGGAATCGTCGCATTTTTGCACACCTGTGCTTGTTTTGTGGAATTTACTACACTTGTACTGCCTCAACGTAATTACCCGATTAGCAGCAAAATTCCACCCCTTCTCTGTAGAAGTCCCTAGATGCCAGAAGATTCTATACTCTAATAGCTTCTTTCCTCGAACCGTTAGCAAGTTTTATCTGTTAATTTGGCACCGGGCTGAATTTTTTCCGCACTGTTCGATCTTAATAGAACGCATTACATATTGGAAGAAGTTTTTGCAGCCTTCGAGCTTTGTTTTAGTAATATTTTGTTAAGAGACTTAGCAGTCCGAACTGCAGATCCAATTACAATCCTGAGATGGTAGGCAAGGATTAATCGCCAATCAGTGTGTTTTTTCTAATATGCCAACGGCCAATGGTATTACACGCCGCAAAAGGAAAACTGTTTGGTGTGCAGTAAATGTACCTGAATAAACAACATACTTTTTGGGGTCCTTTTTTTAACGTCCACCGAGAATCAAACGACAATTACTTTTAATAAAAACACAGATTTAATTATTTGTTTGTTATATTTCAAATCCATTTATTAAAACAAAATGATTTTATTTTCACAAAAAATTGTTTTCTAATATATTATGTTTTACCGCAAAAAAAAAAAACAGAAAACAAATTACTAAATAGACCGGGGAATAGTAATTTCTTTTCTATAAACTAAGGAACATTTTTAATCTAAACACCGCGGCAAATTGCAGACGACTCATTGACGTCACATTCTGCTGCTATCTTAGGTCAGAAAATTCAATATTGCCGTATATATATAATAATACAGTTTGAGCTTGCATAAAAATGTGTACAGACATGTAATCGAATTTACCGTAAGACTGCAGTAAATGTCCAGACGGACCGATTTCAGTTGTTCATTATTGTTATATATATATATATATATATATATATATATATATATATATATATATACAATAATATTTTAAAAAATAAATATTAAATATTTAAAATTTAAAATATACCTAGAGACATCGATGTTTCATGCTAACGCAATCTTCAGTCTAGGAACTAATTCTCAACGGTCGGTGGGCGCGAACCCCGAACACAAATCGCCACTGATTCGAAGTCGGAGATCTTACCCTCAGGCCATTGCCAACCAGTTAGTAAATAGAGAGGAATTTTAACTGTAAATAGCAGAATTACTACTACTCACCAAGTAGATAAGAGTGATCTACGAAATGTCGGACCATGCATATATATATATATATATATATATATATATATAAAGTATAAAGGTATACTCAAAAAAGAATAAAAGGGAAATACCAGCAGAGTGCTCAATTAATTTAAGAGCGTAATATTTTTTATTTTTAAATACAGATTTTAATCAGACATGGACCAGTGGTTTCTGACAAGAAAAAGGGTTTAAATCCCCGATTCCGTCTTCTTCAGCATAGTCTGAAATAGTAAATGATAGAATTTCTTCAAAAATAATTTATAACCGTTATGAAACGCTATGCACAAGGAATTTGAAATGCGAGGCCGGCGAGACGCTAGATCAGAAAAATAGCCGTTAAGTAAGAGATTCTATATTTAGAAGTGAAGAACCAGAGAGAAAGAAAGGAAGAAAGAAAGAAAGAAAAGAGAGAAAGAAAGAAAGAAAGAAAGAAAGAAAGAAAGAAGGGAAAATAAAATATAATATGAAATTAGATTTATAATAATAAAAAAAATTTATTAATTAAGAGTAAATAAAATATTATTTATATTTAGAACATAGTTAAAGGTTCGTAACTCTAATTAATTAAATTATCTAAAAAGGGGAGGTAACTATTTATTATTATATAAAATATATATATATGTATATATAATTCACTATGGTTTCAATTAATAAATGTCAAATTAAAGTAAAAAATATATAAATATAAATAAATATATAAATAAAAAATCAATATATAAATAATATATAAATAAAAAATCAATATATAATTAAAATATCAATGTATAAATAAAAAAAATCAATATATAAATAAATAAAAAAATTATATAAATAAAATCAATATATAAATATAAAATAAAAAAAATAAAAAATAAAAAATCAATATATAAATAAATAAATAAATATTATATATATATATATACATATGTATGCATGTATAAATAAAAAATCAATATAAGAAATCAATAATCAATCAAAAATCAATATATAAATAAAATCAATATATAAAAAGATAAAAAAATAAAAAAATAAAAAATAAAAAAATAAAAAAATAAAAAAATATAAAAATATAAAAATTCGAAAAATTAAATTTAAAAATTAAAAATTTAAAGAAGAAAGAGGGAAAAAATGGAGAAAAGAAAAAAAAAGAACTGTGATCAGGTTCGTGGAACGATAAATCTGCAGTAGAAATATATAAGTGTCTGAAAAATGTATGTAGGGCTCTAGGTAGGCTTAAGTCACTCGATCCATCCAATAAATAAGGAGTGCTTGTTTACGATGTATACAGCCCTTAAAAACCTCATTGCGCACATTTAAACATCTGGTGTTTGGGTCCATGATGGCCTTAAAAATATGGAACTTCTCAGCATTACACAAATGGCAAACTTTAGATATAGGTGAATAAATGGGTTTTCTCTCTATGATTTTCCAATCTATAGAAAAGGGAGTTCCTTCTTCTTTTAGTTCCCAAATTCGTTTAGCCAAAGATGTGTTTGCACGATCTTTGTTTCTAAAGGAATATAGGTGTGAATAATACCTTTGTTTAAAGGAACCTTGTGTCATGCCGTAGTATACATCTGCACTGTTATCAGTTTGACTCGTAACCACAGCTTTGTATACAACTGAGTCAGAATACAAACCAGAATATTCCACAGAACAGCCGCAAAAGGAGGAGATCGATTATCTGGTTTTCGCCGCCCTTCTCCAGCAGAACAAAATCAAGAGTAGGTCATATTTTTCTCTCTTTATTAAACAAACATTTCCCTCCAACACACAGTTTACATAAGTTTTTCAATAAAAACACCATCAAGGTCAGCTACTCAACCATGCGGCCTATAAGGAGTTACATCACCAGAGAACAAAGCACGGCACCGGATGCTCATGCCAAAATAAAAATTCTTGCCCCCTCGAGGGAAATTGTAAAGTTGACTGAAGTGTGTGAAGGAAATAGCCCCTCCCACATCAAAAACTCAGGCGACCTTCTTAACAAAATAAAAAACATTAATGTAGAAAAGAAAAACATACATAGCTAAGACGTAACAGCGCTATACACAAATTATCCCCCCTTAAAAATGAGATTCTTTTTAGGGTCATTCTAGAGTGTTAGAACAGTTACTATGTGTTTAACACTAACCCTAAGTTTGACTGGCACGGTCGTAAAACCACACACAATTGCCACAAAATGGTACCCCCACCCTATAAAAAAATATTTCACAGAATTCATCTTCAATGGCAAGAAAATAGTAAACTGCAATAAAATAGCATGAAAATAGAGGATGATTTTACGTAAAATTTATATGCTAAACTGATCCCCCGTTCTAAATTCTAAATATTTTTTGTTATTTATCTTTCGGCCAGGTTTTCAGTGTATTCGCACATAATCGCCTGAAAAAGAAGAATCTCATTTTATCAAAAATATCAAAACTTTCAATTTTTTGTATGGCCTAAAGATAAGATATTTAATTAGTCAGATCATTTTACAGTTATTTATTTAATTTTCACCGGAAAGGTAAACAAGTAAAATCAGTTGCTTAGAATTAAAATAAAAAACGACGTACAGTAAAAAAAGTATAAGATTTAAAAAAAATATATAAATATGGGTAAATTTGCAGATTAACACCCTTCATTAATACCCAACCACCCGAAAAAATAACATACTGCTTTTTATGGAGATTACGTGTTAACACCATAGACAGCAAAGAAAGAAAAACAAATATTTTAGAATTTAGAGTGAGGGATCAGTTATATATATATTTAACATAAAATATTCCCACATTTCCAGGACATTGTATTATTTTAGGAAACTTAACAACATTTGTTACCACTAACCCTAAGTCCGATTGACAGGATCATAAAACTACATATAATCCACTAAAAAGTAACGGCCCCCTCCAACAAAAAAAATGCAGCAGATTTAACTCCCATAACAAAAAAGAATTTAGTTAACTGACCTAAAACTGGACCGAAAAATTTATTTTATATACGAAAATTTTCCCTACTTTAAATTATAAAATATTTTTTTGTTTCTTTCTTTTCTTCTTTCCATCAAGTTAAAAAAGATAGAAATTTTTTTTGGAGGGGGGGAGCATTTAGCGGAGGATGTTAATCTAAAATCATACCATTATATGAATTATTTTCGTAATCTGGACAGAGCACAGTTCTATACTTTTGTTTTTATTTGTATATATGAATACTAAAAAGGTATTTTTAAACATTAAAAAAATAAGTTTGTTGTTAAAATTTATAAATCAGGCATTAACTTAATTAATATAAAATGTTATTTATTTTTCACGGAAAATGTAAAAACTGCAAAAAAGGGTGATAGAAAGGGGCAGAGACAGAGAGATAGAGCGAAACAGCCACACTCTTCTTCTCACTCCTCCTTTCTCATCTCGCTTCTGCCTCGCTTGTAGCAAGCCACAACCTTCGGTAAGACCGTCAGCGAGCGCATGGAGTTAAAACTTAAGGTGTTTTAGTTATTTTTCAGATTTATTTATTAAATAACTTTAATTAATTACTGTTAATATAGATTAAACTATTGCATATAGATAGCAAACATAAGCCAATGCAATTCCAAATGAATAATACTAAGCATTAATTGATAATGAATTGTTTATGCTAATTAGACAGTCAAAAGATCCTCTTAATCTTTTATCTCCACTATATATACAGAATATCAAGATTTTATGTTGTATTATTGATTTAAATAACAGTAACCTGTTCTGATTATAAAATAGGAGTGATATATGAAAAACACTTTCGCATTTATCCATTTATATATATATATATATATATATATATATATATATATATATATATATATTGATAAAAGAAATCCAAAACTCTACTATAAAAATGTATAACATATGTAAATAGTCCATGATAAAATAAATAAATAAATGTATATATATATATGTATATATGAAATATTTTTATAAATATATATTTTTAATTTTAAAACATTTGTAGACAAAGAAAATAACCACGGGAAAAAAGGGGGGTTATTATAATGGAATCATCTAACTCTATAAAATAGATGTTCTGTAAAATAGTAAATACCCACTTTGAAAGGAACAACACAGGTAAGGAAACTATATTTTAATAATTTAGAAAAACAAATCTGGAGGCAAAACTAAATCTAATATTTGTAAACTTTTTAAATTAAAAAATAATTATTAAATAGGGAGGTGGTGTCTGATCAACACTGCTGGGATGCCATGATAAAGAAATACTGTTTTGTTTTTAAAATCCCGAAACAGTTTTCATGGTAAACAACTGACGATCCCTTATATATAAAAAACATATATAAAAATATATTTATATTAGAGTATATTCTTGGAAGTAAACTAAAATAGTGATTGCAGTAGATTGATTGACTTACTAGACTAAAATCTTTCAACAAAAATTTTTTTTTTTCCCAGTTTTGAAGGTTAAAAGAACTTCCGAGACTATATATATATATATATATATATATATATATATATATATATATATATATATATATATATATATATATATATATTCCAGCTGAATTTGGCATTTAGACGTTAATTTACTTTTCCATTTCCATGGCAGTGCAAGGTGGCCACACTAGTACGCGTTCTGACTACAGAGTCAGTTTAATTTGAGTTTAACTAAATTTAGATTGTTAATATTTGAATTTCCTTTTATGTAAACAATAAAAAATAACTATTTTTTAAAATAGCTAATACCTCAGCTAAACATAAATTACAGATTTTAGAATCATGTTAATACGGGTTTGCTTTTTTGATGATCGACTATTCTGCGATTGAAGGCCTAAATATGTTTAGATAGAAAGGTAGCGCTCGCTAGTGCAGCAATTTTCTGCTTAATTTGTGATGAAGTCGAGTCGATTTAAGTTAAAAAGTTTAGATTAGTGCCACTTCTATGATCATTGTTGTCATTCCTATTATCATCACTATTACATTTGCCATTATTATTAATAATACTAATATTATTACTACTATAACTACAGTATTATTATGACTATGATTATTACTATTGCTTTCATAATTAACGACACATTTATTAACGAGATTACTATGCATAAAATCATTTTAAGTGTGCAGTCAGCTCTTTTCTTGCAATTGCAACATAGATCCCATGTGCTTAAATCTCCAGTGGCTTGAAACATTTAAATTTTATTATAATTGGATGCAATTATATTCTGGCCAACATTTTAGACCGTGGGACACTAGAGTTATCTATTATTTTATTTTTTAAATTCGGAATATTGGCTTAGACGCTAAAAGAGAGTAATGCCTCTTCTTTTATTCACTGTATTTTTTTTATTATTTTCCTCTAGTTTATTATTTGGCTTTAAATTTTCCACTATGACGACTATTATATTGCAGTTCTTTTATTTATGTGAATGTTCTAAAAGCTACACTCATTGACTTCATCAGACCACTGATTTGGATTATGCCTTCCTTGTTTAACTTATTTTTACCACCTTTAACTACCTTTTTTTAAATATATTTTTTTACAATGAACCTTATGTTTGTATTCAGAATCTCTAAGTTCATTATTGTAGTACTCTATTTTGAACTGCTAACGGCTTCGAACTGCGTACGATGTTACCTATCGGGAATTGTGTGCCTTGGAAACCCGTAGATGTTTTTTACTGATACACTTCACAACCCCATTAAGTTATGCAGGAAGATGACAAGCCTTTGTTTTAAGTGAATTCTGCCGAGGCGACATGTTCTAGTTTAAATCACATCAGAAAGTGATCGCTGAAGTAGTGATTTTGCATCAGGATTCAATAACAATCGGATCTTAAGATTTCTAAAACACGTGTAAATCTTGCAGATTAAACTAATTTAGTATTTTGGAATTTTATTAATTAATTTTTGAAACAATATATATATATATATATATATTTCATGAATTTTTGAGGAGCACAAAATTTTATTATCGCAAGCATGAAGGGAAGACGAATTCTATCGTTCATGATTAAAAGTTAATCAAGGAAAAAAATGCCAGCCGACCGGTTTCGCCCTCTCTTAACAAAGGCTGTATCGAAGGATTTAAAAAAAAAACGAGGGATTAAAAAAAAAAAACGGGGTGAAAAGAGAGAGTACAGAAAATAAAATAGCGTTATGTTATATGTACAATGAAGGGTGAATCTTAGAGACTGATCACATCTAGTCCCAATAGACATTCCCTTTGCTTACAAACGGAGGGACGTTTAAAACGAACGTGGATCGTCTCCAAGATTTTTAGGTGGTATAATGAGTGAGCATGACTGAGAATGGTGAAGGAGTCCATGCTAAAATTCCTAGCGCACTGCAGGTTTTTAAGTAAATGATCTGTAATGGAAGACCCGTATGTGTTATTTTGAACGCCCGTTGACCAGAAGGTTCCATTCCTGATCTTACTCGGAATGTGCTGTTGGAGTCTACTATAGAATATATATTTCATAATTCATAATGATCAGTTCATTATTTAGTAGTGAATCCTATATATATATATATATATATATATATATATATATGTGTGTGTGTGTGTGTGTGTGTGTGTGTGTGTGTTCTTGCATATATGGTTACCTGTCATCAGATTTTTCCTTGGATTAGTATAAATAAACTAGATGTGGATGAGTTCTGAAGGCAGATCGATCCGTGCCAATCCATGGGAGATAACCCACCTGAGTTACTTCCCCTTTTCCTACGAAAAATGTTCACGGTTTATTTTGTTGTTGGAGCTGAATTTACTTAACTATGTCAATCTTTAATCTTATATGAATTTATCTTTCCTAATCTATTCACAATAATTTTAGCCTTTAGTATTCTTTTAAAAAAGGACACTAGATTTTCGAAAATATAACTTTCTATTAGTTTTTGGTATTTTTTTTTTTATTATATCTTTCAAATGATTTTCTGCGGGATCGTCATTATTCAGCCCGGCCTGTTTGTTGCATCCTCGAGTAAAACGGCTTCAATCTTTTGTTTTTCTATTCTCGGCCTATCTGTATTGCTCCGTGCTTATCGACAGAAATTGATGCTGGACTCCTCAACGGAATAATACCAGGTTGACTTTAGGATATGTATTCCGCCGGATGTGGGGGGTTTCCCTCTTTCTTTCTATTTTCCCCCATTTTTGGATTGCACTGGACTTGATTCTTGTGGGGGCGCATCACAACGACCACATATTACCGAGTTGTTTGAGCTGCCTTTTGAACTTGTTTTCCTTTTTTTTCTTCTTAAGTGATTTCAACTGGGTCAATCTTCCGTGGGGTATTGTCAGTTGTTGAGGTCAATATCTTGGATTTGTATCTCTCCTGATGAACTGCCTAGCAAGGTGCTTGCTAGGTAGCGAAACACGTGTAGGGAACTATAGCTTTACAAAATAAATACATAATAAAATAAAAGATATTTTTTATGATGAATCCTCTCTGGAAAAATGGGAAAAATATCTTGGTAAACCTCCAAATATACGTATAAATGCTCTGTCCCCTATAATCGGGGCTCACCGAGCTTGTTTTTATTGATCTTGTTCCGGACTTTACTGAATATTCTCAGTAAAGCATCAAAATCGTTATATATATATATATATATATATATATATATATATATATATATATATATATATATATATATATAAAGATAGAGGCAAAATGCCTTCATAAAAACCATGTGTTAGATGCAGATATTTTTATTAAAATCAAAATACAAAATTTAAAAAATCAAAACATTTTTTCTTTTTTTTTCTTTTATGAAAAAAGTGGGGATAAAATGATTCGACATAATGTAAATCATATATATATATATATATATATATATATATATATATATATATATATATATATATATATATATATATATATATATTATTATTAAATTACGCTTAGCATAGTCTCGGTATATTACATTCCCCCCAGTTCCCGTGTCATGGGTGAGGGTCTCCGAAAAAGGTAAAATGGTAGATTCGACTTGCTTCTTTGTCTCGTTTATCTTGACCTCATCTTCGTGACGTCACTTCATTGAACACACCAATTTAATATAAAATAAAGAGAAAGCCTTACAAAAGAAAGAAAGAAAGAAAGAAAGAAAGAAAGAAAGAAAAAAGAGAAAGAGTTGGGGAAGAAAGAAAAAGAAAGATTTACGAAGAAAAGAAAGAAAGTTAGAAAAAAGAGAAAAATTTACAAAAAGAAAAAAGAAAGAAAGAAGTCGTTATGGCGACAGATGAAAATTTGATCACAAACACCTAAACTGAAATATCTTACTGAAAAAAAGAGAAAATAGATAAAGAAAGAAAAAAAGAAAAAAGAAAGAAAGATAGAAAGGAAAAAAATGAGATAAAAGAATAAAATTAAATGCGAGAATCCAAGTGTCTTTCTGTCTGGTCGCTTTCTCCGATCCCCTTTCAAAAGAGACGCCTTCATTAATCTCTGTCTTTTATTACTTGACCCTCTGATGTTTTTCGCATCTCATTCGAGCCCAACTTAACACGATTCCAGGCCAGACGCCATCTGAAAAATATCATTAATATTTCTTTTTCGCTGACATCATTAAGATGACAAATCCATTATCACAAATCATCTGTCATTTAAGAACTAGTATTATTATTTGTACTAGCAAAAATAGGCGAGCAGAGGTTGCTTATTTTGGATATTATATCGCGACTACTCCAAAGAAAAATCAGAAAGTAATCCCTGAAAAGATGGTATCATGACAACAGAACAGATACTACACTATACCCCTCCCCCACAACAAAGAAGGGGGTAATGCCTGGAAGAGGGTATCATGATCACAGAAGCGATAATACACTACCCCCTCTCAAAGGAGGATGTAATTTCTGGGAGGGGGTATCATAACGAACCAACAGACACTACATTACCACACTCATCCCCCAAAAGGAGGAGATAATGCGTGAGAGGATAGTTTCATGATGAACGAAGATAGACAACACTACCTCCCACGAAAAAGGAGGTAGTGTCTGGTATGGTGGTCTCATGAAAACAGAACAAATATAGGACTACCACCTCAAAAGAAAGGAGGAGGTAACACCTGGGAGGATGGCATCATGGCAACTAAACATATACTACACCCCACTCCCCGAATTGAAAGATAGTACATTAGTCTGAAATAGTATAGTAAACTTACTTGAGCATTAAAAGATAGCGTACCCCCGGGATGAAATGGGCCACAAATTATTATCCTTATTTTCTCCCAATATGTTCAGCAAACTAGACCGCTCCTGCCCGTGGTGGGTTTATAAAATCAATACCGAATATCTCACGCATCGCTTCGGGGTTTGTCTCTGACTCCTTGACTTTAGGATTGTGACTGCCTTTTTGGGCTCCCGATTTCTCCTCGCCACCCCCATACTCACATTCAGAGTCTCTCGCTGTTCTTTAACTAATTACTTGGCCTCGACCAAATTGCTTACTCCAATCCTCAACACGTATCTCCTGGTCACACAACGCATCGATAAATGCGTCAACGAGGATGGTCTGTACAGATCGACTCATGCACGTATCTATGTCAGGAAAAGACGAAGTAGCTAGCCCCTCTATTCTCCCTCTGAATTCTTCAGGAGTGCATGCCCCTTTCGGTGGGAATCTCCTGACAATTTCGATAGCGGTTCGCTCACCCGCAAACCCAAACTGCCTTATGAGCTGTTCTTGGACTTCGCTCAGTCAGCCCTGAGTTCTCTCCATATATGGCCTTTCGTATGCCAATAGGACCACCTCCTTATCTACCAGTCCAGATATCAGTTGTTTCTGTCAGAGGGCCGCCTGCCACTCCATTGTATACGAGGGCCCTAACGCGTTCTATAATGTTTGGGTCTTTTTCTCGATTTTCTCTACACTATCCTCGTTACCAGCAACATCCAAACCGTGGTCGTTCATTGCTCCACACAGGCCTCAAAAAGTATTGCGAGTTTTGGTGGTCGCACTTCCTAAATCGTAAAGTTTACAAAATAAATAATGGGTCAAAGATGTACACCGGGTTGCCGAAAATATATATTCTAATATTCATAATGATCTGTTTATAAAAACGTGTTTATTAGAAAAAAATAACTTTATATATATGCATCCCCTAAATGTTAACATTTACAAAAAAATAATGTGCCTCATCCTGGGGCCTAAAATGTATATTCTAATATTCATTATGATCCGTTCATTAGTTTAGAAGATTACCCTGTACATATATATATATATATATATATATATATATATATATATATATATATATATATATAATACACACACATACACACACATACGTACATATTGTTCAAAGATATTATAAAAGAATGGTTTTATAAATATATTTTCAATGCCATCATAAAATTTTATTGTATTTTTCCTTTCCTTGGAATTATAACGTTTATTATTCATCGAACTTTCAATATAAACTTTATATTTTCCTTCCAAAAGGGTTTTATCTTTCGAACAAAAATGGCTCTAATAAAAAATACTTGTCATTATTTTTTCAAAATTATATAAATTATTATTCCAAAGTTAGCTTTACTTTCTTAGGAGAAGAATATTTTTTAATGGAAAAAGCAGGACTCACATTAAGATAATATGAAAACAGATGTTATGTAACGATACATTTGGTTATTTTCACTCTCATTCAACTATATATATATATATCTGCCAAATAAACAATTATATATATATATAATTTTATTATTTCATGTATCCGCATTAGATATTATAAGGAGATATAATCTTTTATGTATCAATTTTCAGTATTTAGCAATCACCCAAACAGAAATGAAAAAGTTAGTAATGAAGAGAAAAGCTGTAACTGTATAACTCGTACACTTTGTCCACTACAAAATAAATGTCTAACCAAAAGTATTGTTTACCAAGCCACAATATTTGCCAAAGAAAGACTGAATAACAAGAAGTACTACGTGGGGATGGCCTTCCTAGATTTTAAAACCAGATATTACGACTACAACATCACATTTAAAAACAAAGACACAAAGTAAAACAACATTAGCAAACCATTATTGGGAGCTGAAAGATAGCGAGCGATCACCAATAATCGAATGGAAAATAATACGGCAGGCCAGTACATGTAGAAATGTTGAGGACCCGTGTAGATTATGCTTGAATGAGAAATTTGAAATCTTAAACTTTAAACACCTCCAAAACCTATTAAACTGAAATAGCAAACAACTGCTTATACAGAATAAAATTCACATTAGGTTAACAATACATAATAAATAAACTAAACTAAAATAGAGATACAAGCAAGCACGTGTTAAAATAAGGTCACCCATTGTTTCGACACAACAAAGAAACGGGGATGGGCCACCCTATAAAAACTGAACAATAGAATAGGAAATAGGAAGTATAATCAACCGAACCTTTGTTTATGAGTAGCTCAACGATTGGCTAAGAGAATAACACAGAATCTGATTTGTTAACGCTAGCGTTTAAAGATTATTTCTCTCATCATGCACTGATGAGAGACAATTTCATATGGTCGAGTAGCACAAACTTGGTTCACAGAGTCGGCCTAGAATCTGCAAGCAGTCGCCATATCCACTCGGTCACCATAAACTGTCATTAACGGATATTAAGATCTATATGTTCCTAGAAGCAGGTACAGACAGAAGACTAGTCGTGAGTGTTCGACGAACGTATTCGGAACTTCGTTTTAGAGATGATGACATCTTTTTAACATCCCCGAGAGTGCTCGACGTTTAATTTCTTAAAAGAGCCAATTATAATATTTTCATAAATAAATATTAAATTGTTTATACCTACAGACGCTAGCATTTCAAGCTTATTGCTCTCATCAGTGCAGGAAAGAAACAATTTCAGACGGTCGAATGACACGAACCCTATTAGACGAATTTCTAGAGATATAACTCTCAAACTTATAAGTCCCAATCATCGAGCTAAATTACACCTGCAGTATTCACTTGCATCATTGAGATTTGGAATACTATACACACACACACACACACACACACACATATATATATATATATATATATATATATATATATATATATATATATATATATATATATATAAGTTAGATAGAGTTATATCTCTAAAATTTCGTCTCAAAATTTCGTCTAATAATTTTATGAGAACTCTGAATTTTATAATACTGCATTGAAAAAATTGGGTTACAATGAAAAAATTATCTTCTAGTAGTACCAACCTAATATAATAAGCCATAATCTGGTGATGACTAAAATAAGATAAGCGTCCAATAAACAATAGTATAAATGGAATGAATAATAAGAACAATGAACAGAATAGACTCTCCTAAGAGCGAAATGTAAAAATAGATAAAAACAAAACAAAAATCTCGAAAAACAAAAGGTGCAAAATTATTTAGTTCAATCCGCAATTTAAGAAAAATCTACAGACTGACATTCCTAAATGCATCTTTAAAATTATTGAAGAGAATTTCAAGGCCACCCACAAATACAGTGGATTTTTTAACAAAAATACAATGAGACACTCTTTCCCTACAGTACAAAACATTGAACAATGTATAATAGGATCAAACACAGATTGAATTAATAAAGCCTAGAAAATAACATAACTACCCTTGACACTAGATGCAATTGTCTAGAGAGAATCTCTTGTCTGCATTCAAGATAACGTTGTATATAAATGGATAATTGAGCAAAGGATAGACTCAAACAATAGAAATAACAATATCTCCACCAATAGTAATAACAGTAATATTAATGCAACACATAATATTGACAAATGCAGCGATACAAACTTACTAAAACCACTTACATAAGTACCACTTCAAATCTTATAAAACAAGAATCTCCAAACATACATTCAATAATCTAGATCTTTAAAATTTGATTTCTTTATTTCGTCATACACGAGATCTTAAAAATAAAAATATTCCATATAACATTAGATGGCTCATAGTTAAAAAACAAAACAGCTAGGGCTTATAGTTCTTTGGACAGATTTTATAGGTTGTGCTTGGAGGAATCATTATCCATAATTAAACATACTGGTAAACTATTAAGCAAAACAGATGTTTTCTTACTAATTGTATGCATAAGCAATGGTTCAAATATCGTAATTATAAGGTCCCATGGTCTCATATTCCCAATTCTTTGCACTAAGGAATGAATAGTATCCGAAATAATCCGCAATTTAACATTTATGCCTTTAAATATAGAATTTTTGTTTGCATATCTTCACATCTAAGCTAATAAAATTATAGTAACTTCCACCATAATCGATGATATTGGAAAACAATCTTAATATTAGGATAGTGACAATGAATTAGGAACTAATATATAACTATGTGTAGGGTGGTAGCTATATCTATATATATGAGTATGTATATATATATATACATGTGTGTATGTATGCATGTGTATACGTCATATATATATATATTATATATTATCAGATAATTTTATTTCGAGGCCTGATGATCGGGAGTCCCTCAAACTGCTCTCGTGAAACAAAATCAATTTTGTAGTCAAAATGAAATAAATTATCATTTATATTTCTGCTCTATATTTTTATTGAGCACTCTCATAAACCCCCTGGATTTATACCCTGTGGATCTATACCATACCCGGATTATATATATATATATATATATATATATATATATATATATATATATATATATGCAGGTGTAAGTAAATTTATTCATATGTGGGCTATATTTGTATGTAACTTGTAAGTATCACTTTTTAAAAAAATTTCTTATATTTCTGTCTACCGGATGCCAGACATTCACCGGCTATTTCAGACACTCCAGCCTAGAGATCTTTTTAAGATTCTAACCGCCCCTTTAAGTGCAATTGTTTGTATTTCGATTGCACTCGGTTCACCGGGTATACTCGCCAGATAGCTTTTGAAATTCTTTTTCATTAGTCTTGCTGCTCCTATAATTACTGGTATGATGGAGATTTTCCTAAGATTCCAGTTTCTTTTAATGTCGTACATAAGACCTTGGTATTTCGTAATCTTTTCCCTTTATGCTCTGTTTAATCATGCATCATTAGGGACACTGACTTTAACTAGGGTTGCTACTTTATCTCTTTTGTCCCATATTACGATGTCAGGTTTAACAGCTCCGTTTTCTAGATGTGTAGCTGTAGGGATTACATAATCATAGTGGTTGGTGTATAAATTATTTCCAACTGTTCTTTCTGGTATATGTTCCCAGGACTTGCTGCTACACTGGATATTCAACTTTTTACAAATTATGCAGTGGAGATATTTACACACTCGGTTGTGTCACATTGTATAAGAGTCATCCCCCAGGAGAACCTTACAACTGGATGTCAGGTGACTCACACTCTCTACTTCTGTGTGGCAGAACCTGCACTTGTTATTGTTGCTGAGACCACTCATCTTTTTAAAGGCATTGGTCATCAATCCTTGATCTTGAGCAGTCATTATCATTCTTTCCTGATCATAGTGGAGAAATCCTCTTTTCAACCAGTCTACAGAGCCTTCCTTATCTATATAGGAAATACTTAGCACGTTGTTGGCTGGCCCATTCTTCCAGTTTTCTGGAATGGAAGGTATTTGTGTATTTCTGGCGGCTTTTGCGGGCTATTTCTGTGGCAAGATTGTTGTCTGTTTCTGCCTCATTTGTAAGACAGTCCTGTCCAAAATGTTTGGCTAGTTTTGTGATAGAGGTTGTTCTGCTTGCTCTTGTTTCTTGATGTTGGCATATCATCATAAGGTTTGGATTCTGGGAGCTCATCAGATATTGGCCGGTGCTCACAATATTGGCTCGATGTTGATGGTCAATCTCTGAGAGACGCATACCCCCTGTTCCTCTTGGCAGATACAGCCTTGGTAGACACTGGTTCCTGTACACTACTCTGTACATTGTCAACATTTTTCTTGTTTTAGTATCTAATCTATTAATATCCCTTTGTGGCCAATCAATAATTCCTAAGCTGTATGTTATCGCTGGCATAGCTAATTGGTTAATGGCAGTTACTTTGTTTTTGTTTGTAAGCTGTGCTTTGCAAATTTTTCTATGCCAAGGTATTTGTATTGTTCCTGTTCTTCAAGGTCTTTGATGTCAGTATCTTCATCAAGCTGTATGTTTTCCATTTGGATCTTCTTCTTAGCTCTGAGAGAGCATTTGGCACATTTGTCCAGGCCGAACTTCATTCCAATATCTTTGGAGAAGGTATGTACAACCTGTAAAAGTCGGCTTAAGTCAGCATCTGAACTAGCATACAGCTTGAGGTCATCCATGAAGAGCAGGTGGTTGACTCTTAGTTTAGATCTTGTTTGCGACCCTGGCTCAGATTGTCTGGCTTTTGTTTAGTAATTTGCTTAGTGGATCAATTGCCAGGCAAAAGAGTAGAGGAGATAAGCTATCTCCTAGGAAGCTTCCTCTTCGGGATTTTTATTGTTCCATTAGTGTGTCTTAATAATGGCATAGTTGTTTTCCACATATTTATTTGTACTGCCATGGTTTTCTTGATGACCGGATGGATATTATATAGATCAAGGCAGCGTGGGAGCCATGCGTGGGGTACACTATCATATGCCTTTTGGTAATCGATCCACGCCATGCTTAGATTTTTTTGCCTCTTCCTACATTCCTCAAAGATTGTCTTATTTGTCAACAATTGGTCCTTGGTGCCTAAACACTTCCTCCTACACCCTTATTGTTCTTTATCCAGGTATGCTCCAGAAGAGAGGTGTTCGTAGATGCTGACTGCAACCAGGCCAGTGAGGAGTTTGTAGGTTGTAGTGAGGCAGCAGATCGGTCTATATTTTGTAGGGTTTTGTGTCTCACTTGTTTTGGGTATGAGGGTCGTATTACCTTTTACTAGTCATGCTGGTGTGGCCTCCTCATTCAACAGTCTGGTAGAGCAGCTACTATAATGGCTATGAAGTGCTGTTAGTTTTTACAGCCAGAAATTGGGTATGTTGTCTATGCCAGGTTTTTTGTAATTCTGAAATTGATTCAACTTTCGTTTTATCATTCCAGACGTTATCTCTGGCTCTGGCATTTTTGCTTTTATTACTTCGAGCTATATCTAAAATCTACTTGGCCTCTTGGTTGCATGATCCTTCATTCTCAAACAAAGGCCTCCAGTAGTTGTTTAGCTCTTTCTCTTCTGGTGGCTTTTCCACCATTATATTCTCTCCAACCAAGTTTCGGTAGAATAGTCTTGTATTCTTTTTGAACTGTCTGTTCTCAACTTTCTCCCTGTGCTTGTTATCCTTTTCTTGAATTCTTTTGGCAAGTGCTGGGATTTTGCTTTCAAGTTCTCTCACAACGTTTTCAATTTCTTCTACATTGTTTTTGTATTTAAAACTGAGTCTGCAGATGGTGTTTCTCAGCCGTCCCTGCACTGTAGGGGCAGCAAGGAATTGTTTAATTTGAGATACTTCCTTTCTGCAAGTTGTTTCTGGAGCTTCAGTTTCCACTGTGGTGTTGTGACTCGTGTTCTTGACTCCCATTGCTTTTTGAATTGAGGAAGCGTTTTCCTAACAATGTAAAGTCCTGCAGCGTATGTTACTTGATTTAGCCTCGTGGGGAATATGTTGGATGGAACACGTCTTTGGAGAGCGATGTTTACGTTTTGTATTACTGCCTTAGTAGCTCTTGAGGCTTGGGTTTTGGGCAGTTGAGGTCTTTCCTCCAACCTCATTATCTGGACTTCCTCAATTGTATTCTCAAGCTCTTCTTCCAAGGCCAATTACTCATCATCTGGTTCCAGTAATTTCTGAGGTAATGATGGGGATTCTGTATTATGTATATGTGTCTGTGTGTATTTGAAAATAGCGTGTATGTGTGTATATATATGTATATATATGTATATATATATGTATATATATGAGCGTGTATATATATATATGTATGTATGTAAGTGGATATATTTGTATGTGTATGTATATATATTTTGAAGTTATAATTTGACATCTACTTCCAATCATTGAGAATAATTTAAAATAGGAATTTTACTCTATGAAATTTACTGATCTATACAGATCATGTCAGAATTTATTCCAATAATTGATATGATAACTTGATTTAACTAGAGTTACTGGACTAATTGTTGCTACATAGACAAACTTTATCCATATTTGATATTATTAGGTTTGTAATACTATAATATAGACTTAAGCATAACCTGAAAAATTAGGACTTAATAAAATTGTGGAAAAATCTCTTTCAGATTCTATTCCGAATAATAACATAATTTATTCTGAGTGATTTCTTTCAAACCCTTTTGTCCAAGATATTGTAAAATAAATGTGTATCCTATCACATATTATATATTAAGTCGCTAAAAGTTGCTGATTTGGGGTTTGTAAAGGTGTTTTTAGTGAGGAAATGATTTTGTTTTCTAGAGCATAAAACTATAGAATGTGATCCTATCGTGGCCCGTGGAGTCACTCAGTATTGCATTAACTACTCGGCACTAAATATAGCCCGAGGTAACAAGCATTCTGACTAGCTGCTCCATCAATCGTTCGACGCTCACGCTGTGCTGAAGATCTGCGGAACTTTGATATTGATGCAGCATTGTCAGGAATTTAGGTCAGAGGTCGGTTCTGTTGGCAACCGAAAAACAAGAAAAGCTCGCTGTGAACAATAACAAATATTTGTTGTGACAAAACAAGTGTGTAACTATAATAAAAATAAAAGTTTATGTTGCTCTTGTTGGGGAGAAAAGATACGCTGAGGAATCTGACTGGTGTTAAGTCTTGGTTAGGGGACTTTAAAGTTTTCTTTGAGTTTTTGTCCCTTAGTTAAATATTTAAAATGATTCTTTTTAGCGTTTTGAACTTCTGTCTTTGATCGGTCGCCAACACGCTCCTTTTCTCGGTCTGCCTGTCTCATTCAGCTGAACGCCATTCTACAAGTGTTAGTTTTTTCATTAGGAACTTCTACTTGTGACAAGGTTTGTGATTCGCTTACCAATCACAATCCGCGTTGCATTTTTTATGATTGGTTGAGTAAGGAAAACCTTTATTTTACCAAAAAGGTAGGCCTGAATTATTGGCCCTCAATATGGGGTGGGGTCTTATTTAATAATTAGCATGCCTTAGTATCAGTTGACACATAATTATGTTCATCAAATGTGGAAAGTGTACTCCCACAACCTTTCGAATTCTTCAACATAAAATTGCTTGTCATAAAATCCGTTCATGATTGTTCTGAATTAGATTTGAGTTTTAATTTGGAAAGTTTATCATGGAAATCAAATCGTTGACAAGTCTGTCGAAATCAATTATTATTTTCTTCCATTTCTGATTTCAATATTAGAAATATAAATAATTAAATTTGAGTTCTTTTTTCTAGCTGTCATTGTTAACCTGGGAATACAATATCTTAACATGACCTTTTCACACTCAAAATAAAGCTCTAGCATTCACTGTCACCCCAATGCGAAACATAACCTTTTAAATAAAATCGACACCGAAAATAATATTTTGCATGCCAACACTTAAATCAGTTCAATTAAATTCATTCCATAATCAATCAATTAATTAAAATTTCTACTCATCGTGCCCCATAAGTTTAAATAGAATTATTTCCACTGGTCTGTTAAAATTCGATGTAAATGGAATCAGACTAGTAATTATTAGTTTGTGATTGTTCTAGTTAAATCTACACTCTTAGATGGTTATTTTTTTGGAAATCATCGGATGATTTTGAATTCTCTTGCAATATGAAAAGATGTTTTCTTTGTAATTTCTCGACCTTTGAAGTTGAAAAATACTTACTGTTTAGATTATTTAGAACAAATTAGGCATCATTTATTCAAATATAATATTAGATAGAACTTATTATAAACTGAACTTTATACGTACTTTGAAAAGCGAATCCATCTTTTTTTGTAAAAAAATATGTACATTTGACTTTAAAATCCAATTATTACAGTTAGTTATAAAAAAGGGAAAAAGTACAAAATAAGAAAATATTGTTTCTGAATTTTGAAGGGTACTTTTATTTTATGTGTTTGTCATCATTCAACCATTCTATTGTTAGCTGGAGATGTAACGAAGTGATAGGCTGATTTTCTTTTGTGCTGAAGAGAAGATTATTGAAAAAAAATCTGAAACATATGTACACATAAATATTTGTTGATGTTGAAGTTTGGGCATGATTATTGAGTATGCCACGTTTCTTTCTTTGTGGAATAGTTTCGGTTGCCCTACTTAAATGGTGAAGCTTGCAAAACAATAAGATAATAATAATGTGCCCATGTTACTCACCCTGTTGCCTAGAATACATATTCAATAATTCATAATAAATTCAATAGTTTAGGATTTTACGAAGCACATGCGTCACGAGTAATTAATATAACTCACAATTTTATGTGGAGAAATTCTTTTCTCTGTTAATTTTTCTGTATCTAACTTATTTAAAAAGTTTTTGGGGAGGGGGTGACTAAATGGTAAATTTACAAAGTTAATGCCTCGTGTTACTCACCATATTTCCGAGAATATATATTCCAAAATTTATAATAATCGGTTCATTAATTTAGGAATTTCTCCTGTTCAACGATATAATATATATATATATATATATATATATATATATATATATATATATATATATATATATATATATATATACACCACGCATAAAACTGTGGAAGCTGAAGGATCCAATCATTCAGGCTAAATTTGCTGAGAGATTTGTTTCTTCACATCGGGATACACGGGCAGTGAGTGTTGAAGAGCACTGGAAGAGGCTCAAGGATGGATTGAATGATGCAGCGACGGAGGTGTGTGGAGTGTCATCCAAGCACAATTGGAGGAAACAAACCTGGTGGTGGAATGAGATTGTTGATCAAGCTGTTAGAGAGAAGAGGCGATGCTACAGAGCATGGAAAACAGGAGGTAGTAGGGAAGCATACAATGGAGCCAAGCGTGCTGCTAAAGCTGCTGTACACCACGCTAAGTCAGAGGCCGATAAAGAGATTTTTCTCAAAATAAATCTCAAGTAAAGTGACATTTACAAGCTCGCAAAACAGATGCGCCATGACAACCAAGATGTCTTGGGTGAAAAACCTATAAGGAACGACTCTGGTGAACTCTCATTGGATGATGAAGTGAAAAAACAGTCATGGAAACAGCACTACGAACGCTTGCTGAACGTTGAATTTCCATGGAACCTCGATGAGCTGACTTATGAACCTCCTATAGAAGGTCCTAGTACCCCCATTACCCAGGAGATGATCACTGAATCAATCCGTAAAATGGGAGCTGATAAAGCAGCTGGGCCATCTGGTATAGTTGCTGAGATGCTCAAACCAACCGGTGAACTAGGGGCCAGTTTGGTGCATGAACTGATTGAAGCCATCATCAGAGAAGGATACATACCTAAGGAATGGGAAGACAGCATTGTAGTAAGTCTGTACAAAGGTAAAGGCGATGCATTAAACAGAGGTAACTACCGTGGACTCAAGCTCATTGATCAGGTCATGAAAGTCCTGGAAAGAGTTGTTGAACAGCTGATCAGACAACAAATACAGATTGCTGATATGCAATTTGGCTTCATGCCCGGTAGGAGCACCACAGATGCAATTTTCATCATACGCCAAGTCATGGAGAAACATCTAGCAGAAAAAAACCACTGTACATGGCATTTGTAGATTTGGAGAAAGCTTTTGACCGTGTCCCCAGAAGGGTCATCTGGTGGGCCCTGCGAAAGCTGGGTGTTACTGAGTGGTTGGTTCAGGTGATAACGTCTATGTACACCAATGTACGTAGTCGGGTACGAGTCGATAACAGCTACAGCGACGAATTTGAGGTTAGAGTAGGCGTCCATCAGGGATCTGTCTTAAGTCCCCTTCTATTCATCATTGTACTCGAGGCTCTATCACTGGAATTCCATACTGGCTGTCCGTGGAAGCTGCTATATGCCGATGACCTAGCGATCATTGATACTTCACTTCAGTCACTCAAGGGCCGTCTGGATAGATGGAAGAGTAGCATGGAGGAGAAAGGTCTCAGTCAACAAGGGTAAAACTAAGGTCATGATCGCAGGTCCAAATCTCAGCTTACTACAGAAAACAGGAAAATACCCGTGTGCTGTATGTCTGAAAGGAACTGGCAGCAACTCAATCATCTGCACTCACTGTTCAGGTTGGATCCACAAAAGGTGCAGTGGCATAAAGGGCTCTCTCAAAGCAGATCCTCACTTTAAGTGCTTTCGTTGCACCGGCATGGCAAGACAAATAGATGACAGACCACTGACGGAGATGGATACTGGTGACAACAAGCTGGAAGTAGTGACAGACTTTTGTTATCTTGGAGATGTGCTGTCATCAGGTGGAGGCTGTGAACTCGCGGCAACTACACGTTGCAAGTGTGCCTGGAAAAAGTTTAGAGAGCTGCTACCAATCCTGACAAACAAACACCTGCCAACAACTACGAGAGGGCGTGTATACTCCTCATGTGTCAGAAGTGTGCTGTTGTATGGCTCAGAAACTTGGGCTGTCTTTGCTGGCATACTAAGGAAGCTGCACCGTAATGACAGAGCAATGGTCAGATGGATCTGTTTGGTGAGGCCTGAACAGTACGTTTCTTTTGAATCTCTGCTCTCACAGGTCGACTTGAAAAACCTTGCGGACATCATGCGAAAGAACAGACTGCGTTGGTTGAGTCACATTGAGCATAGCGATGGCTGGATTGCTAAAGCAGAGAACATCACCATTGGCAGACCCAAGTTGACTTGGGAGGACGTAGTCAAACGTGATAGGAAGGTCATGGGTATGGATTCCATCAAGCCTTGCCAAAGACAGGGGGTGAGAGGAAGACTTAGATTTCGAGACTAGACATTCAGGCCCCACCCTCATCAGAGGATTAATTGTGGCCTGATTCAACAAATAAACCGGTTGATGATGATGATGATGATGATGATGATGATGATATATATATATATATATATATACATATATATTGGGTATTTAGATCTGTATGACTAGATATCCTTCCTCCTATCTAGTACCAAAGGTACTTCAGCTTTTAAAAGAAAGATTATGCATCTTTTATTCCTATATAATTTCTTATGCTTACTACCAGATCGCAGAATGGTTTTTAAGTGTAGTATTTTAATATTATTATTATTAGTAGTATTAGTATTTGATATGCAAATTACCATATCACATTGTAGTCGTAAGGGTAATGTTTTATTATTATTATTATTATTATTATTATTATTATTTATTTACTTATATATATATTAATGAAATAAAAATTGAATTGTTTCTACATTTCGTTTTTGGGGAAGTGGTCATTTGATCAGTACCACTGAAAGCCATGAATTTTATGGCTTCTATTTTTAAATATCTGAAAGAGTAACATGGTAAACAGCTGATAGTCCCCGTTTAATATTTCACAATTTAAGTTAAGGTCCCCTGTTTTGTTTTCACTGTTATATACTTGAATCCCCTTCTGTATTTATTAATTTTCCAGTGGTAAGTCGGCTTGTGTAAGTTCTAAGTTTGCGATATTTTGGATTTAGTTAGTATCCCTGGAGATTTAAACTGCAATTTTTTTCTTTCTTTAAAATGACTCAAAACTTCTTTAGACTATATATATATATATATATATATATATATATATATATATATATATATATATAATCAGTCAACGGAAAATAATAAGTAAGCGCACAAGTGGTAGAAAAAATAATAAATAAAAACTGAGAATGACTAAAAAAATAAACGTGCAACTTATAATTTTGTTCCGAGTTTATTGGACGATTTTAGAAGCAAAGTAAATCCTAATTTCATTTTTTGTTGCTGGGATAGTCTGTAGGAAATTTTTGGGAACCATTCCCTTCTTCGAGCCTTCTATGAAGTATGAACAGAGTTTTTGAAAACGGCGAACTAAAATTAATATTTATATATCCCAAACCGGCCACCAGGGGTCAACTTTCAAGGTCATATGTGGGGGTGTTTGCTATCTGTTTTATTTCCGGTGCACATGTACCGGAAGGACAAGAAAATAAATAAGAAAAGAAGGAAACAAAGTTTTTCAGTTCAATCTGTCTGCTCGGTGAGGGTTGTTCTCTTTGAACGACGGCCTTATTTTCTGTAGGGTGTGGGGCACAATTGTCTAAATCTTCTTTAGTTTAGGAAGTGTGTGTTATTTATGTGTGTGCGTATGTGTGTGTGTGTGTGTTTGAGAAGTAAGTTAAATAAGCAGTGTTT
>OY744552.1:30511392-30706392 GCA_963556195.1 Sepiola atlantica | reverse complement strand
CTTTGCTCGACGGGGAATAATTATTAGTAATAATAAGGTTAGTGGTTTTTGAGTTACTATAGTAAATGATAAGTTTTATTTTTTTATTTGCGTCGGTAGGAAGTAAGTTTTTATTAATGATATTTTTTAATAACTGTTCATTATCGAGGAGATTAACAATATATATGTATATATAATATAAAAATTAAAACTAGAACAGGATATAAAAGATATACACATCCGTGCATATATATATATATATATATATATATATATATATCATGGATGTGTATATATTTTCATCGATATAAGTATATATGAAGCTTTGTGCATGCGTATTTTATTTACGTTTTAAATTTATTTACTTTCTTTTATATCTTATTCTAGTTTTTATTTTGATATTTTTTATATTTTTATATTTATACATATATATATATATATATATATATATATATATATATATATATATATATATATATGTTGTGTATGTATATATATTTATATATGTATGTGTATGTGTGTTTATATTTTATATGTATGTGTTTATCTATCTATCTATATATATATATATATATATATATATATATATATATATACTTTGTTGATAAACTGAATTTAATAAAACCTTTGCAAAACCTTTGCAAACTCTATATTTCATATTTTAAGGATATTGAGTATATATTCATGCGGGGTAAATTCACGTTTATTGTTTTCTTAATTTTCCTGTTTATACCTGTTATTTTATTTTATTTTATTGAATTTAATTTTATTAACATTTATATTTGTATTTATATTATTATTCTTCATACTTTTATATTTTACTCTTTTTATTTTATTATTATTAAGCAGGGCTAACTTTTTATTTTTCTTTACGAAGAAGAGTCTCATTACTTTCAGAAATATATTTATATAGACAAATTTCTGTATTCACGACATCTTCAACACTAAGTAAACCTCGGCCACCTTCCTTTCTAGGTAGATACAATCGATCTGCAACTCCTTTCTTTGCAAAAATTCCATACATTGTTAGCATTTCCCGTGTTTTAGTATCCAAACATTTTAATTCATGTACATATCAGTCAAGTATACTAGCAGTATATCGAATAATAGCTACTGATCTGACATTGATAGCATATATTGTATTTCGACTGTGAAGGTGTGATTCAAGAATAAGAATTACTCTTTCTTGTACTCAGCTGTGACCTGGTTTTTCATTTCTTTGTTTTTAATCTTATCTGCCTCCAATATTCCCAAGTATTTGTAACCTCTCTTACTGTCAACATTTATATCTGTTGTTGGGAGTTCAAGGCCGTCTGAGTGGACAAGTTTACTCTTTATAACAAGAATAGCACATTTAGTGATGCCAAATTCCATTCGCATGTCGTCACTAAATACTCGGAGGAGATCAAATTGGTTTTCAAACATGAGGATATCAAATTGGCTTTCATTCTTTCCAAAGACTTTAAGGTCATACATGAATAGTAAGTGGTTGACTGTAGAAAGTCCTTTCCCAAGTGCATATCCTGCCTTCACATTACGTAAGATCAAACTAATGACAAAAAGCAAAGGGAAAGACTATCGCCCTGGAAAATCCCCCTCCAGATTTTCACTTTACCTAATGCAACACCTCCTGAAGTTAAATTGGTTCCCCAATTCTTCATGTTATTATTTAAAGCTGTTTGAGTGTTGGGGGATATTCCAAAAATCTCCAAGCATTTGTTTATTTATGAATCAGGTACCATGTCAAATGCCTTTTCCATGGAAAAATTAGTAGTTATTCGTTTACAGTTTATCAGGATCATTTTATCGATCAGAAGCTGATCTTTGGTGCCACATAATTTTTTTTGACAGACTTTCTGTTCCTTAGGCAGCAAATTGTTTTGATCCAACTGAGCATAAATACTTTCAGACAATCTGCTAGTGAAAAGTTTCCACATAACTGTAAGGCAATTGATTAGTCTAACCCCCTTTTTTCTTAGCTTTTTATTAGCAAGACTCTAGTGCCCTTTGTCAGCCATTTATCATTGCTGCAAGTAGGTGAACAGCCGGAAGTTTTTAAACTAGTATTCCTGGACTCCGTCAGGTCCGGGTACTTTCCAATTTGAAAGTTTTTAACCCTCTTCTTCAGCATCTCAACGGTGACTGTTATATTCGTGTGTCGTTTTATGATCCATTCCGCACCATCTTGATGTTTTACTTCCTTTTTCTTTTTTCCTAAATGCCTTTCTAGAATGCACGAGATTCGTCAGCATCAGGTATAACGTCATTTCCTCTTTCAATTCCTTCTAGTTGTTCAAAAAAGAGTTTCTGGTTGTTCTCGGACAGTCTGTCTTGTCGATACTGCTCAATTCTGTTGCTGTAATGTTTAACTTTAGCAGTTTTAGCCATGACACACTGTTTTAGTTCTTTGATTAACTTTAGCAGTTTTAGCCATGACACACTGTTTTAGTTCTTTGATTAACTTTAGCAGTTTTAGCCATGACACACTGTTTTAGTTCTTTGATTAACTTTAGCAGTTTTAGCCATGACACACTGTTTTAGTTCTTTGATTAACTTTAGCAGTTTTAGCCATGACACACTGTTTTAGTTCTTTGATTAACTTTAGCAGTTTTAGCCATGACACACTGTTTTAGTTCTTTGATTAACTTTAGCAGTTTTAGCCATGACACACTGTTTTAGTTCTTTGATTAACTTTAGCAGTTTTAGCCATGACACACTGTTTTAGTTCTTTGATTAACTTTAGCAGTTTTAGCCATGACACACTGTTTTAGTTCTTTGATTAACTTTAGCAGTTTTAGCCATGACACACTGTTTTAGTTCTTTGATTAACTTTAGCAGTTTTAGCCATGACACACTGTTTTAGTTCTTTGATTAACTTTAGCAGTTTTAGCCATGACACACTGTTTTAGTTCTTTGATTAACTTTAGCAGTTTTAGCCATGACACACTGTTTTAGTTCTTTGATTAACTTTAGCAGTTTTAGCCATGACACACTGTTTTAGTTCTTTGATTAACTTTAGCAGTTTTAGCCATGACACACTGTTTTAGTTCTTTGATTAACTTTAGCAGTTTTAGCCATGACACACTGTTTTAGTTCTTTGATTAACTTTAGCAGTTTTAGCCATGACACACTGTTTTAGTTCTTTGATTAACTTTAGCAGTTTTAGCCATGACACACTGTTTTAGTTCTTTGATTAACTTTAGCAGTTTTAGCCATGACACACTGTTTTAGTTCTTTGATTAACTTTAGCAGTTTTAGCCATGACACACTGTTTTAGTTCTTTGATTAACTTTAGCAGTTTTAGCCATGACACACTGTTTTAGTTCTTTGATTAACTTTAGCAGTTTTAGCCATGACACACTGTTTTAGTTCTTTGATTAACTTTAGCAGTTTTAGCCATGACACACTGTTTTAGTTCTTTGATTAACTTTAGCAGTTTTAGCCATGACACACTGTTTTAGTTCTTTGATTAACTTTAGCAGTTTTAGCCATGACACACTGTTTTAGTTCTTTGATTAACTTTAGCAGTTTTAGCCATGACACACTGTTTTAGTTCTTTGATTAACTTTAGCAGTTTTAGCCATGACACACTGTTTTAGTTCTTTGATTAACTTTAGCAGTTTTAGCCATGACACACTGTTTTAGTTCTTTGATTAACTTTAGCAGTTTTAGCCATGACACACTGTTTTAGTTCTTTGATTAACTTTAGCAGTTTTAGCCATGACACACTGTTTTAGTTCTTTGATTAACTTTAGCAGTTTTAGCCACGACACACTGTTTTAGTTCTTTGATTAACTTTAGCAGTTTTAGCCATGACACACTGTTTTAGTTCTTTGATTAACTTTAGCAGTTTTAGCCATGACACACTGTTTTAGTTCTTTGATTAACTTTAGCAGTTTTAGCCATGACACACTGTTTTAGTTCTTTGATTAACTTTAGCAGTTTTAGCCATGACACACTGTTTTAGTTCTTTGATTAACTTTAGCAGTTTTAGCCATGACACACTGTTTTAGTTCTTTGATTAACTTTAGCAGTTTTAGCCATGACACACTGTTTTAGTTCTTTGATTAACTTTAGCAGTTTTAGCCATGACACACTGTTTTAGTTCTTTGATTACACGCTTGAAACCTTTTCGGTGTAGGTCGACTTACGGATTAGTCTTTCACAAGCATTTTGACTTTTGAGTTTGTCATTCCGGACATCTTGCACTTTACTTAAATCCTTTCTAAGTTGTTTTATTTGCCCATTTAAACGTTTCCACAAGCCAGAGTTCTTTCTTTACTTCTTTTTCCGTTTTTCAATAGTAGCTTTGACACAGTATTGGCAGCAACTAATTTTACTAATAAAAATGACAATACTTCATTCACCTTGGTGGTGACAGTTTTAAGTATTTTCCTATTGACAGCTCTTCTCGTCTTTTAATGATGTTAGCTGAACATGTAAACCACCTTCTACTTAAGCCTCTAATCTTTAACTAACTGTAAAATCTTTAAACTTTTTAAACCTTCAATTACAAAAATGTCTTAATAATTACTTCTTAAATGCATAAATTCCCAAATCTCTAATCACTTGAGTTCTTATATATTACTCGCATCAGTAGCCAAAATTACTTCTAATTTTTGGTCATAATGTGTTAATAAAAGGTCTTACAGCACACTCTTAATCTTTTGAATAGCCTTCGAGCAATTTTCTGTCCATTGCCATTTTTTATCTTTTTTTTTAACAATTCGTTTAACGGGGAACGTAATTCATGCATACTATTTATACATATATCTAATAATAATTAGCAAGACCTAGAAATGATTGCAATTCAGCAACATTTGTCGGGGTGTGCATATTTTTAATTGCACTAGACATTTCTAGGTCGGGTCTTATGCCTTTTGCGTCAATAATTTGTCCTAAATATTTTATTTTGGGCATAAAAAATTCGCATTTATCCTCGCTGAGTTTAAACACATATTCAGCGATTTAAAAAAAACCTCATTCACATGTTCAGTGAGTTGTTCAACGGTCTCGCTCTTGATCAATAGACCGACAAAGTACGCCATAGCGTAATCTAAACCCGCTAACATGTTATCCATTATATTTTGGAACAAACTTGGTGCTACTTTCACTTCGAAAGCAGACGATTAAACGAATACAACCCTCTATGTGTATTCATAGTGAGCAATTTACTACTCTCTTCCTCGACTTCTACTTGCAGATATGCATCTGAGAGATCTAATTTCGAGAAAGATTTTCCGCCATTTAAACAGCCAAAAATGTCTTCTGCGCTGGCAATGAATATTCATGCATTTTCAGGCACATATGTTGAGAAATCCGCGCACGCACGAATATTTTCTTTTTCTTTCTTATGTAAACCGTGGGTGACGCCCGCTCTGGATATTGTACTTTTCTAAGTACCCCCATTTGTTCTAGGCAAACGAGCTCCTGGTCTATCGATTCTACAGCTGCATAGGGTATACTACGCTTTGGTTTGGTTTTGGAAGCATTTTTCATTATCTCCAATTTTACTTTCGCTTAAACCAGAGAAATCTTTTTTCAGACTTTTACTATTGTGTGCGTTTTCTGAGTTGCAGATCGGTATATCCCACAAGTCAAATAAAGCCATCCAGTCGGTTCTGAATATATCGGAAGTATTTTTCAGTACTTTACACGTCTTACCTTCAAAAGAAATGCTGCACATAAATTCTCCTATGAGATTCAGCTTTCTGCCAGTTACTCCTTTTGCGACCTTTTCGCTGCGAACCAATGTTGGTTTGCCAATTTTTTCCAGGAGTCTTCACTAGCGTCTATCTGAAAACGAATATTTTTATTGTTCATTTTTATATCAACAAATTTTCTTTCATGATGGCCGCCGCTATTTTTACTGGAAATTACAGCATTTACAAAACTGTTAGTGCTCGACCTTTGTTCTCTCGACACAGATGCATTATGCGCCCTAACCTTCCACAAAAGTAATAAATTTTGTTTTTAAAGGGATACCTGCCTTTAATATAAAATCCTAAACATGAAACACATGTTTTCCGCTTCTGTGTGTTTTCTGCGTAGCGACGAATAGGTTTCAAATGTCTCTTCTAGCATATCGCATCTGAGCCACGTCTTTTTCTTCGATCTTCGCCGAATCGTGTCGCATGCTTACGATCCTATTACATTCGTTAACAATCACTTGCAACGTACAATTAGGGTTCTGCTCCAACTTCCTCAAGTTCCTCGCTCTTATCTCGGTTATCTTGCGGTTAAGCCCTGCACAAAAATTAGACACTGGAATCTGTCTGCAGTCAGTTCTTCCAGTTTAGACTGCTGGCACTCCCTATTTACGATTCCGGCATAGCTAAAAAATCCCCGTCGTCTCTTTTTGTTAGGTTTAAACATTTCCAACGTAGGTTGAAAAGGGACGACTTTTCGCCAAAAGCATTTGTCAGGATTTGCACAGTTTCATCAAATGAAATTTCGCCCGGTACCCTCGGTAGAATATAGTTGCAGAACCTATCATGGCACACTGGGTTCAATTTTTGAAGAAGTAGTCGAACCTTTTTTCTTGCGACTATTCTGAACATTCTTCCTTGAAAATGTCGGCAAAACTCCGAAAGTAGGCAAAAAAAATAGAACCATTTTCTGGGCCATACGTGAATTCTCCAATCGAATTCGCAACCGTATCTGGTGAAAAGAATCCAGCTTGCTTTAGTTCTTGTGGTCGCTGGACAATAAATTCCAACATTTTTGCAAACCTTTTGTCATTTCTTTGCTGGTGTTCCACTTGTATTTTTAAAAGTTGGACCATAGTTTGCTGCAATTCCTCCATTTAAAAAAAAAATGTTGTCTTGTTTTTCCTCAGACAACAGTTGTTTAAAATACGTTGTAGCCTTTTAGAAAAGGAAAAACTAGTACATACAGTCCAAATACAATGAAAACAAATATATCTTTTCTTCCCGAATCCTTTCAAAAATTCACTGTCAAATTGTAAAAACAATTTGGTTGCCAATTTCCTTTGGAAGAAAAAATGTTCTTACTTGATAAGCGTTTCCTTGTGTCTTTGTAATGTTACCATCGAGAGTTTTAAATCCACTGTTTGGAATTTTTTATGTGAGTCCTGATTGAAGATCGTCAATTTGTTATGTGTTTACAAACTGGATTTTAAATCGTAATCTCTAGTCGCCGATTTGTTATATCGTAAGAATAACAATAAGTAAATAAGAAACCCAAGACAAAAATTGAAGGGAATAGGAATTGTATTAAGAATACTTAATTACAATAAGTTGATCGCCATTACCGGCTCTAGGCAGACGTGCTAAGCGGTTTTTCTTAGTAAGGGAAAAGGTGTCGGCTCCATAGTGTTGTGACGAATCCATCCTGTCAGTATGGGTGAATCCGGATTAGTTCACAACAACAACAACAACAACAACAACAACAACAACAACAACAACAATAATAATAATAATAATAATAATAATAATAATAATAATAATCATAATCATAATAATAATAATAATAATAATAATAATAATAATAGTCATTAAACTATTGATAGAGTATAATAATAATAATAATAATAATAATAATAATAATAATAATAATAATAATAATAATAATAATAATAATAATAATAATAATAATAATAATAATAAATAAAGTAGGAATAACAATAATAACAATAGTAGTAATGATGATAACAATATTAATAAGATATAGTAATCATAATGATAATAATAATGGTATAATCTAATCTAATAATAATAATGATAGTAGTAATGATAATAGTATAATATATTCTATAATAAGAGTAATTCTAATAAAATGAAATAAAATGATGCTAATAGTAACAATAAAACAAGAAACAAAAAAGTGGTAATTTAATAAGCAAAACAGAAATGTAAAAATGTTAAATATACATTGGTTTATAGAGACTAACAAGTTAATTAGTTTCTCAAGTATAATAGAATGACTAGATAAGTAAAAAGATGAAAGATGAATAGATAAGTAAAAAGATGAAAGATGAATAAATAGTCAAATAATGAATAGATAAGTAAAAAGATAGAAGATGAATAAATAGTCAAATAATGAATAGATAAGTAAAAAGATGAAAGATGAATAGATAAGTAAAAAGATGAAAGATGACTAGATAAGTAAAAAGATGAAAGATGACTAGATAAGTAAAAAGATGAAAGATGACTAGATAAGTAAAAAGATGAAAGATGAATAGATAGTCAAATAATGAATAGATAAGTAAAAAGATAAAAGATGAATAAATAGTCAAATAATGAATAGATAAGTAAAAAGATGAAAGATGAATAAATAGTCAAATAATGAATAGATAAGTAAAAAGATAGAAGATGAATAAATAGTCAAATAATGAATAGATAAGTAAAAAGATGAAAGATGAATAGATAAGTAAAAAGATGAAAGATGACTAGATAAGTAAAAAGATGAAAGATGACTAGATAAGTAAAAAGATGAAAGATGACTAGATAAGTAAAAAGATGAAAGATGAATAGATAGTCAAATAATGAATAGATAAGTAAAAAGATAAAAGATGAATAAATAGTCAAATAATGAATAGATAAGTAAAAAGATGAAAGATGAATAAATAGTCAAATAATGAATAGATAAGTAAAAAGATAGAAGATGAATAAATAGTCAAATAATGACTAGATAAGTAAAAAGATGAAAGATGAATAAATAGTCAAATAATGAATAGATAAGTAAAAAGATAAAAGATGAATAAATAGTCAAATAATGAATAGATAAGTAAAAAGATGAAAGATGAATAAATAGTCAAATAATGAATAGATAAGTAAAAAGATAAAAGATGAATAAATAGTAAAATAATGAATAGATAAGTAAAAAGATGAAAGATGAATAAATAGTCAAATAATGAATAGATAAGTAAAAAGATAAAAGATGAATAAATAGTCAAATAATGAATGGATAAATAAAAAGATAAAAGAGAAAAGATGAATAAAAAGATAAATGAATAATAAAATAAAAGAAAAGAAAAGAATAAAAGAGTGAATGAATAAGTAAGTAAATAAGTAAATCGGTAGATATGTATTAATCATAAATATTAGTATGTGATGTGTGTGTGGGGGACTATATGGGTAGATTAAAAAGACAACAATTTACCTAGTTTCCAGTAACCACGCGCATATATATATATATATATGTATATATATATATATATATATATATATATATATATATATATATATATATATATATATATATATATATATATATATATATATATATATATATCAGAGTACCTGGTATATATGTAGGGGGACAGTGTTGTATGGAGGTGGTTATTTATTCTCGAAAATAGGTTTATGGGTTTTAATTTTATAATGTGTTCAAGAGATTTTATGTAGGTTACTGAGGAGGTGTGATCTATTATGCCTACAGTTAATTGAAGTTTAATGTTTTTGTTTAGAAGTTTAATTCTATCCTAAATCTAATTATCTCAAGCTTTTCATTTAAGCATAGGGTGGATTTAGAGAACTACAGAGTCTTGTTTTTCTAATGGTGTTCCATTTAACTATTGGTCATTAATTATTATTGGTATATAGAGAGTGAAGTTTTTTTTAATAGTCCAAATTATTGAAATAACATTTATGGTTTGTGTATCTTTCTTGAAAGGTATTTCCAGCAATTCCTATATAAATTTTTCTGGGGTTGCATTTTCTTACGTTGTAATCGTAGCCTCGTAAACTATTTGGGATTAAAGGCATTTTTGCTGCAGGATACATTCTGTTCTATTAATGCAGTTACAGGTCTTAATTTTTGTTGTCTTATTATTGGATTCAGTATTAGTGTTGTCGTTTAATATTTTATCATTATGTTTTTAATTATTTTTTCTTAATTTTCACCACAACTGTTTCTACTTACTTTTATTGGTCTTATTTCGGGCGTTGTAGGTTTAATATATTTAATGTGGGTGTTTTTATATCTACTATCTTTTAATACCTTATTATATAAGGCCTTATGCGTATTAAAAAAAATTTCTAATTAGAGGAGTTGTTATTAATTCTCTTTTCAATTGATTTGGGAATATGTGTAATTATAGTTTTAGAGTGATTTAAAAGTGGGTGTACGTAGATTGGGTTGGCGTTATCTTTAGAATAAGGTTCGTACTTTCCTTTATTTAAGTTAAATGTTATGTCTAAAAATAACTAATTTTATGTTTGAGACATAACGTTTTCATCTGTTAAAGAATAATCTTTTTTATTTTTTCACATTTTGGTCCATTAAAGTTGTTTACCACTAAGACGTACTCATCTCTTTATAATCGAATATCTTTTATGCCAATGTCTTTTGTAAAGTTGTATAATATGTAAAATCAAACTAATTCGGTTACTTTTGCAGAATCCAAAGATCCTTCAAGACATCAAAGGATTCAGAATGGTTGCTTTTGATCCATTGTTCCTGTTTGCTAATTAACACAGTGTTTCTAAATGTTCTAATTATAATAATCTCTTCTTTAGAAATATCATAGAAAAGAGTAGCAAAATCAATTACACTTTCGAAAAGTTATTTGATATGGAAGAATAATAGCTAATAATGTCAAATTGAATAAATGAACATTCAATATTTATTTAAAACGAATAGATAAGGTAAAAAGATTATTATTATTATTATTATTATTATTATCATTATTATTATTATTATTTGTGTCCTCATTGTTATTTTTATTTTATTATTATCATTATTCGTAGCAATGGGGTGGAAATAGTGTGATTGATAATTATTATTATTATTATTATAAACACCATTTACTTATAATAATCACTAAATTCGATTTTAATTTAAATCATGATGTTAACTAAATTTATCTCTATTTAGGCTTAAATAAAAATAAGACAAAAATAAAATAAACTTAAACGGCTTCCATTATTTGACAGAAAAAATAGACAGACAAACTCTTACTCCTTCATGTCTGTCGACCCACTTTCTCCTCCCACACACATTTCGTTTAAACGTTTAAACACGGCATAGCAACCACCCTACTCCTACCTTTTAACTTACAACTTGGCTCCCAGCAAATTCTTCCTTTCCCCATCTAAATCCACGATCTAAGATCTTGAAAATATGCTATAAATAGATTAAACTTTCAATCTTTTAACTCTTCACCTAAGCGTTTTTTTCAATTATTTTAAATTTGACCATGTGACCTCCCGGTTTTTAATTTTGCCTTTTCTTTATCCTTTCTTTTCATTATTTCCCAATATTAACATCTGAGTGAAAGACCAGACCTTTTCTTCCTGATGGGATCTTAGTTTCTAATAACTATTGATCGATAACATCAACATGCCAGTGTAGCAGCTTTTTGTACATGTCTGTATGAATAAAAATAATTATATAAATAGCTCTATTTACTATTGAGTACTATTTTATCAGCCCGGTTGAAATACTTTGGACTTTTATCCTGTGGATATTTACTTTACCTGGATTACTATATATATATATATATATATATATATATATATATATATATATATATATATATATATATATATACTGGCTTGATTTCTCCAGCCATATAGACGCAGCTGGTAATTCCACATATAGTTTCTCCATAGCGCACTTCCTCTTATATACTGTCACTTTCCTGACTCGTGTCCCTGATCGTGTGGACCAGCAAGCCTCACTTCTCAACCTGTTCTTGATCTAACGGCCCGATGCTTGTGTGATGAATGCTCATAGACCGCTCGGAAACGCTGATTACTTTGTGGTAATGATTGATATCACTCTAAAATCTCGTCCATAAGCTGATGAGCCACTGCTCAAAACGACGAGATACTACAAGCAGGCTGATTGGGAATCCATCAGAGATCACACCAGTGATATCCCATGGAATGAATTAACCGAATGGGTCACAGCAGGCATTGAAACATATGACTCCAAGTGAAAATTCTACAGCAAACCCCACTCTCCACAATGGTTCATCTCTAAATGTTTAGCTGTCATTGCTGAGAGGCAGCAAGCATTCCGACAATTCGGCAACCATTAGTCAACTACGAATAGACAGAAATTTATAGCATCAAGAAAAAATTGTAAGACAAAGAGAAGGTACACAGAGATAAACAGAAAACGCATTAAGTCGCAGAAACTAGGTACTCGTGATTTCTGGAAAATCAACAATAGTGTGGTTAACAATGGTCAATGAACATTTCCTCGCTATCAAACTACAATGATGTCGTTTGTACGGTAACTGATGAGGCTAAACTACTTGCCCAGCGTTTTGCTTTAAACTCCATATTGAACTCTGTAAACAACTTCCTCCCAAAATTCCCATTGCGGACTACAGCCACACTTTATGACCTGGTCATCACTCCATCTCAACGTCAGAGACATCATGAAAAACCTTGACACCTCGAAAGCATGTGACCTTGATTTTATACAGTAATAGTAATAAAGAAATCGTCTGCTGAACTGGCCCCTGTCCTTTCCAAACTCTACAACAAATTTCTTGCCGAATTTTGCTTCCCTGATAGCTGGAAAATTGTCTTCAAGAATTCTGGAGATAGAACTGACCCTCAGAATTATCGCTCCACCAGTCTACTCCCGCTCTTTGCTAAAATCTTTGAATCCTTAATAAATCTAGCAATAGTCTGTCATCTCATTAATGCTAAACTTCTTTCTGACCATCAGTATATATTTAGGCCAGCACGGTTTTCTGTGGATATAATCTAACGGTCATCTCTGAACGCATATACCATACACTGGACAAGGCAGGTGAAGCTAGGGCGGTAGCGTTTGATATATCCAAAGCTTTGAACAAGGTCTCGCATAAGGATATCAAACACTACTGCCATAGCTTCCCCTGCCTTGTCCAGTGAATAATATATGCATAAATATTAATTCATATGGTATTACTGGACGAATATCAAATATAATTAAATTCTTCCTAACCAAAATAAAGATCCAGGTTGTCCTCGATGGCCGTTCATCCAAACAACATAGCATACATGCAGGTGTCGATCCTTCGGACCTTTATTGTCCCTGATTTTCATAAACGACCTCCCTGATAAAATTGTGTTACAAGTGGGTATATTTGCTGATAACACCACACTCTACGTTCGTCATGTAGGCAAAACGGATGCGCACATATCCGAGGCAATGGCTGAATCCTTAGAAAGTGAGCTCCAGTCTATAGTGGAATGGGCTCATAAATGGATGGTAACATTTAATTCTGCTAAGACAAAGATCCTTTCCTTCAACGACTACACGAAACCTCTTCAACCACCGATTACCATGGCAAATAACACCCTACCTGAGAGTCCAACGTCCAAACTCCTCGGTCTAACATTCACAGGTAGTATGGATTGGAACAAATACATAGAAGACATTGCCAAGGCTGCTGCAAAAAAGTGGGATTCCTCTACAGTGTTAGAAAACTTCTCACACCTGACAGTATCTTATATCTCTACAAAACCACCATTCGCCCATGCATGGAGTATTGTTGCCGCATCTTGGCTGGTGCACCATCAACTAGTGGCTGCCTCTTAGACAAGGTCCGACACCGAGTCGCTAATCTAATAGGTTCCTCACTATCTACCAAGCTGTAGCCACTCTCTCGTTGCTGCAATGTTGCAACTTTGTACTTGTTTTGCAAGTACTTCAATGGAATATGCTCCGATGAACTTGCTGCTCTCGTGCCTCTTCGACGTAAATACACTCGACCAACCCGACAATTAGCTAAATCCCATCCATTCACTGTTAAGGTCCCCAGTTGCCAGAGAGCCTTCTACTCCAATAACTTCTTTCCTCGTGCTGCCGGCCTTTTGAACTCCCTCCCTGCTCCGTGTTTCCACGACTATACCGACATGCAGAAATTTTAAACTAATGTGAACAAGCATTTCGTTGCACAGCTCCTAATTTAAGACGACCCCCCCTAAACTTTCACTCTAATTCTAAGAAGCGCCTTACGTCTAGAGTGGCAACATGCCTTGTTTGGGGTGACTATATATATATATATATATATATATATATATATTATAATATAAAATGAAGTAATAAAATAAGGTGTCAATCAAATTTTATTAGAATTCAAAGTTCATGCAAAGCATCCTTAAGTCCTTAGCTCATGAGTTTTCAAAGATAATTCTTCTCTTCAGAGGACCATTACCGCAGTTATACTACTACAGGCAATAAAATTACGCTTTGAAAATATATAAAATTATATACACAAATACATAAAAATACATAACATCAAACATATCAATCCAAAAACATACTTTTAATTAATATTAATGCTCTATCCAGTATATTGAGCTTCAGTTTTTTATCCGGATGTTTCACTAATTATAAGATATTAGTTGACGCTTATATCTTTTGTTGGATTGCTTCATATATATATATATATATATATATATATATATATATATATATAATTAAAATTAAATTGTGAACATACAGGAATACATGCTACCTTTCTAGATTTAGATATAAAAATTGAGGATGGTAGATTTATTTATAAAATGTTTGATAAAAGAAATTCTTTTCCCTTTCATATCGTTCGTATGCCGCATAAAAGTAGTACCTGTCCTATGTATATATTTTATGGGAGTATAATGTCCGAATTTCTAAGAATAGCCCGCGTTACTTTAAGGTTAATGGATTTTATACCTCCAGTCACTTCATTAGTAATAAGAATGCTTAAACAAGGTGGAGATAAAAATAAAATATTTAGACAGTTAAATAAGGCAATAACACGCTATCCTGACGCTTTTAAATTATATGAAATAAATCAAAAGAAATTGATAAAAGAAATCCAAAACTCTACTATAAAAATGTATAACATATGTAAATAGTCCATGATAAAATAAATAAATAAATGTATATATATATATATGTATATATGAAATATTTTTATAAATATATATTTTTAATTTTAAAACATTTGTAGACAAAGAAAATAACCAATGGGAAAAAGGGGGGTTATTATAATGGAATCATCTAACTCTATAAAATAGATGTTCTGTAAAATAGAAAGTACCCACTTTGAAAGGAACAACACAGGTAAGGAAACTATATTTTAATACTTTAGAAAAACAAATCTGGAGGCAAAACTAAATTAAATATTTGTAAACTTTTTAAATTAAAAAATAATTATTAAATAGGGAGGTGGTGTCTGATCAACACTGCTGGGATGCCATGATAAAGAAATACTGTTTTGTTTTTAAAATCCCGAAACAGTTTTCATGGTAAACAACTGACGATCCCTTATATATAAAAACATATATAAAAATATATTTATATTAGAGTATATTCTTGGAAGTAAACTAAAATAGTGATTGCAGTAGATTGATTGACTTACTAGACTAAAATCTTTCAACAAATTTTTTTTTTTTTTTTTTTTTTTTTTTTTTTTTTTTTTTTTTTTTTTTTTTTCCCAGTTTTGAAGGTTAAAAGAACTTCCGAGACTATATATATATATAATTAACCACTCACAGCTGTTTCGTAATTTCACGATTTTATCAGTGTGGTTAGACGTAACGAGCGAATTAACCCCAGGCTACGAAACGTCTATCACTACCAACCGTGACTACTGGTGTTCGATATACTACCACATGAGATAACGAACTCGCTAGTGGAAGAAATTCATTCATTCATATCGTATGAATCAGATGAGTCTATTGTTGCAATTGGTTTCCCGACATCTTTCTAGTCAGAATTATTTCTAGAAAGAAATCGGGTGCTGATAGAAGGGACCACGTGTAGGTTGCCAACATTCTAAGTGAAAGTGTTTCTGTGGAACTAACTGGATGCGAACCTGGCACACCCAGATTGTCAGTCTGTGTCATTAACCACTTTGCCACCGTCAAGAAATTATATCGTTTTTTAATAAAATTACTCATTTGCTTACATTTTCCGATATTGATAACCGATATGACTCAATTATTTTTGTGCTACGCTAAGTGGAAACCATCATTCAATAATTATAATACAGCGAAACAGCTGTATGTGTGTGTGTGTATATATATATATATATATATATATATATATATATATATATATATATATATATATGCCTTTATCGAAACGGCGCTCTCGAACAAGTGATTCATCTCCTAATAGATTGTGATTTGAAGGGATTGACCCACGCATGCGCACATCTGTCATATCGGACAGAGATCATTAAAAGCCGCATCTTTTCCTGCCGATCTTGTGAGCCGGCTCAGTGACGTCGCCAGCCCTACACACGTTGCCGTATATATCAGGACCCACTCATGCAACTCCTCGATACCTACTGCTCATTAATGAGTGAGGAGGATGATGATGAACAGGAGGGTGTGGGGTGGTGGTGCCTGAGTTGAGAGGGCGGGGCGGGAAGTGAAACGAGGGGGCACGCCCGTCATCGAACAGACGCGGCCACGACACGAAAAGAAAAATGGCCACCGCAGAAAAGAGAAAAAAGAAAACGAATTAAGCCAAGGAATTCCAAGAGACGATCAGAAATGATACTAAGATGGCGACAAAAAAATGATAATCCAGGGAGAAGCGTGGGTTCCAAAATGGGTTCGACAATCACGCCAACCTTTCTAGATACGTGTAGATATATACATGAATTACTACCTCTATGTGAGTGCGTGACAGTATGTGTGTATGTATAGTTGTGTGTCAAAGTAAACATAAACATACGTACACACACAAATTGATATCTCTTATGTGTGTGAGAAAGAGTTGACATATACATACGTGTACATACATATACACACAGACACATATACATACATAATGTTATATATTGTAATATCTGGTATATTTCTGTATATTTTTAGAAATAAAAACAGAGCGCTCAGTTGTGTTTGTAAGAGCATGATATATGTATTACATATGATACTATACAGTAATCTTACGATTAACCATTGATACCTGTGGTTTCAGAAGGTATGAAAAATACTACACGTTGAGCTAAATAACACCCAATGTAATCTGTTCTTCAGTCAATGATCGAATGGCGAATAATTATAATCATCCTTTATTGTTATTTTAATTGTATTTCATTTTATTCTATTCTATCTGGTTTAGTTTTCCAATTTCGACAATTTTTTAAATTTCAACTTGACAAAGAGTTTCACATTACCGACTTTTCTCCATTACACCAATATATATATATATATATATATATATATATATATATATATATATATATATATATATATATATATACTAGCGGGCCCGTAATATAAAAGAATGAACGCAAATAGCTCACATCTGGAACAAAAAAAGAAATTGCCACAGTCTACTATATTTGTGTGTTCAAGTTTTAATTTCGACGTTTTGCATTACTCTAACCGTAAACTAAGCATAACCTATTGATTAGTTCGGCCAAATTCGGTGATCTCACGGTGCCGGATCAAATTCTGCAGAAGCACTGGTTGTTTTGTTTTGATCTGTTTTGGGTTTGTTTCTGGTTCAAAAATGTAGAAGCCCTGTTTCTCTTGAGTTTCGTTTGATACGCACATATTTAGGGTCACTTTATTTTGAAGAAAATATAAATGAAAATGTATTTCACGGTGCCGGTTCAAATTCTGTAAAAGCACTGGCTGTTTTGTTTTGATCTGTTTTTTGGGGTCACTTTATTTTGAAGAAAATATAAATGAAAATGTATTTCACGGTGCCAGTTCAAATTCTGTAAAAGCACTGGCTGTTTTGTTTTGATCCGTTTTTTTTAGGTCACTTTATTTTGAAGAAAATATAAATGAAAATGTATTTCACGGTGCCGGTTCAAATTCTGTAAAAGCACTGGCTGTTTTGTTTTGATCTGTTTTTTGGGGTCACTTTATTTTGAAGAAAATATAAATGAAAATGTATTTCACGGTGCCGGTTCAAATTCTGTAAAAGCACTGGCTGTTTTGTTTTGATCTGTTTTTTGGGGTCACTTTATTTTGAAGAAAATATAAATGAAAATGTATTTCACGGTGCCAGTTCAAATTCTGTAAAAGCACTGGCTGTTTTGTTTTGATCCGTTTTTTTTAGGTCACTTTATTTTGAAGAAAATATAAATGAAAATGTATTTCACGGTGCCGGTTCAAATTCTGTAAAAGCACTGGCTGTTTTGTTTTGATCTGTTTTTTTTCTAGGTCACTTTATTTTGAAGAAAACGTAAATGAAAATGTATTTTTGCCTGATCTGAAAGAAATGTTTCTTTAAGTTATTGTGCTCGACGCTTCATCTATTCTGTCGATGTAGACTGATGCAATTTTCATTTCTGGTTAAATCCGGTGACCGTATTTATTGAGCTGGATTTTCCCACATTTGTAACCGACCTTGTGTCTAACTCTGCCCTCGTGGAGAAGAAAGTAAATAGGGACAGTAAAGAAGAAACTAAACAAAAACTGCACAATACAAATCTTTTTTGTTTTTGTTTTTTACACTTTGTTGTCCTCCTCGTTCGTACACAGTGTTAAGGAAGGAATATTATACCTGCCTCAGGAACATCGTATATTACTTTATAATTAAAGGGGGTGTTGGTCCCTTCCTTACATTTATCGCACGAAATGAATTGAACGAACAACAACTGAGTAACAGGCAACAAAAAAGGGTTTATTTAACAGAGGGTTGGAACTTTGTTCCAGTGAAGAAAAGAGGCTGTCAGGTCGTAAGCAAATACATTCCCAGTGGAGACGGCTGCTGCTGGAACGACGCAGGAGGAAGGGCAGGAGAGAGATGATGTTTCCTCGATCGCGTCTTGTTTCTCTCTGCCGATCTCGTTCCTAGACTAAACTGTCCAAGTAGTCCGTTTGGGGACAGCTAGAAACTCATACGCCCTGTAAGCCGATTGGTCAGTGTATGACAAAACTGCCTATAGGGGACAAAAGGAAATAGGTCCTATGTCCGACCGCTACATCACCCCCTGCTTAGGCGGAAAGCCGACAGAAAAAAGGTAGTGCAGCAGTCGGACGGAACCATTTTAAATAATAAAAAATGGGGATTCCATTTACTCAATTATTTTGGGGTTTTTTAGAATGTTCTTATACTTTTCGGTGAAAAGTTGTTTTGTTTTTGTTTTTTGAATAATTGTTCTTTACTTTTCGGTGAAAAGTTGTTTGGCAAAAAATTGACGTTTGGAAAAATGTTTTTTACGAAAGCAGAGAAAATTTGTTTATGTTTTTAGGATTTTCCATAAAAAAGTGTTTTTTGTGTGTGTGTGTGTGTCTGAAAATAGTATGATAGAGTACAAAGGATCAAAAAAGCTAACTCTCTATATATAGAGTCTTACACAGCTTGTTTGGCCAATGTACTCGCCGACCACTACGTGTGGTGGTGATGTGATTGTCTTTAGAATTTGTATTTCTCTTTACTGTTGGTAGAGTTGGTGTATGCAATGTGTAAGTAGGGGGAATATGTGGCTCTAGTGTTTTAGTGTCTAAAAAGGCTCTTTTAACCCTATCTATTGATACTGTTTCTTTTTGCCACTAATATCAATAGTGAATAGCTTATCAGTATGTGATAGTACACGATAAGGACCAGTGTAAGGTGGAGTTAGAGGGGCTTTTACAGAGTCCTTTCTAAGAACAACATGAGTCCACGAAGCAATGTCTGTAAGGACCAAAGATTTTATGGTCTGTTGTTTAGGGTTCATCGGTGGGAGCTCATTAAAATAAACTTGCAGTCTGTCTGTGTATAGAGCTGGGTCCGTTCCCATTAAATCTATCGGGGTCAACATCTGACCAGGCAAAGATAGATGCATTCCATAAATAAGTTCGGCTGGAGAGTATCCGAGGTCCTCTTTGATCGCAGTGCAACAGCCAAGAATGACAATTGGTACATACTCGCTCCATTGCTGTTGGTCTGGATAAGCATGCAGCGCGGCTTTCAATTGGCGATGGAAGCGTTCTATCATCCCGTTAGAAGCTGGATGATAGCTAATCGTACGTTTAATCCCTAAAATCCTAGAAAGGTCCTGGAACAGGTGGGATTCAAACTGTCCACCACGGTCGGTGGTAATAGTCGTAGAGACTCCATAATGCGATATCCAGCCCGAGATAAGAGCTCGCGCTACGGATTCAGCCGAAATGTCGGTTAGGGGAATGGCTTCAGGCCACCGTGTGAAGCGATCTATGCAGGTCAGGAGATAAGTAAATCCCTGACTGACAGGCCATGGTCCGACAAGATCGATGTGTATATGGCTAAACCGAGCATCTGGATTGCTGAATGTTCCAAGGGGTGCACGGATATGCTGGTGTACCTTTGACTTTTAGCAGGATACACAGGAACGTGTCCAAGCAGTGATGCCACGCCTCATATTTGGCCAGAAAAATCTAGCCGAAATCAGCTTCACTGTGGCTTTGAGTCCGGGTGTGCCAAGTTGTGAAGGGTATCAAAGACAACCCTACGATGAGTCAATGGAACAAGAGGGCGAGGTGAATCTGTGTCACAGATGATCTGCGTGTCCGAAGTGGGCACGGGCAGGTATGTAAATTTTCAAGTTGCAAATTCAGGTGACGACAAATCCAAAGTGTCCAGACGTTGCTGGTCTAAAGCCATCTGTTGGATATTGATATCTGAAGGTGAGGACAGAGAATTTATAGGAAGGCGGGACAAGACGTCTGCCGCCGCATTCTGTTCACCAGATATATGTTAGATATCGTTAGTAAATTGCGAAACAAAATCCAAGTTGCGAGTTTCGCGAGGAGAATATTTGTCCGGCTTAGCACGCAGTGCGTATGTAAGCGGACAGTAATCAGTGTAGATCACAAATTGACGGCCCTCGAGTGAATGTTGAAAGTGTTTCACTGCGAGGTACATAGCCAGGAGTTCACGGCCAAACGTGTTGTAACGTTGTTCTGCCGGTTTAAGTTGTCTCGAAAAGTATTTGAGAGGTTGCAATTGACCTTGGTGTTGCTGTTGCAACACTGCACCTACAGCTGTGGCCGATGCATCAACGACCAGTGAAAACTGGGCATCGGAAACAGGATGTGCAAGCAAGGATGTTGTCGCTAGTTGCTGCTTCACTTCATTGAATGTCTTCAGCTGAACATCATTCAGTGAAATCTGCTCGTTTATCTTCTTCCTGTTACATAACAGGTCGGAAAGAGGAGACAGGAGATCCGCACAGTGTGGGATGAAGCGTCTGTAATAATTAAGCAGACCGAGGAAGTGCCTTAGTTGGCGAAGTGAAGTGGGTGGCTGAAGGTCTTGTAGTGCCTTAACCTTTTCAGGCAAGGGAGATATGCCTTCAGGGCTGATATAGTGGCCCAAGAAAACTAGTGATGAAGCACCAAATACACATTTACCAGGGTTAGTCCTCACCTGGTATTGCTGAAACCGTTCGAACAGTAGGCGGAGATAAGTGACATGTTCCTCAGGTGAGGCACTTGCCACAAGAATGTCGTCTATGTAATTATAGACAAAGTCGAGATCTTGCACTACTTCGTCCATGAAGCGTTGGAAGGTACTAGCCGTGTTTCGTAAACCAAAAGGCATAGTTAAGAATTCGAATGCTCTAAATGGAGTTGATACCTCTGTTTTTGGTATGTCGGCCGGATTCAGTGGAATCTGATGGTAAGCCTTAAAAAAATTAATAATCCAGTTTTATCAGGTTCTTTCTCGACAACCTAATAATATAAACAAAAATAACATAAAAAATAAGAATATGTCTTTACGGGGCTTTTCTCTTAAAAAAAGTTACGGTGTAATAAATTACACTAACTTTTTTAAGAAGAAAGCCTCGTAAAGACATATTCCTATTTTTCATGTTATTTTTGTTTATATTATTAGGTTGTCGAGAAAGAACCTGATAAAACTGGATTATTAATTTTTTACGATACGTGAAAAACATCAAGAGAGTAATATTTTATGATATGCTAAGATCGATCAGGGTTGTAAAAAGAAAAAAATATTTATATGTTGAATGTTGAATAAGTCGTTCGTTTATCGAAGTATTATTGTGGCTTAATCATTTATGTACGGTTTTAGCGTCCTAAATGTGAAATAAAATTGTGTGTTTTGGCGATGGATTTGATTCGAATGACCGTAATATATATATATATATATATATATATATATATATATATATATATATATATATATGAATTGTGGCTATTCCTTTGCCAACTCATCCATCTATATAATTCCTCTGATGATAAGATTTTAATCTTTGAAAAGCCTGGCTTAAGGAAAGAAAAATAAACACGTTTTTAGATTTGTCACCTGCACATCTTTATCTTCCTTCATTTATCTTTATAATTGCTCTATCTTGTATATTAGGCTTAAACCATTTCACTATAGGTTCATTTCTCAAAAAGTATACTTTATATATATATATATATATATATATATATATATATATATATATATATATCAGAAATCAGTGCTTTATCAACACGAAATTACGATTTTTGCAATTATTTTGAAAATTTGCAACAAATATTGATATGTACCATTTCAAGGTTAATGCTTTACAAAATATATGGATTTTATATTAGTGGCACAATCTATATGTGAGGCTGGGGACTTACTCTGTGATGTTATATATATATATATATATATATATATATATATATATATATATATATATATATAAAAACGAGAGATTTACCAGTTTCGTTCGGATCAACGAACGTCTTTAGAAAAAGTGAAGATTTTAAATTTACTGAATAACATCAAATCCATAGGAACAGAAAAAATTGCGTCATATTCACATTTTTTATGTGTCAGCGTTAATAACAGCCAATATCTGTGAAGATATCATTTGGAGGGGATTTTGCAATTAGGATTAGGATTAGGATTAGGGCTCGATACCGATTTGAAAAAACGGCAAAATAATTATAACCTCTTATCATGGTAAGTATTATATGACTAGAAATCAATTTTATAAAAAATCAGTTAAAACCAGTTTTCATAAGATGATCACTAAAACCGAAACTGATTTGCCAAAAACCGATTTTAATGTTTGCAATTTCCGCTTCCCATGAAACATTTTTTTATTGTTTTCTTTTGAAGAAATATCTTTGTAAGTGCAGTCAGTCAGCCTTTGGCTCGCTGAGTGCTGTCTGTTTCATTGAAACAGATCACAACATATCAATCTCTTATCTTGGTTGCACTCTTGTCACAAAAGTATTTTTCTCTCATGGTGATTGGTGTTTTATGCATATGCATTTTATGTACATTCATTTCTCTACAATAAGTTAAATGTAGTTTACAAGAGTGTCAAAATTTAAATATCAGACTCGATTGCTCTACGCAGACAAGAAAATAATTCCCCAGTTTAATTATTTAAAAATAAAAATTAATTTTATAATTACCATGTTTTTTCTTTCATTGCATTTTTAATTGTATTCTATTTTTGTGCTGTTTTTTACATGGAATGTGCGAGGATGTGAATATTTACAATCCGGATCACAATTTAAAATGTCACACCCTTTCATACTCGATAATAAAAATGGTGCAAAATTGAAATAAATGTTTTAACTCCCGACTTCTAAAGGATCAGTTCTATTTAAGGATCGTTTTACTATGAGCTTGAATGACGTAATTACCTCCCCCCCCCCCGCACTGGAAACTTTGAAAATTTGGCTTTTAGTTTATATAAAAATAAAAAAGATTAAAAAAATTAGGGTGAAATTTTCGAAGTCCATCAAAAGTGATTTCTAAACGGTTTTGAGAATTATGTTGTTTTTTTTTGTGTGTGTGCAGCAAAACGTGGGGAACCCCATTCCCCCTCCCAGAGAAGGCACTTTAGATTAGTACAAAGATAGCCGAAAATAGCAATCGGTAATAAATCACCACTTTCCTCCTGAAGAAGGTGATCATACCTACGGATCCAGCTGAACCATTACGACAAAGAATGGTCTGATTACCGGCGAGGTAGTCCCTAGATTGCCAGAATGATGCCAAAATAAAAAGCTGGTAAAGCAGTCATTATAAGCACTGGTAAAGAGACTTCAGAATGGTGTCTGGCACAAGAACAATAATAATAACATATTCAAATGAGCATTTCAAGTTTCGAATTGAATGGCAGATTTGAATAATTGTAAAAACACCGCAAAATGATTTTCCTACCAACCTAATATACGTGCGACTATTCACGGATGATTCGGAAATTTTGCTGGATACACACTTTTTCCGGAATTGGTAAAAAAATTCGGATGTCCGTGTGTGAAATTTAATTTGTTTTTTTTTTCGTTGTTATTCCGTGGTTTCTACAGCTGATAATGACTTAACTTTAGGAATTATAAGAAATGAAAAATGTTTAAAATAATTCATTTTTAAATACATTTTTTAAAAGTTAATTATTTGAGAAAATATCATATTTCCACAACCCTTTCTTCTGTAAAAGATGTCCGGCAGGAATGCGTACACCACTATACAATTGAAAATAAACTAATACAAAACTAATATAAAACTAATACAAAACTGATACAAAATTAATACAAAACAAATACAAAATTAATGCAAAACTGATAAAAAACTAATACAAAACTAATACGAAACTAATAATAAAACTAATACCAAAATTGATACAAAACAAATGCGAAACTGACACAAAACTAATACAAAACTGATACAAAACTAACACAAAACTGATAAAAAACTAATACAAAACTAATACAAAACTAATACAAAACTGATACAAAACTACTACAAAACTGATACAAAACTAATACAAAATTGATACAAAACTAATACAAAACTGATACAAAATTAATACAAAACTAATACAAAACTGATACAAAACTAACACAAAACTGATAAAAAACTAATGCAAAACTAATACAAAACTAATACAAAACTGATAGAAAACTAATACAAAACTAACACAAAACTGATACAAAACTAATACAAAACTGATACAAAACTAACACAAAACTGATACAAAATTAATAAAAAACTGATAAAAAACTATTACAAAATTACTAGACAAATAATACAAAACTAATACAAAACTAATACAAAACTGATAAAAAACTAATACAAAACTAATACAAAACTAATACAAAACTGATACAAAACTAATACAAAACTGATACAAAACTAATACAAAACTAATACAAAATTGATACAAAACTAATACAAAACTAATACGAAACTAATACAAAACAGATACAAAACTGATACAAAACTAATACAAAACTAATACAAAACTGATACAAAACTGATACAAAACTAATACAAAACTAATACAAAACTGATACAAAACTAACACAAAACTGATAAAAAAAACTAATACAAAACTAATACAAAACTAATACAAAACTGATAGAAAACTAATACAAAACAAACACAAAACTGATACAAAACTAATACAAAACTGATACAAAACTAATACAAAACTAATACAAAACTGATACAAAACTGATCCAAAACTAACACAAAACTGATACAAAATTAATAAAAAAACTGATACAAAACTAATACAAAATTACTTGACAAATAATACAAAACTAATACAAAACTAATACAAAACTGATACAAAACTAACACAAAACTAATACAAAACTAATAAAAACTAATAGAAAACTGATACAAAACTAATACAAAACTAACACAAAACTAATACAAAACTAATACAAAACTAACACAAAACTGATACAAAACTAATAAAAACTAATACAAAACTAATACAAAACTGATACAAAACTAATAAAAAACTGATACAAAACTAATAAAAACTACTACAAAACTAATACAAAACTGATACAAAACTAACACAAAACTGATACAAAACTAATACAAAACTAATACAAAACTAATACAAAACTAACACAAAACTGATACAAAACTAATACGAAACTGATACAAAACTAACACAAAACTAATACAAAACTAATAAAAACTAATACAAAACTAATACAAAACTGATACAAAACTGATACAAAACTAATACAAAACTAACACAAAACTAATACAAAACTAATAAAAAAAATAATACAAAATTAATACAAAACTGATACAAAACTAATACAAAACTAATACAACATTAATACAACATTGATAAAAAAACTAATACAAAACTTATACAAATTTAATACAAAACTGATACAAATTTAATACAAAACTAATACAAAACTAATATAACATTAATACAACACTGGTAAGAAACTAATAGAAAACTGATACAAATTTAATACAAAACTAATACAAAACGAATACAAAAATAATACAAAACTGATACAAGATTAATCCTAAACTGATACAAAACTAATATAATCTGATACAAAACTGATACATAACTGATGTCTGGCAAGAATATAACTGAAAACAGTCACGGTGGTGTACATTAAAATCTCCAGATACAGTTGTATTTGGAGATTGTAATGTACACCACCGTGACTGTTTGTGATTCTTCAGCTGTACTGATGCAGCCGGCAACTCTATGTATAATTTCTCCTTAGCTCTCTCTTTCTCTGAGACTTTCGATTTTTAGACCTGCATTCCTGATCGAGTAGACCAGCAAGCCTCACTTCTAGACGACCTGTTCTTGACCTCACTGCCCAAGGCTTGTGTGACGAAAGCCCATAGACTGCTCGGGAATGCTCGTCCAAAAGCTGAGGAGCCATTGCTCAAAACAACGAAATACTACGAGCTGGCTGATTTTGAGTCCATACGAGATCACATCAGCGAAACCCCATGGAGGAAAACCTTCTTACTCCTGCTGATCAGTGTGCAAATGAGTAACCGAATGGATCAAAGCAGGCATCGAAGCCTATGTCCCCATGCGAAAATTCTCCAGCAAGCCCCACTCTCCTCAATGGTTCACCTTGAAATGTGCAGCTGCCATTGCTGAGAGGCAGCAAGCATTCTGTAAATTTGGCCGTCATAAATCAGCTGATAATAGACAGAAATTTATAGAGTCAAGAAATAATTATAAGGCCGTGCTAGGTGAAGCAAAGAGAAGGTATACAGAGATAACCAAAAAACGCATTCAGTCACAGAAACTAGGTACTCGCGATTTCTGGAAAATCTACAATAGCGTGGTGAACAATGGTCAATCAACGATTTCCCCACTATCAAACCACAATGATGTCGTTTGCACGGCAACTGATAAGGCTGAACTACTTGCCCAGCGTTTCGCCTCAAACTCCACTTTGGACTCAACAAACCCCCCCTCCCTAAAATCCACATTGCGGACTGAAGCCACACTTGAAAACCTGGTCATCAACCCATCCCAGGTCAGAGACATCATAAAAAACCTTGACACCTCCAAAGCTTGTGGCCCTGATCTTATACCTGTAATAGTAATTAAGAAATGCTCTTCTGAACTGGCCTCTGTTCTCTCCAAACTCTACAACAAATGCCTAGCTGAATCTTGCTTCCCTGATAGCTGGAAAATTGCCTCTGTCGTACAAGTCTTCAAGAATTCTGGGAATAAAACTGATCCTCAGAACTGACAAGTCTCCCCAGATTTCCAGTATTCTCCACCTCTTTTCGATAGCCACCGCAAATAAATTTGCAATATCACAACAGCCGTTTACCATTGATTTCTCGCTGGTTAGTACCATTGGTCTTCTCTGGGATTTGGGTGGCAATAAGCCTCCCCAAGGCCCCAGCAGTCTCAGCACTTCCAGTGGAGGTCTGGTTTGTGCTATCCCTCCTCGGTCTTCTCATCCTCCTTGACCCTATGCAAATATTTTGTGTGGTGTCAGCCTAGGCTGGTACCATTTTTTTTTTTTTCTTTTAAATATTTTTTCTTTCTTTCTTTCTGATGGTGTTTCTGTTCATTGGTTCATTTTTGTGCTGTGTCAGTTGAGGCCGGTGTAATTTATTGGTGGGGAGTAGCTTATAAAGCGATGTTTCTTGCATTTTCTGTTTCTTAGTTTGTGATGTGTTCTTTCGGTGGTTTTGTTTTTTTCCTGTAGTAGATTCCGTGTGACCCTTCGTAGCTTATGCGGGTTAGTTTCCGCATTCAATGATTTTTCTTAAGATTGTAGCTGTTTTGATCATTGCTGTCCTTTGTATGGTTCCAATGATCACTTTGATTCCAATTTCTTCCAGTCTTTTTTCCAGGTTTTTGGGGATAGTTCCTAGTGCTCCTACGATTATTGGTATTATACTGACTTTCTTCATGCTCGATATTCCTTTCAGTTCTCTGGCTAGTTCCATGTATTTGCTTCGTTTTTCCGTTTCTTTGATTTTCACTCTGTGGTCTACTGGAACGGTGAAGTCTATGATTTTGCAAGATTTTTCCTTTTTGTTGATTATTATAACATCCGGTCTCCTTGCTTGTATGAGTTTGTCTGTTTGTATATCCATATCCCAGATGATTTTGTGTTTTTGGTTTTCCAGTACTGTTTCTGGTTTATGTTTGTACCATTTGTCTGCATATTCGAAATTCAATTGTTTACACAGTTCCCACAGTACTGCTTTCCCCACACAGTCATGTCTGTTCTTGTATTCTTTTTGGGCTAGTTTGCTACATTCACTTATTATATGATTTACTGTTTCGTCTCTTTGTCCACACAGTCTGCATTTACTGTTTTCTTGGGTTTTATCTATTTTAGCTTTAATGTAGTTTGTCCTAATTGCATTGTTCTGTGCAGCCATCAGTAAAGATTCCGTTTCTCTGTTAAAGTGTCCTTTTCTTAGCCATGTCCAGCTATTATCGTTGGTTTCTTCTCTTGTCAGTGTCCGTGTAGTTTTTTTTCTTCCCACTTTTTTTTTCTTGCCGTTTTGTTTCTGGTTTCGGTGCTTCCTGATTTGTTCGTTGGGACGGTGTCTCTTATTATTATTATTATTATTATTATTATTATTATTATTATTATTATTATTATTATTATTATTATTATTATTATTATTATTATCTACAGACACCAGTGTTTCATGTGTATGCAATCTTCAGTGTGGGAGATGATAATTACTGCTGGTCAGAGGATCCGAATCCAGTTGCATAGTCACCTTTGTATCTACAGCTTGATATTCAACCCCCAGGCCACCATTAATTACCATGGGAATGAAAAGAATTTAAACTCTATATCAGAAGGTCTTCTGATGTAAATAGAGATTTTGTCTGTCCGTCAGTCACAATTTTTCCGTCAGTCACATATTTTTAAACGTAATAAATACATTGCGGAATTTGTCTCATTTCGAAATATCAGAAATCATGACTACTTTTAGAAATGGAGAATATTGCACTAAAAGTAAATTTGCAAAAAATAAAGCGGAAATTGAAATCGAAACCTCGAAATGTTTAGCCTAATCATCGAGCTATCTGGACTTACTCATAAACATAGCGTAAAACATTACTTAAATACATAATTATAGCTTCGGCATGACGTCATAGATTTATGATATACGTCATGTTTTAAAACATGAATTCAAACATAAGCTAAGATAATAAAAAATAAATTATGAATAGCGTTGGAAATTATTTTAATAGTTCAAAACAATTTATTTTGTTTTAATCATCATCATCATCATCATCATCATCATCATCATCATCATCATCATCATCAACCGGTTTATTTGTTGAATCAGGCCACAATTAATCCTCGGATGAGGGTGGGGCCTGATTGTCTAGTCTCGAAATCTAAGTCTTCCTCTCCACTCCTGTCTTTGGCAAGGCTTGATGGAATCCATACCCATGGCCTTCCTATCACGTTTGACTACGTCCTCCCAAGTCAACTTGGGTCTGCCAATGGTGATGTTCTATGTATTAGCGTTAAAACAATTTAATATTTAATATATACCATAATTCTAGTTTAATTAAATCTCATTTTCTTTTTTCACCCAATCACAATTTGCTTAGGGTTAAACAGTGCGTGTTTTCATGTTACAGTGTGTGTAGACGGAATAGGTCTGGTAGATGTGCGTGGTAGATATACGTTTCTGTTTTGTTAGTGAACGAGTACGTGTATGAACTGTGTACATGAGTTTGGTTAGCAGCGTATATGTGCTGTCGCTATGTTTAGTAGTTCGTGTGTGTCTCGTTGCGTCTGTCGAGGGCTTTTGGTTCAAATTCAGTTTAAATGACTTTCTATTCGATAGCTTAAAGGCTTCCAAATTCATTTCAAATTTCGAAGGACCATTTTTTTGTTTTTCAACTATCAACCGAGATTATAACAGTTTATCACAATTGGAGTCTGTAACTATTAAAAAAAATAATGCGTTTTTTCTATGGTGAGGTTATTTTCATCTTTTTCTCTTATATTTAATGAAGTTAAAAATACATAAAGATATTGTAGCATAGGTTCGACCTCTGGTGAGGCCAAGACGGCATGAGAAACATGTCTTTATTTAAGAAAAGGAAATTTCACACTAAAATTTAAGTGTTGTTGGAAGTAGCAACAGCATGGAATGTCGTTTTTATGCATCGACTCTCAGTTGGAAAAAATTTGCAATCGGCACCTTCTTTCTCCCAATCACAAAAGCGATGATATTCACTGACGAAAATTCGCGTGCACTATAAAAGCCCAAACACATATTTCTATCTCTTTTTCAGTAGTTTACTTGCAGAGACAACACATCCGACCCAGGCATTTGAGGACCAAAAGCCCTCGACAGATGAAACGAGACACACACGAACTACTAAACATAGCGACAGCATATATATGCTGCTAACCAAACTCATGTACACAGTTCATACACATACTCGTTCACTAACAAAACAGGAACGCATATCTACCACGCACATCTACCAGACCTATTCTGTCTACACACACTGTAACATGAAAACATGCACGGTACCAGCCGAAATGAACTGGCCTATTCATTGTTTTTCTTTCACCTAGAACGTTCTTGGGATGCTCTGAACTCTCACTTTCAGTTTTCATCGTCTTAACATGTTGTTGAGTAAAATTAATTATTTGTTTATGGATAGACTTTGTCATTCTTTCATTTGAGAATGTCCAATCTTCAAAATTGGTTACCCTGGGTGTGCTCCCTTCAACAGTGTAACGTAAATCCATAGAGGGAAAACCACAAATAGACAGGGATGCATACATCAAAATAAGAGAGAGTATTAGGGTTGGGGAGGGCAACATTTGCCACTAGCGTTTCATTATACTGTTGAGAGGGAGAGGGGGAGATAGGAAATTCGGCGTTGCCCGAGAGAATAATTTAAACTCGACGTTACCCGGGAGCAATAACTAAAACTCAAAGTTCGGCAATAAGATTCTTTCGGACTATTGTCCTCATCAACATTATTTCTATACAGTTATTGTTAGAGAGGAGGAGATAGGGGAAAATAAGCCGTATATCCTTAATGTCTTCAATGAGTTCACTAAGGACAAGAAACGTTCCAGTCTTATCCATTGCCATCTACCTTTTCCAAAGTTCTAACTTCGCTTAAATTACTGAAACTATATCGATGAAATTGATGATATTCCTGTTTTTTCTTTTTAAATAGAGTTTTATTTTATTCAATTTTTAAAAAATATCAACAAGATAAGCACATCATTTTGCAAAAGATTTACAAGCCCTTTCTTCCTTTCCTGTGTAAAAGTCTCTCGACATGCAGTTCAAAGACCCGCTTAAGCCCGTTGAGTTTCGATAACCATCTCACCCAAGTGTGAAACAAATGATTTTGATGATCCGGATCCATCTGCTCACAAAAAACGTCGGAACAAGCGTGTGTTGAGTGCACTTGATTTTACCGAGTTTACGAGCTTTATCACCTGCTTAAGCACTTTCATCAACTGGGAGACAAGTTTTTGAAGCCAGTCCCTCACGTTGTATCATACAATGTACTAATGTACAGTTCGGTGCCGCCTTCTAAACATGTGCTTGAAACCCTGAGCTATGAAGCACCATCTGTACAAAGTCTGCACAACAATTATCAATTGATGTCGCTTGCTCTTAAACATGTATCATTTGATATTGCTTGCTCTTAAACATGTATCATTTGATATTGCTTGCTCTTAAACATGTATCATTTGATATTGCTTGCTCTTAAACATGTATCATTTGATATTGCTTGCTCTTAAACATGTATCATTTGATATTGCTTGCTCTTAAACATGTATCATTTGATATTGCTTGCTCTTAAACATGTATCATTTGATATTGCTTGCTCTTAAACATGTATCATTTGATGTCGCTTGCTCTTAAACATGTATCATTTGATATTGCTTGCTCTTAAACATGTATCATTTGATATTGCTTGCTCTTAAACATGTATCATTTGATATTGCTTGCTCTTAAACATGTATCATTTGATGTCGCTTGCTCTTAAACACGTATCAATAGTCTGATAAACATCTTCTCCAAGTGTTCGGAAAAGCAGGTCCAAACAACAGAATTTTTGAATGCCCATTTATGAAAGTACCGCACGAATACAATAAGTTGTGCATAGGATGAAACGTGTAGACTCGTTCAACTGCAAAGCAAACGGCCCAGCTGACTTCAATTGATTAATCACATGAGCCTGATGTGTTCAGACATCAACTAAACCCTATGTTGTACAGTGTTGTCTGAGTGTCATAGTAAGTCAAGCTTGCACTCTGTTTCATTTGCAATCAATAGACGATTTATGTCTTTCGTGCAACTCTTCAGCAACGGTGTGTGGCTTCTTTGCTTTAGAATTTGCATTGATACTAAAAATGACAGCAGCTCGATTTTGTTACTGGAATACTCCCAAGAAATTCAATCGAGATTGTCTCACACTGTTTACTTTTCGGTCAAAATATGTTATATATTCGTCCTTGTAGACGGGATGCAAATTTCTAAGTACCTTTTGAGATTGACGGTCTAATGCAGTAACAGAGTTAGAGGAACTTCTCTTCAACAACACCGCAGCAAACACTGACTGATCAACCTCAATCTCAATTTACATATCAACTCTAATGTTATCTCTTAGCTGTCCAAAATCCAACTTCCACTTCCACGTGACAGTTGGTGGCTGGTCGTTATTCCCTAGTATTCCTTCGTAGTTCGGCAGTTATTTCTTCCTCTCTGACTAATGCTTCAGAAGTACCAGGATCTAAATTTGGTAATAGAATCAGGAAGCTCAACCAAAGAAGGTCTGGCCTCTCCTTCACTCTCAGACGTGGAACCACTACTACTTGTATCAGAATCTGGTTCTCTCTATTCAGCACTCTGATGATGTGGCATCGCTGTTGTCGACTACCGGTGCTGAACTGAAACCGAGGCTCATGTCTCCCATGTGCCGAGGCGTGCCATTGATGACCATCGACTGTGGACTTATCACTCGGGTGATACGACCTGGTCTGAATTTCGACGTGCAATGTCCTTGCAGATTCTTCAACCACACTGTGTTCTCCTCTTGATAATGTGTAACGATTTTTTTGTGATCCGGATGGGACATCACTCTGACCTTGTATGAGTGCAGCAAATTGGCTGGTGCTGATGAGGTGGACACATCATTCTTGGGTGTAACGTTGTACCAATGCACAGCCTCCATAACAGAGCAACTCTTTCGTGCAGCAATCCGCTTTACTGTCCTATGAAACCTTTCTATAATACCATTTCATGATGGCCTGTATACGCAGGGTGGTCGGAGGTTTACACTCCATTCATTCATGAACTGCCTGAATTATTGGCTACAGAAGGCAGTGTCATTATAAAACAAAATCTCAGCACGTTAAAATACACTGATTATAATTGTAAGATCACATGTGCAGTGTCTTGCCATGGTAGCAGCTGCCAGATTGAAAACTGTGTGGGACACAAAACCGCGTAAGGCCACAATCAATCAGTAACAAGAAAATGGCAACCGTTGTTGTGCGCAATATCCATGCACAACTGGTTCTATACTTCATGCACACTGAGCCCTCCCTTTTTTTATCACACTGGGGCTGAGTCTGGGGCTGGGTCTATCATCTAACATTCCTCACAATTCCGAACAACTGCTGTTACTGCCACTTTAGACACGAACTGCTGAATTTTATGCACAAAATATAATGTTCGCCTGACTCCAGAATGCTCAGCATGTCGATGAACCTCGGTCAGCTCAGTTAGGTTCTGGATCCTCTTTGCATTATGAGTATCTTGCTGCTAAACCGAGACTTTCATGTGAGCACTTTTGTTACCCAGTTGTAAACACACAGTGAGTCCGTTTTTATGTGTAACACATTGGCCTTAAGTGTGAGGTTTAATCCTTTTAGCACGGCATCCAACTCTATCACGTTTATATGTTGGGTATCTTTTGTTGGTCGCAAGCAGTATGCATCATCAATGATGGCTTAGCACCACTTTCCTTGGACGCGATCTGATTTATATATCCGGACAAGTGTGTCTGTATCATACACTTCAGAGAAGCATTGCTAATAATGTCATCCCAGCCCTGTGAGACAGTTGTAGCATTCCACACACGGGAAATTTCCCCACCAGTTTGCCACACATGGAGAAGATACATATTCGTGTTATGGTCATAGGACCGTCCACAGTACTTTTTCCTTGCCGCCATCACAGTTGACCATGCTTCTCTTAAACTTCTAATCCCAGCACTCTTGCACCGTTTGAAGCTTTTCTGAATTCTTACTAGTGAGTCCATACAGGTCCAGATGCTTCCTCACCGATTCTTCTGACGCCACGTCCTCATTGATATATATGTCATCGATATATATGTCATCGATATATATGTCATCGATATATGCCCCCATTACCAGAGGCGCCACATTTAAGCCGAACCCTAATCTAGTTAGACAATATATGTGTCTTTTAAACATCACTGTTTCGTACGACCAGAGGGATATTTCAACATGGATCTGCAAGTATGATTTCCTGAGATCCAGACATCTGCATCGCCAGTGAATGCATAAACACAGGTGTTTAATTCATGATAGTCCATTACAGAATGCACTTTACTTTTATTGGCCTGCAGTATAGCCATAAGTGGTATTATTCCGTAGGGTGGGCCAAACTCCTCCTCATTATATGGTAGAAATCAACCGTTGTTTATCCAGGTCTGCAACCCGCATTCATAATACTTTCTCAATTCAGTAGAAATCAAATATACAGAAATCCTAGTTTCCAGTTTCTCTGGTGCACGATCCAATGAGCATTTCTATGCTGAAACTCACACTCCCTTCTGTTCGTCAAATTCTGCAACAAAATCAGCTTCATTAATACACAGCTCTGCACAGAGGTGTTGTGTCTCCTCAAACTCAACACTTCCAGACTGTGTGATGCCTTAATGGCGTCGTTACAAAGTAGCATATCAAAATCAAGAGGTTTCCCTTGCATAACCAGCACATTGATGGTGGTAACGCTTCCAGTCTCTGTAGGAATCCTAATAGTGCCATTTCCTCAGCAGACCTGCATAACGTCGGTCAATGTAGTTACCACCATCTTCTACTGTGACCACAACTGACATAGCTTTGTGCTCAAAATGGAACGTGAGTACCCAGTGTCGAGGATATCCCAGCATGGTGCATTATCAATATAAACTGTAATGATAGGTAACGCCTAGTTCACAATCTGACTGGGGAAAAAACTGGCGTAGATGTCTCATTCCCAACTTCATTTCCTGGACAATCTCTGATCAGATGACCAGTCTTATTGCACTGATTGACGAGTGGTCTGCTTCCTCTGTACACAGTATCTCGCGAAATGATTAGGGCCATTGCATTTATAACAATTTTAATTAGATCGGCCCATGCTAACAGGTAATTGAGTGATTTTGGCAAGCTATGCCGCAGCTATGACGGGTTCCGCCACTTCAACATTGTCTTTCATCAAAGCTTAAGCTTGAGACAACAGCTCTGGAGGAGGAATGCAGCAACCTTTTCACATGGTCAAAAAGCCTTCATACAAACACGCACACCATAACATGAGCTGGTATTCCTCCAAATAGGACTGACAGCTTCCGCAAATCTGCCAAATACACATATACGGTCTCGCCCGGAATCAACACATGTGCCTCGAACTTCTGATATGCCGTAAATCTGGCATCAACAAAGGCAGTAAATAATGAATGCTTCTTTAATTTGTGCTGCATTGGAATTCTCTTCTTTAGTCAGTTGTTTGCAAACTGCAAACGCCTCCCCTCCTGTTGGTCGAAGTGGAATGACATAAACAAGCTGCTTCACTCCAGATAAGTCACACACTAATTCCATGTTCTCAATCCATTCAACGACTGCTCCAGTCTCATCAAACTCAGGAATGATCTTTAAGTAAAAACGGCTGTCAATTTTAGACCAAAATCGTTTGTAATCCAATAATGAAATTATAGGAACTCCTCTTCAACAACTCCGCAACGAACACCGACCGATCAATCTCAATCTCAATCTCAATCTCAACTCTAATGTTCTCTTTCAGCTGTCCAAAATTCAACTGCCACCTTCCATTTTGGTCCTTCCTTTTACCATCAGCTAATCCCTACATATGCTAATTAGTTGCAACTACAAAAGGCTACATCTGTGAAGAGAATCCCCCCCCCCCACACTCTGGTGGATATACAGTCCAGACATGCGAATCATCGCATTCTATTTTCAGCGGTTGGTGTCACAGACGGTTTCTTATAACTTTCAGGCAAAGTACGCACTGGAGTTTTTCGATGTCATGGTTTTTCGGTGTCATGGAGACGATATTGACAGATCTAAATTTGAGAAATGAATCGTAATAACTTCGCTGTTTTATCATTCTATGTAGAATAGCATAATATTCCTGTAGAATAGCATAATATTCGTGTTAGTAACTGTTGTAGACCCGTGCTAGGGGTCACAAAGATAACAACCACAAATTGTGACAGGTTAAAATATACAATGTATTTATTCATAGCAATACAGTAACGCCACTAAATGTGGTAGGAGATGACCGGATTCCTACCATGCGGTAAAACATGAATAGGAATGTCCTCAATATTTAACACCTACCCACTATAGGAGTATGTGACACAAGGTCGGAAAGTGGGATTTGAAAAGCCAGCGCCCGAGAACGTGAGCGCTTTAGCCATTAAAAATTGCCTGGACAGCCCTGTCGGCATTCCCCGGTAGGGGCGCCTCAGGCAGTAAGCTATCAACTTACTCCTCCCCAAAGAGGAGAGGCAAAGCCTGGGAGGGTGGACCTCCTAGAACTGCACAGGACAGACCCATAGACCGGCGGAATCATGCCCCGAAGGCCAAGACAACACCGGTCTATAGGGTGTAGTATCCATCGGATCAGATACCACACGTGGTACGAGGACTCTCACATGAATAGGAATGTCCTCGATATTTAACACCTACCCACTATAGGAGTATGTGACACAAGGTCGGAAAGTGGGATTTGAAAAGCCAGCGCCCGAGAACGTGAGCGCTTTAGCCATTAAAAATTGCCTGGACAGCCCCGTCGGCATTCCCCGGTAGGGGCGCCTCAGGCAGTAAGCTATCAACTTACTCCTCCCCAAAGAGGAGAGGCAAAGCCTGGGAGGGTGGACCTCCTAGAACTGCACAGGACAGACCCATAGACCGGCGGAATCATGCCCCGAAGGCCAAGACAACACCGGTCTATAGGGTGTAGTATCCATCGGAACAGATACCACACGTGGACACTCACATAATAGGAATGTCCTCTGTTTGAGTCTTTACAACCATGGTATTTATTATAGATGGTTGCTTCCATTAGTTCTTCAATAGGGGTGATTTGTACCCCACAACAGTAACAAACTTTAGTTAAGCGCCTACATATACATCATCAGTGATGCAGTTGAACTTAAATTGTAAAATGAGTGAAATAATAACACAAAGATATTCTCATACGATCACTTGGACAGGACATTGCCAAGAATAGAATCCATGTCATTCAATCAATAGGGATTCAATTTCCAAAATATCGTATTCCATAGAGTACTCTTAAAGGACACCAAAGTCTCCAAAGTACTCCATAGAGAAATAAAACATTTTCTTCGCGAAAGTGAACCTTCTTTACGCAAAATGGCCCTGCAAAGGGGCCAAAGTAAACTTATTTATATTATTAATTCTAATTCTATCTCACATATTCAACAATAATTTTCTCTTAGACCAAAGTCTAATAAAATATACCAACTCCTCAGTTCTTGCAACTCCCACAAAAAAAACAGGTTGAAAACCATGGGTATAGAGAAATAAACCGGTGTCTGCTATGATTTTTATGTGGTGGTTTTATTCATCTATACGGCATAATCACATTGATACACCGGTTCCTATTAGATCACCAAATTTAACAACATGGCTAATACTAAACGGGTAACTGGAATACCAGAACTGAATGTGAGAGGGCTTTCTGTTCATTCCGACATTGTTATCAACTGAACTTCTCTTTGCCACTGGATTCGAGCAATGTCGGAGATGGATTGTTGGCGATTGTGTAATCCTTGCATCACAATAGATTTTATGCACAGGCAACTTTACAGGAGGTATCCATTATATCTCGAAACTAAATGGAGGCCTCTTTTTATTTTCCAAACTATTACTATGGCTTAACCTTTTGAAAAGGGGGGCGAAACCTAACAAAAGTTAAATATTTTTGAAATACTATGTGTAGTATACTGTCACTGTGCTTAAAAGAAAGCCGACGAACACTTGTTTGTCTTTATTTTTTGAGTTGCGACAAATGGGTAGAGTTAGTGAGAGGCATAGAAGTGTGCCCTGCTCAAACAGGAATTCATGGAAGTAGAGTTCACGAATTCTCTTTCCAGCCGATTTTTTCTTTCTTTTTCATTGCTTCTATGAAGGTGGCCTTGCATCAGGAGCCGAATGTTATTTTATCCGGACAAACAAGTGATATCTCTGTTTTAACCAATTGGATGTTATATCCTATTTACCTCAATGCGGTCATTAGGATCACTCTGATATATTGATTGAGCACCAATTTATCAGATTAATGTTTATCTATGTTAATAAAATTATGAGACAACTCCATGTGTGTGTGTGTGTTTCTCGTGTTAATGTAACTTTCATAATTACACATTAAATTCGTTTTTATTTATTTTATTTACTATTATTTGTTATTTACTATTAATCGAATATTTATTGAAATCAAAAATGCAAACGTTTAAACTAAAACGAACTGTAAAAAATCTTATTTCATGTTCGCTAATATTCACTCTCTTTTCCTCTTTGCTCGCATACAAGGCTGAGATAATATAGCCAGTTGGAATCAGAAACAGGAACAGCAGTAGACTCGGGAAAGCTTGATTCAGCATACAATGTCGATACATTGTTAGTTCCATATTTATAACATTAGTAGAAAAAGAAGAGTTCTCGAAAGGGGAGATAATCAAAATAAGGGAAGCTATTCTTGATTACTTATTGCATTCGCCCCATTTTATTTTAATTATAAGGGGACGGAGTCGCTCCATCGACCAGGCTTTTTGCTGGTTATGTTGGAACGTTTTGGTAGTCTGGTATTGAGAGTAGAATCAGGACTCTGGGTTTCCAGGTCTGATGATATGCTGGAATCGATTTTCTGTCTCCGTCCTGTTCAGTATAAATATGTCTTCTACATGCAGGTGGTTGAGATTCTGAACACTGGGGTTCCGAATCGGTTTGAAGATGAGCTCGTATCAAGGCAAGTGGACGATCGTCCACCTCTGGCTCATTCTGAGCATTCTGGGTTTCTAGAGACGATATGGACTCCGCATCTGCTGGTTGTAGTGAGTCCGTAGATGAATCATATGGTGCGATGCTGACGGATTTAACTTCAGCTGAGGTGGAAGGGTCTTGAGATGTAGGCGCTTCCTCGGGGGCTATATTGAGTGCAGGTATATCCCCTGCAGGTGCAATGTCTTTAAGGGAAACAATGGATTCTTTTCTATCAGAACATCGTATCAAGGCATAATGCGGATTCGCCTCGATCAATTCAACTAGGTCATTCTTACTATGATGGACGAAACGTCTCAGGAGAACCGTTCCAGGTTCTGAGAGCCATAAAGGAAGCGAATTTCCTGCCAAGCTTCTTCGTTGAAATGGAAGAAACCTTTCGTGAGGCGTGGCATTGTGGCTGTACATAGGAGCATCCTAATAGCGTACAGTTATTCAGGGAGAAGATCTTCCCAGTGGGTAATCAGACATTTGCAGTTTTCAGCAGCTTGTTATATGCTTTTCCATATAACACTTGTTATATGCTTTTTCATTATAATGCTAGTTATATGTTTTCCATGATAATGCTCACATTTGGCATTACTTTGAGGGTGGTACGGCGTTGTCCGGCTTGTTGACACTCCTCGTTAATGAAGAACTTGTCTCAGACAGAAAAGAGGCTCTATGGTCTCAATAGATGTAGGCTGGAACTCCAAAAATGGCAAATAAAGAGCATAAGCACTGTATCATCAAATTTACTGATATGTCCGGACAATGAAATGCTAATGGGCATCGCGAATATTCATCAGTGACGGTTAGCATGCAACGATTCCCATTTTTAGATGGTAGGGGACCCTTAAAATCGATGTTTATTCTATCAAATGGTTGAGTCGTTTTTATCAGCATCCCGGTTTTAGGCCTGAAGAATTGTGGTTTATGTTCTGCATATATTGTACATGATCTTATCATTTTCTTTACGTCATCCGATGAGTAGGGTAGATTTGTGGTTCATACCACGTGTCAGTCTTGTTATTCCTGGGTGGCACAGTTCATTGTGTAAGGTATAGAGCTCATCCATGTTTGGTATCGAGCTATATACCCTCGATAGTGCGTCAACTGCAGCATTCTCTTTACCAGGTCGGTAGATTGAATCAAAAGAAAAACAGGAGAGTTCTATTTTCCACCTCGCTATTTTATCATTTTTGATTTGGCTTGTTGTCCTTGTGTTGAACATAAATGCGACGGATTTTTGATCAGTAATTAGTCTAAAATGTCGTCTTATCAAATAGTGTCTCCACTTTCTGAGTGCCTCCACTATAGCATAAGCCTCTTTTTCAATTGCTGAGTCTCGCTGTTCTGTACGCGACAAGGTCCCTGAAAAACAAAACGTGACAGAGCGTCCAGATTAAACAGGCAACAATTGCATAATCAGATTCATCTATCTCCACAATCAGAGGAATAGCAGGATCTATGCCATAATTGTTGCACTGACTATATCCTTTTTAATATTTTTAAAGCCCCCCTCCCCCCACTGCTGTGTGTGAGAGAGGGGAAACTGTCCGTTTATACCAGTGAATTTTGCTTGAAAAGGAAGAAATCCACTGTGAGTAATGTGCAAACATACCAAGGGCTCGTTTTAGGGCATGCATATTATTAGGGATTGGCAATTTTAGCAGTGGCTTCAGGGTCTGGTGAAATAGATCCTTTGCTCACGGTTTACCTTAGTAAATTAAAGGTGTCTATGCTAGAAACACATTTATCGTTATTTAGTGTGAGGTTGTATTTCTCAATCGTTGCCATAATTGTTTCAGATTGTGATTATGGTCTGTATAGTTGTGTTCACATATTGTTACATTATCAATGTAGGCAAAGGTGCCCTCCAATTTTTCATCGCTAATTATTTTGTCCATTATTCGCTGAAAACTGGCAACACCATTCGTTACTCTAAATGGTATGCTTTTAAACTGGTAGAGGCTGCTATTTGCTGCAAAAGCTGTGTAGGGTGTATCCACTGGTTTGATAGCCACTTGGTGATAGGCACTTCTGAGGTCTAGCGTGCTGTACAATTTATATTTGGCAATTTCACTTATAATTTCATCTATCGGTAGTGGGTAAGCATCCAGTAGGGTAAACCTATTTATGGTTTGAGAGTAATCAATTACCAGCCTCTTTTTGTGGTTTTCGGAAGATGTTATTACAACTTGGGCTCTCCACGGAGACTCACTCATTTCAATGATTCATTCACTAAGCATTCTCGTAATCTCGGTTACAGTGGTGGGGTTGATTAAGTCACATGACAAGCCACATTGTAAAGGTTTAAGTGCTATTGCTTCTCTCATCAACCTCGATTTTAACTGACAAAATAGCCCGAAAAATTTCCTGCCTTTAATTATTTTTTATTTCGAGCAGTGAAGGAGAAATCTTTCTAGACTGAGGCAATTTAAATTTTTTTCCAATCCAGAGTTCCCCTTTTTGGGGCGGTTGATTTCCCCCTACATTAGATTTTAACTCAGTGAGGTGGGATGGGGTGGAGTGGGGTGGGGTGTGATGGAGGTGAAGTTGGGGTGGTTGTAGGTAAATAGGGGCATTTCTCAAAAGATAAATATATGCAGTTATTTCCCTTATTTAAAAAAGCCATGAAGCAACGTGAACAGTTTATGAAGTAATTCAATAAGGGGAATAACTCTATTTGATTCAGTAAGGAATTAATTCCCTTGCTTAAACGTCATGTTCTAATATTTTCAGCTTAATTTTATTTATTTATTTCTTCTTCTTCTTCTTCTTCTTCTTCGTTTTCTTCTTCTTCTTCTTCTTCTTCTTCTTCTTATTATTATTATTATTATTATTATTATTATTATTATTATTATTATTATTATTATTATTATTATTATTATTATTATATTTCATTGTCAAATAATCAGTTTCAATGCACATATATATATAGATGAGGTGTATACGAATTAAAATACAGAAGCGTTTTAAGAACATTTTAAATGAGCGTTGTACAAAATTGAAAATGTCCAGTTTTCATAAAAGTTTCTCACTAATCAATCTTTATCAAAAAATACAATTTTTTGATAAAGATAGAGAACTGTTTGAAATATTACAATTAAAAATTAAAATAACACATAAATTATTTTTATTTCACAAATGTGAAGATATTCATTATTTTAACGAGAAACACACATATACTTACATATACATATATTTGTATGTACAGGTTTCACTCCGAAACTAATTAACCGTTAATTATAAATTTTGAAACACATCTGCTAATCATAAGGCGCCCAATTGTGGGGCATATTTAGTAAAATTTAGTTTTATGCAAAGGGGGTAAAAGGGTGAGAAGAAAGCTGTGCGTGAAAATTCAGATATTTCCAATTTTTGTGAAATTTTAACAATAGGTATTAATAAATATTCCCCAAATTTCAGTTTCTTTAGATTATGTCCAAGGGTTTTAGGGGCATAATATGTGCACAAACTTCATTTGAAAATTTTTATTTTTCAAATTTGCATTGATCATGATCTATTGTCATAAGACACCAATTAAGTAGGATTCCTTGAATTTCAATTTCTTCTAAAGACTCCTTGAGCTTAAGTCTTAAATTTTAAACATTTTCTAGAATCAAAATCATGTAATCGATTTTGCTTGAAATTAGAATGAGGATTCTAGACATAAGATTTAGTGTAGCAGAATTGCATGACATATCTATTTTGTTTGTATGTACGCACAATATCTTGTGTTTTGTTGAGTTGTGGTTCTATAGGGAAAGGTATGAACTCTCTGTATTATGCTTAAGTCACAAAACTGTCGCACGAAAGGAAAAACAAAACCTTTTTTATAACAATAAATAATGGGTTTATTAAATAAGGTGACCTACGCCGTATGGTATAGGTAGAAGAAGTTGGATAGTGTCCAAGTGAAGAAAGTAAAATGTAAAGTTGCCAAAGGTCTGTCAGCGGATATCTTCAGGTGCTGGAGCGTCCAATGGACAGGGAGGCAGGAGAGAGAATGTAAACGTGTTTCCTTGTTGCTGGCAAGTGTCTCTCTGCTGAACGACCGTAATTCCCAAAGGGCCTGAAGTAGTTCTTCAGGGTACAGATGGAATCAATGCGCCAGTGCATAACCAGATCATGTAACAGGGATGTTTTTCAGAGGGAGAAAATAGGTCTTTGTTCATGTCTAATACACTTCGACTTGGAGCATGTGCGATGATGCCTAGACTTATGTAATGACATGGGTAAGAGAACACTTGTGCGCAAACTCAACTTCAGTTTTCGACAAGAAAGTTTAGTACCAAAAGTTGATTCACTTCCCGATAAGTTGTTGTGACAACAAGACGTTATATCCTGTTCTCGTTCTTTTGCCAGAAGCTGCAAGACGAGATGGCACTCCAGAATACCATATTCTGTTTTTTACAAAAGCCATCCTGACAAACAACTGTCTTTATATTCCAGTGTTCCCTTTGAATAAAGTTGCTTTATAGTTTAGTGGAGATGTTGGTGTTTTCCATGGAAGATGTTGACTCTTTTCTTATTCCATATTCAATTCCAGTCAGATGCATCCAGACATGATTAATTCTACCAAATCGCTGTCTTCAACATAACATTCTTCCAGGCTCTTCATCTAATCACTAAATGTTCTTCAATTCCTATCAATTTCATTTTCTTTCCATAACAGACCTTTTATGTTATTCATTGGTTATTTTCATTGGCTAGTAATCTCTGTTCATTAGCCAATGAAATCATTGTGTTTGTTACAAGTACGACATTTTTAATGACTTAAAAAACCTTTTCACTGCATAACTGCTAAACCTTTAATTTTATTTCCGTTTTTAATTCTTTTTAAGGTGATTCTTTTATTCGTTACTCTGGATTTTATTTCTGCCTATAATTCAATTTATTGGACTACTTTCATTTTATTTACATTTACTGTAGCAGCCATCATGCAGGCCCACAGGGAAAACGAGTGAGGGTTGTGCTGTGTATTGCCAATCTAAGATTGAACCCAGGATTGTGGTTTTACTACCCAGAAACTATTGACAGGCGAAACAGTGGATGTCTTCTTTGCTGCATTGAAGAAGCTCGCTGTTCTGTTTGTAGGGTTGCCTGAACAGACTTTCGTATATGCATTTGTGGGCGGACTCCCCGTTCGAGTGAAGCAACTCCTGAGGGCATCAATAAGCATAGAGGCGACACCGATAGAACAGTTATTTGAGCACACCCGAGCTATCATCAGGGATGAAGCAGAACTTGAGGAGCAGAGTGTGCTTAAAAATCCGCAGAGGATGGATCCACATGCCAAAGTAAATTGTTTCCGCTGTGGACGGAGTGATCACATTTCAAACGATTGCATGGACAGAAGACAGGGACGCATACAGTGCTGTTCAGGAAACAAGTCAGGGGACACGATGCCAGTGTCGCTCTGCTACCCAGACAAGATGTAAACAAGGTTTAACCAATCATCAGAGTGCATGTCAACCAAACACCTTGCTCAGCACTTCTTGATTTAGGCTGCTCCCATACTATAGTGAGTGCAATGTTATGCCATAACTGGAGTAAGAGGAGCATTAAAATATCAATGATAAATGGCGAGACACAGGCGTGCTGTGGAGTAGCATTAGTAAAGATTTGCACATACTCTGGTGTATCTGCTGAAGTCAATGTCCTCATGACACGGAAAGACATGCTGGGCTTCAACCTACTGCTTGGATATTATGCTATCAAGGCACTGGGTGGTGTTCTCATTACACCAGCTGGGTCTGTTAAATTCCCTAAGGCAGCAGTGTATTCCACACTTTGTATTGCTTGGCCTGACTTCAAGGTAGAGTTTGATCAACGCAAAAAGATCTGGACTGCATTGTGGAAATGGACGGATGATAAAGTACCAATCAAGCTACAGAATGGCGTCATAGAATACCCCATAGCTTTGAACGTTAGAGCTACATATGAACAAGAGTTTGACGTCTGGATCAAAGATGGCTGGTTTATCCCGTACCCCAACCAAGAGCTTGGGCCTCTAAAAGGTTTTATCCCTTTAATGGCAGTGGTACAACCATACAAATCAAAGGTGCGACCAGTCATGGACTACCGTGAGCTCAATCAATATATAGAGGCTTACACGGCTGATACTGATGTATGTGCAAGCAAGTTAAGGGAGTGGTGTCAAAAAGGATCTGCAGGTGAGGGTTGACAAAAATTCATGGCCATTCCAGACGGTGGTATTTTGCGGCAAGAGATACTGCCTAACCAGACTTGGTTTTAGGTTGAATGTGGCATCGCAGATCATGAAGACCATCGTTAGTGCTATGTTATCCCAGGAGGAGACCGTTGAAAAGGCAACATCTGCATACCTTGATGATATTTACATCAATGAAGATGTCAAGTCGGTGATGCACATTCGAGCAAAATTGGCAGAGTTTGGCCTAATGTGCAAAGACCCAGAGCGGCTTGGAGACGGATCACGTGTACTGGGCCTGGAAGTCAGAGGGGAGGATGGCACCCTGCGATGGAGACAAGGAAATGTGGTTACCGATGCAATAAAGGTGGCTGCCAAGCTTGTTCATCAAACATGTGCTGCTACAGTGAGTGCGATGAGCCAGCAGCAGATAGAAAACATCCACACACAGAGCAGACATCCAGGCTTCAAGAGGACTCTATATTTTGTGAGACGCGTAAACCCAGCAATGACCAAATCAGAGGTGAAACAAGTTATCAAGCACTGTGAGATGTGTCAGGTAATTGACCCAGCACCAGCACAATGACAAAAAGGACGACTGGAAGCAAGTGACGCATGGCAAAGATTGGGAATGGACTCAGCAAGCATTATTCAACAACTATTGTCCGTCTTTTACGAAAGGGGAGATTTTGGCTGATAATGACTCAGCATTTAAGTAAGACAGTTTTTATGTGAATGGGGAGTTTAATTGCGGTTGCGATGCACTTACGTAACATTAGGCAATGGTATTGTGTAAAGAAGCCACCGCAGCATAAAGAGGATTGCTGCCAAGAAGAAGTGCTCTGTTGGGGAAGCAACATACTGGTACAATGTTACGCCGAAGGATAGTGTGTCCCCGGCAACTGCACCCGCGAATGCCATCTACATGTACCGGACTCGGGTAAAAGGAAGCGACATTGTGCAGTCACTTGATGATGAGAAGATGGACGGGCAATATGATATGGTAGATCATGTCTGGGTGAAACCGCCATGCTGTCGATGTACCGCCAAATTCAAACATGGACGAGTGACTGGCATAGTCAGTCAGCAATCTGTCTTGGTTGATGCTTTGGGACCAGACTATTCAACCACCGGGGAAAGTAATGAGTCATCTGGCGCTGAACTATTAATGGGCAGCGCCAATAATCCTCACGAGAATGAAGCCGCGAGTTCTGTAAGTCAGACAAATCAGAAGCAGAAACTTCATTGGACTATTCAGAAACAGAAACTGAGGTGCATGTCCCACTTCTAAGAAGAGCACGAATCAAAAGGCCACCATCGCCCCACATCATGTGTTATCAATAGATCAGGGGGGAGTGTAGCAGCCATCATGGAGGTCCACAGGGAAAACGAGTGAGGAGTGTGCCGTGTATTGTCCATCTGAGATTGAACCTAGAGTGGTCTTGTTGCAAAATGGAAACTTATAACTTTTGTGACTCATTGTTTTGCATGGGCGAATTCTCATTGTCATAAAAAGAGTAGAGACTTTGCTCCAGCGAGGAGAAGAGAAAAGTTGACGTTGAAACAACGCCGAGTGCTGAGAGAAAAAGAAAGAGAAAAAAGGAATTCAATTTTCACGACTACATTTACGTTTTTCGTGTTTCTGTTTATTTTTAACTTTACGGTGAACATAAGCCAGCTGATTTGAAATACAAAGAAAATAAATAACTTAAACGAATTTGTATTATGTAAGACCTTTTTTACACAGTCCAGTACAACAGTTTCTTTTAGCTTTTCTTAGCTACAAAAAATACATACGGTAATTGTCGTGTGTACACTTTAAATCAAACCTAATAGCATGTAAATAGTACACTTTTCTTTCCTAGCTTGTACACCGAACAACATTATTAGGTTATTCTTAATTTAAGGGAAAATAGGCATTATTAACAAAACCAACTAAACAAAAAAGGGATGAAAAACAAAAACAAATATACAACAAATAAATGTTACCAAAGGCAAGATAAGTTACTCTTCTACCTATCTAGATAAGTTTCTAGTGTATTTTAACTTATTTTAAAGCGTTTTCTAGTTCAATAAATAACTAGTGTCAACTCTGTTATGTTAGAACGAAAAAAAATAGCTGAAAAAATAGCTGAAAAAATAGCTGAAAGTCGAAAATTACACAAAAATAGCTGAAAGTCGAAAATTACACAAAAATAGCTGAAAGTCGAAAATTACACAAAAATAGCTGAAAGTCGAAAATTACACAAAAATACTGGTAATAAAAATATACAGTCCGGTTTAACATTACATTTTTGCACGATTGGTGACTTGTGATGTTATGACCCCAGTAACATCCCATACTAGAACTCTTCAATCAGTGAGAACTAAGAAAGTGTTCTCCCCCCCCCTCTTTCCAGCAGTTCAATAAAGCGTGCCCATCGGGGCACATTAAAATCCTATGTCATGTGTTCGACTTGTCCTTAATATGCATTTAATATGTATTGAGATACTATAACAGTTATTAGCTGTGATTCTGTTTAATTTTCGATTTTTGAGCGATTATCAAGACTACACGCGACCGTGTAATGTCAGGCATTTTGTTATAGTTCTAATGTAACAGAGTCGACACTAGTTATGTATTGAACTAAAAAACGCTTTAAAATAAGTTAAAACACAAAAAACTTATCTTGCCTTTGGTAACATTTATTTGTTGCATATTTGTTTTTTCACCAGAACCAGATGACTTTAAATTTAAAAAAAATATATTACGTCAGAATTTATTTTCGCAGAATTTATTTTTGTAGAATTTAGTTTTTAAGCTCATTTTTAAATCAAAATAAAAAGGGAATTAACTCAAGATATAACTTTTTGAAAATAAACGCAGCAAATTACATGTACGTTTGTTTTTTGTTTTTTTTTTCATTCAAACACTTGTTCTCCACTCTTCCGAGCAACCTTTATATATCTATATATATTTATCAATTTTATACGTACATAAAAGTAATCCATGGACACGTGTTTCTGGCTCACAGCCGTCATCAGCATGGCTAACTTAGACAAGGATCGAACCTTTGATATTGATATATATATTTGACTCCCCCTTTTTATTTGTGAATTTTCCAGCGGTAAGTCAGCTTATAAAAGTGCTAAGTCTGCGATATTTTGAATTTAGTTAGTATTCCTGGGAATTTAAACTGCATTTTCTTTCTTTATTTTAACTGACTCAAAGCTTCTTTAGACTATATATTGGGTATTTAGATCTGTATGGCTAGTTTTCCTTCTTATTATCTATTTGCCTACCTGGTACCAAAGGTACTTAAGCTTTTTTATGCAAGATGCATAAAAAAGCTTATTCCTATATAATTTTATTGCTAGCTACCATATCGCAGAATGGTTCTTGGGTGTAGTGTTTAGATAGTACTATTATTATTATTATTATTATTATTATTGTTATAATTAATAGTAGCAGTAGAGTAAGTGCAGTGAACCCTGTTCGAGGAAACTAGTGTATGGATGACAACGATGTGAAGGTCTAGGTAGATGCAAGGCCTGTGGCTATGGGAGTGGCTTTTAAGCAAATGAAAACATCATTTAGGATGCTTGTTAGTTACGTCCAACCAACAATGTCAAACATATAAGTCTGGCTGAACTAGATGTCAAGCACTCAAAGGTGCCAATCTTGACCTTCAAGTATTGCATTTGGTCACTGATTCAGCATGTGCACATCAGTAGATATTTGACACCATGTGTAGAAAGGCTGGTTAGACGTTGCTTTGAAACACTGACCGCATTGGTTGATGTAACACTAGTGAAATCCGGCCCAAACCGTGCAGATTGTCTCAGTAGAGTGCCACAAAGATAGTTGGATCTATTGAAGGGAGGAGGAGAGCCAGTACTGGAGAGTTGTGGCATGATAGAGAACCGACTGAATGAGAGTCAGGTGGCCGACAGAGTGGAGTTCCGGGCGTGAACAGGGCATTATACTTTGTTAGATCTTTCAACCTGCTGGTGTCTAAGGAATTTATCAGATCGGTTATTAAAGCCTGCAAAGCTGCAAAGCTGCAAAGCTGCAAAGCCGGCCAGTCAATAGATCCGGTGTCAGTTCATTGGAAATAGGAGAAAAACTGGAGCAAATTGGTAATGGACATAACCCATTACAATGGTAGGCATTTTATAACCCACATCGATTATGCACCCCCCTCCCCCGGTTTGCAATCTGGTGGACATTATGTTGGCAAGATGCTACTAGTGTCAGACGATTTTCTTTGCCAGCAGAAATATTAACTGACAACAATACTACCTAAAAGTGCTTCAAGGAGTTTGAGAGCAACTGGGGCGTGCATTTGAGGTTCTAGTGTGCACATGCACCAGTCGGAAATTGAATCATAGAACGAAACCACAGCAGTATTAAGACCATCGCTGTGAGAAAAATATTGTTCCATATTAGAGGCATTGAAGCCAAACTCCACACCTGAACCACAGAAAACTGGAGGAGAATACAGAAAAAGAGACGTTGTTTCAGTTTAAATCCTGCATAGCAAGTGCACAACTAAGTTCAGGACCAGGCATGTAACCAAAATTGTAAGCCCACTTTCGGTAGGGATTGATGGGAAGCTGCGGCCATCGGGTTAGGATCATATCCGTCATTGAGCAATGAAAGTGACACAGAAGAGAGTGAGTGGTTAGTTCATTTGGGTTCGAGTCCACCAAATGATAGCTCTAACATTAGTAGTCTACTAAGGGACGCCGACGTGCGGAGTGAAGCTTCAAATGATAGTCCATCTGAGGACGAAGCTTGTGGTGTTCCCCTTTGAAGAAGAACCCACCAAAAAAGACTAGTTCCGGATGCACTATTTATGATAAGGAGATCAAGAAGAGTGTGGCAGAGACTTAACTCACAGAAGCAAAAGATGAAGCGAATTGTTTGTCTATGAACTTGTGAGGCAAACGTCAGCAAAGCTATGATGAAATGACACAGTGTATGCATCGTCAGCTAGAAATAGGCTAATTCAAGCACGAGATTCTCGTTTCTCAGCAGAGACGAAGGGAGGATACAAAGAGGTGACTTTTGGTTGAGGGGCAGTTTAGTCTCTGGGACTGGTGCCATAGTTCGAAGAAAGAAAAAGAAAGAGAAGGATACAAAAAAAAGATGTGGCTTCCAGTTACAAAAAGTGTTTTTTTAACAAGTTTCAGTAATAAGGAATGTAAATATAAAAACAGTAAAATGTAAATATACAGAAAGACGGTTTGCAAACTCATGCATTAGTGTGAATTTATGATTCTGATAATAAGTGCGCAGGCTTCAGACCGTTGTTGGTGCTTCAGTCATAGGAGGAAGACTTTGTGACAGCCATCTGGGGTTCGTGTGATAAGGCGGTCAACTGTTAACCAACATCGTAGAATGGAATAAAAAGAAGAGGAACCCTAAGTGTTTGAGTTTACGTGCTCACGTGACCCCTAGGAGAGCAGTGATTGGGTTACGTTTTGGCCAATCCATACAACACATTGACCAATATAAGTATGTCTTATAAATTGCAATAATAATATTTTAAATAATTGATTGATTGTGTACCATTATTAGTTTACCACAATTTGTCATTTGCTCCCATTGTAGCACAGTATGGTGATCCAATACTTTGACTCCAGCAGATTACCCAAATGGTGGATCATCATATAAACAGCAGCTACAGTCTTATTGTGTAGATAACACATAGCAGTAGTAGGCGTTGTAATAGTGTTGCTCTCTTTCTTTTTTGTTGCAGCTGTATTCTTCTTTGTTTTAATAACAGCAGTTGTAAAATAATGACAACACATGATCATTTTGGGTTTAACAATTCTTTCAGGGTCTTTATTTTGCTTTTACATTATAAAGTATACATACATTACTCGTGGGTCCTTCTCCAACCCATCCCCCATAGGGGGAGAAAACTGCTGTCCCAAACACGATTGCTCTCCTTCACAAAACAATGGAAATATGTTATCAACTTATCGTGTCATTGGAGACTTCCTGTCTGTGATGCAACATCCTGAACACGTTAGCTATAATTCTAAGGGAATTTATCGATTTTCTACGTAATTAATCCTTCATGTGAAAAATTCCATTTTTAACATTATTTTAACACACCCACGTCCGATATTGTAACAATGTCTGGGTTGTATATACAGAACTGTGGAGTATGGGAGGGGTCTTCTTGGATATATATATATAGACTACAGTTTATTTGTATCAAATATGATTGTATTGCAAGAAGGATTGTGAATTTTATTAACGATTCCGTGGGTGGCATTTTTAGAGCTGGTCACCATATATCTAATTTTTACTTTTTTTATTCTGTTCGTAAATATGTTATCCCCCCCCCCTCCAAAAATATCAGTCTGTTATTCCAAATATTCAAAAAATGCCACCGTACAGATAAAGTAGATTGGCCCTTAAGTTCTAATCGTATTTTTTTGTATATTTATTCAATTGTTTTCGTCTTTCGTCTTTATTTTTATACTTAATTTTTATGTTTTTATTTTGTTATTATGTCTGTATATGTAGATGATGATGCTTTTAGTTATTATGTTGGTATATGTAGATGATGATGTTTTTAGTTATTATGTCTGTATATGTAGATGATGATGTTTTTAGTTATTATGTCTGTATATGTAGATGATGATGCTTTTAGTTATTATGTCTGTATATGTAGATGATGATGTTTTTAGTTATTATGTCTGTATATGTAGATAATGATGTTTTTAGTTATTATGTCTGTATATGTAGATAATGATGCTTTTAGTTATTATGTCTGTATATGTAGATAATGATGATTTTTGTTATTATGTCTGTATATGAAGATGATGATGATTTTTGTTATTATGTCTGTATATGTAGATGATGATGTTTTTAGTTATTATGTCTGTATATGTAGATGATGATGTTTTTAGTTATTATGTCTGTATATGTAGATGATGATGATTTTTGTTATTATGTCTGTATATGTAGATAATGATGCTTTTAGTTATTATGTCTGTATATGAAGATGATGATGATTTTTGTTATTATGTCTGTATATGTAGATGATGATGATGTTTTTAGTTATTATGTCTGTATATGTAGATGATGATGTTTTTAGTTATTATGGCTGTATATGTAGATAATGATGTTTTTAGTTATTATGTCTGTATATGTAGATGATGATGCTTTTAGTTATTATGTCTGTATATGTAGATAATGATGCTTTTAGTTATGTCTGTATATGTAGATGATGATGCTTTTAGTTATTATGTCTATGTAGATAATGATGCTTTTAGTTATTATGTCTGTATATGTAGATGATGATGCTTTTAGTTATTATGTCTGTATATGTAGATGATGATGCTTTTAGTTATTATGTCTGTATATGTAGATAATGATGTGTTTAGTTATTATGTCTGTATATGTAGATAATGATGCTTTTAGTTATTATGTCTGTATATGTAGATAATGATGTGTTTAGTTATTATGTCGGTATATGTAGATGATGATGCTTTTAGTTATTATGTCTGTATATGTAGATGATGATGCTTTTAGTTATTATGTCTGTATATGTAGATGATGATGCTTTTAGTTATGTCTGTATATGTAGATGATGATGCTTTTAGTTATTATGTCTGTATATGTAGATAATGATGCTTTTAGTTATTATGTCTGTATATGTAGATGATGATGCTTTTAGTTATTATGTCTGTATATGTAGATGATGATGCTTTTAGTTATTATGTCTGTATATGTAGATGATGATGCTTTTAGTTATTATGTCTGTATATGTAGATAATGATGTGTTTAGTTATTATGTCGGTATATGTAGATAATGATGCTTTTAGTTATTATGTCTGTATATGTAGATGATGATGCTTTTAGTTATTATGTTTGTATATGTAGATGATGATGCTTTTAGTTATTATGTCTGTATATGTAGATGATGATGCTTTTAGTTATTATGTCTGTATATGAAGATGATGATGATTTTAGTTATTATGTCTGTATGTAGATGATGATGCTTTTAGTTATTATGTCTGTATATGTAGATAATGATGCTTTTAGTTTTATGTGTGCACGTTAGTGTGCTAGTAATAGTATTTCTATACAAAAATGGTTAAAACAAAAAAGTTGAGGTAGAATCTTTAGGGAGTTAAACGAACACATGCACTTTCACTGCAATGGTGTCGTCTCAGATGTTGAACTGAAGAATTCTTTGCAGTTTTTGAGCCAGTCTTTGGCATTACTGAATCGATAATAAGACCTGGAATTGCAGAGGCTCTCAAAAAAGTCCAGCATCTTTGAGTAGCGATCAACAAGGTGAAAGTCGCAGGCCTTCTGGAGTTTCCGTAGACAGATCGGACAAAGGAAGATCGGTTGTGATAATGCCTCCTCCACGGAGGCGCTGTCATTCATGGCACAGTGGAATACTTCACAATGTTTCAGGCCATACAAATGGCAAAGTTCGTGGACAGTTACCTACAAAAGAGAAAGAAAGAGAGGAGAGAAAATAAACAAATACAAATTGGATTTTTAGTAGAAATGTTAAATCATTGATTTACTTACTGTGTATTTGTTTATTAATACAAAAAAGCTACTGAATGTGTCTATAAAACTCAGTCTTATTAATTGCTATGTTTTCCAAACAATCACATTTTTTCTTAATATTACTTCATCTAAATTAGCATTTGTCTTTAAAACTTCAACGAAACAAAAAACAATATAACCTAAATTACATTATATTTCTGAATTTTTTAGATGAGGATTGATAATTTGCATAATTTTGGTTATTCGGACTACATTTCTCATCTTGAGTGTTATCATCACAACGTTTCCGCAAGGACCCATGGCACAGTGAATATAGTACTAAGTTAAATTCATTCCAAGTTATAGTCATCTGAAGGTTAAAGGTTCAATCCTAGGTGCGGGCGATACTAAAAACTTCTCCCAGTCATGGCTGATGGAACAAGAGCATGCTACCCCCGTCGATCAAATACAGGGTTCCGTTCCGAAATTCCGTCCAGATTCCCGAGTTTGACAGAAATATTCCCGAGTTCAAAGAAATACACTTGAACAAAACCGGAGGTTACAGCGGCCGTAACGTTGTGATAATAACACTCAAGATGAGAAATGTAGTCCGAATAACCAAAATTATGCCAGATTAAATTGTTAAATATAGGAAAATACATTGCGAACTAAGTTTTAATTACTTTCGAGACACACGAATATTTGAAGTTATCCCTTTAAAGCAAAAAAGAAGAAAACGAAAATGTCTCTTTCTCTTTCACACATGCAAAATGAAAGTTTACTGTTAGATTTTGAAAATATGTGATTGCAGGCTTTCACTTTTCTATTTCATGCATCATAATGGTATATTTCAGCGTTACAGAAAACAGTAAATTGCCCTGCAACTAATGCAAAAATGAGTTTTGCAACCCGCCCATGACCTACTTTTGTGAATCTTGTCTCCACATGCATCAGGTTAGGGTTATGTTAGGATTAGGCTTAAGGTTTTCACATTGACATCGATGAAACCCTCATTTATCGCTGTAAAAGATAAACACCACTGTGGAACGCATCACGGAATGATGGATAGCTGTCTGTGTGAGAAATATAAGGGAAACGATCTTCTTCATGCAAAAAATCACTGAAATGAATAAATAATACAACTTTTTTTACTAGAAACTGCATTTTGTTTGTTTTTAAAGGATCCATTATTTTTATGAAGACAAATCGATCATTTTCAAGTATTAATCACTTGTTTATTTACTAACAACAATGATTGTTGTTGCGCACAAATCAATGAGTAACTGTAACTCCCAACGTTACACCCCACATTAAAATTTGTAGTTTTTATTTCTAAAACAAAGCATTTATATTTATGGGCGTGCAGCATGAGAGAAGACCCCATGATATTATTATCAAATCTCCTAATAAAAAATTTGGAAAGTGGGTGTGGTGAAGTGACTGACGATCTGGGTGTGCCAAGTTCGAATCCAGTCGGTTCCATAGCCCCACTTTCATTTATGGATTTTGGCAACCTTCACATCCGGTACCTACAGGAGTGTAGGTACCGGATTCTAGAAAGAATCAGGGAAATCAAACAAGAGAATCAAGTCGGCCAAAAAAGCCGTCTGATTGTGATAAATTTCCTTTTTAATACAACAATTTGATTTCGTGTGAAATTTTTCTTTCGAAAAGTTTTGTTTGAACTTGGTACGGTGCTTTGTTTTCAATTGCATCCCCAAGCAGAGAGTCGGGCAAACAAAAATACAGACAGCTACAGCACATTTATATGATAGACTCTCTCGGATGGCATATGCCTCCTTATTTTTATTAATAATAATTTTCAATATAAAAATATTTAAAAAAATAAATTTGGGGAAGTGTGAGTTCAGCCATTAGTTGCCAGACTGACCCCTAGAAAAAATCCGTCTTGAGGACAAATTTCAAAACAAAGCATTTGAAATAAATAATAAAAGGATGTAGTTACCACTATTGAACATTTTTTACAAATGAAAAAACAATCATTAATTTCCTCCATTCTTAGTAGTGAGTTCGTTAAAGTTGGAAGTAATCTGGCATCCGGGTTTCGAATATTGCGGTTGACGACTAGCCACACTGATGAGTCACGACTATATATATATATATATATATATATATATATATATATATATATATATGTATGTATTGTTTTTTATTCAAGTATTATAAAATAATTATTTTATACTAATTCCTAGTGCAATACTCAATGCTCAATGTTGGGGATACAGGATTATTATAGAATAAAAGTAATAATTAAACAAATGTAAAGTCACATACTTTACAAGTTTATTATATTCTTATACTAGCAGGACCTGGGTCCCGGCCTTGTCCATGTGAAACAGAAAATAATGATTTTAAGCCTAAGTCCGTGTTGCAGAAAAACAACTTTTACATGAATACAATTTTATCCACAGCTTTCATAAAGTTGCCATTTAACTGTAAGTAATTTACGTGACTAAAATAGCATTGATCCATAAATAATAGATTTCAAATTGTGTTAATAGGTCACAAATTCGACGAATAGCCCAATTGCTTTAAAGCAATTGATGTCGTTAATACTAATTAGTTTTATGAAATTTGTGGATAAAATTGTATTCGTGCAGAGATTGTTTTTTTGCCACACAGACTTAGGCTAAGGGACTTTTTTTTTAGACACGTGGACTTTTTTAGACACGTGGACTTTTTTTAGACACGTGGACTTTTTTAGACACGTGGACTTTTTTTTAGACACGTGGACTTCTTGCAATAAACATACTCAAGAGCACATTATTTTTTAAATCAAATACACTTGTAATATTTGTCCCAAACATTTTTACTCTTTACCTATCCATTTGTGATTAAGTCGCTGTTTCACTGTAAGTAATTTACATGATTAAGATAGGATTTATCCATTAATAATCTGAAATTGCAAGCGGTGACTGGACAAAATAATTGACCTTTATTTAATCCAGAAGAATTAAACGAAAAAAGAAGAGGAAAGAAAAATGCTTATACTTTCGACAAAAGTACTCAAGTTTTTAAAGTAAATAAATAATTTATTTTAAAAAACATGAATAAATGCGTTGTCCAGGTTTTCAAAATATTTTTTCAAAATATTTTCCTTATTATTATATATATATTCATTCACTTTCTAAAAAACGCGTTTACATTTTCGCAGCCAATAAACATCAAAAGATACATACATTACTTTCTGCTCACATACGATTCAAATTAGCATTCATCGATTTATTTAAGTATATTTTTATCATGACGAATGACGTTTCTTTATTTTACTTACAACAGTTAAAAGGCTTCGAAATCAATTTCGAACACAGACTGGCGTAAAATTAAAAATAACTTTTTTATATACTTACTTCGTCGCTAAAACTGCTACTCATAATGTGATCTATTTGCATTCTCTCGACATTTTAATAATATATATTTTACACGTGGTTCATACCAAATACTCATAGTTTCGTATTTTTACACTCATACTTGCTTCAAACAGTATTTACTGACCGACCTCTTAAATTTGTTTTGCATTTCTAACTCCATACAAAATTGGGATTTACGTGACTAAAATAGTAATTAATCAACACCTTAATTTGCGCAATTCAGATCAAAATTGATTTCATTTTTTTCTATTATTAAACAATATATATTTATCATACTTGCCTAAAATATAATTTACTTACAGAACGGGAATTTGAAACGATATTCTATTTTCTATCAACGTTGAAAAGTAAAGAATGATATGATTAATATTGATGGAGGTATTAACCCCAAATGGGTTACGATTATACTGAGACACCGTGTATATAATACAGATGAACGTCTGTGTTTATATCTATGGGGACAGAGTTAGACACAAGGTCGGTGTTTAATGAGGAGAAACCCAGCTCTACAAAAAGAGGCACTTTGGATTGGGATAAAAATTAAAATTGCCTCCGTCTAGAAGGATTTCTCCTTCACTAACTGAGGAGAAAAATATGAAGTGCAGTATCAGAACCGATACTACACTTTGCTCTTACTCAAATGGCCAAAGAGTCGTCTGTCTACACATCTAAAACTACTTCAACGATCGTCATGAACTTTGTAACAGAGATAATAGACATGAAATGAGTTATGTTTGATTGATTTTTTAGGGAAGCAAAAGAGGGCAGCATCACTATCTTATGAAAATAAATATACTGATTGATTCAAAAACTTCTGAATAAATTCTTATGATATGTGGAACATATGTAAAATGCTATAAGTAACAGATATATATGTAAAATGCTATAAGTAACAGATATATATTATATATGCTATAAGTAACAGATATATATGTAAAATGCTATAAGTAACAGATATATATTATATATGCTATAAGTAACAGATATATATCTAAAATGCTATAAGTAGCAGATATATATTATATATGCTATAAGTAACAAATATATATGTAAAATGCTATAAGTAACAGATATATATGTAAAATGCTATAAGTAACAGATATATATGTAAAATGCTATAAGTAACAGATATATATGTAAAATGCTATAAATAACACATATATATGTAAAATGCTATAAGTAATAGATACATATGTAAAATGCTATAAATAACAGATACATATGTAAAATGCTATAAATAACAGATATATATGTAAAATGATATAAGTAACAGATACATATGTAAAATGCTATAAATAACAGATATATATGTAAAATGCTATAAGTAACAGATATATATGTAAAATGCTATAAGTAACAGATACATATGTAAAATGCTATAAGTAACAGATATATATGTAAAATGCTATAAGTAACAGATACATATGTAAAATGCTATAAGTAACAGATATATATGTAAAATGCTATAAGTAACAGATATATACTATTTGAATAAAATGGGTGCAATAATACCATGGCGACTGCTTTCGTGCCGGATAACTTCATTTTATTTATAACTTGAAATTGGAGCTAGACCCCCATAACCAGATATATTATGAAACTACATTACGCTGAGTATTTGTATAACTATATTTCATTTTGATCAAATGGGCATGCAATAATATCGTAGGATCTGCATGTTCAACCCAGTACAAACACGTGGCGTATAAGAGTTTACTTACTCGTAAAAGTTTCCATATGAGCAGTTCGTCCACTTCACTAATGTCATCCACTTTCTTTCCATCCTTAAACTGCTTCGGCTCAAACCTACCAAAACTGAACACACCTGCACTGTGTCTGTACGAGGTTTCGCCAAGTGTAAAGTTCAAATCTTCGGCAGGATACAGATCTGTCCACGTAATCCCAAGTATACCATAGGCATCATTCGGCAACATCTTTTTAAGCAAAGGAAAAAAATTTGTCGATAGATTTTGCCAATGTTTAGTGGCCGGGTGCACCCGACCAACAATGCCTTCATGCTCAAAATCCACTTTCACGCTCGACGAGACCCTGATATCGATACCAAGGAAGTAAATTTTAGCGAATTCACAAAGCAGGGACAATAAATCGATTTGATAGCCACTAAAGTTTAACCTGAAGCCGGTCACAAAATCGGGCAAATCTCCAAGGGGCTGGAGGTAGATGACAGTTTTTATTGGACAGAGACAACGACATTGGTGTCGGAGATTCTTCGTGTCCCAATTGACCTTCCAATTTGTGTAGGTTTGTTCCAAGAGGTAGACGTTCACAGAACGGAGTTTGGGACGGAAGAGTTTGATGTCAGTGTTGTTTTCTAAACAGTCGAGACTTAGGGAGTAAAATCTCCGTTCTGCGGGCGTCTTATTCCGTAAAGACCCAATCAGGAACCTCTGCTTTTTTACCCTGCGAGGAGTCCAGGGGCAGAGAAATCCGGTAGGTGCTTCACGAGACATCTTGTATTGGCCCGTATTTTGTGATTTTCTACAATTCGTCGCTTTTGGGGGGTTGCGATCGCCTGCCTTTTGCTGTGAAATACCTACAAAGAAAATGTAAACATGGTTTTGAAATTAATTGTTATAAAAAACATAAAAGGAATGATGTGGGCATTATAATAAACTACAATGACGATATAGAAATCCCACGATTGCTTTTTTCATGAAAATTAAATTCATCTTTCAAATAAATTTAATTTCAATGTGCGAACACAAAAATGGAGTTGTATATTTTGATACAAAATTGCTTAAAAATTAAAATAAAATAAATCGAAAAAAATATAATTTTCAACTAATGCGATTAAATAAATACCTTTTAACTAATGAGATTAAGTAAATACCTTTCAATTAATGAGATTGAATAAATTCCGTTTCAACTAATGAGATTTAATAAATACCTTTTAACTAATGGGATTTAAAAAATACCTTTCAACTAATTAGATTAAATAAATACCTTTCAATTAATGAGATTAAATAAAGGGTTCAGTTCGAAATTCTGTACAAATTCCCGAGTTCGATATAAAGATTTCCAAGTTCAAAAAGATACATCTGAAGAAGGTTTGGGTTACATCGTCTGAAACGTTACAAACATAAAAACCAAATTGATAATAGTAGTCCGAATAATCCAAATAATAGAAATTTATTTATTTATTCAAAAAATGTAACATTTTTTCTGTCATTTGTTATGGAAGAGTCACTCTAGATAATAATCATATGCGTTGTGTCTCGATTTCAATATCGCTCTAATTAAATAGCTATTTTTTTTCCGGAAAGCAATGAAAAAAAGTCATCATCATCATCATCATCATCATCATCATCATCATCATCATCATAATGATAATAATAATAATAATAATAATAATAATAATAATAATAAACAAACAAACAAACAAACAAAAAAGCAGAATCGCTATTGATTACCGCACAAACAACGCGATCAGAACGAACTATATAAAAGCCAAGATGGAAAAAACCCAGGAAAACAGTAAATGCAGGCTTTGTGGACAAAGAGACAAAACGATAAACCACATCATAAGTGGAATGCAGGAAATTAGTCGAAAAGGAATACAAAAACAGACATGACTGCATGGGAAAGACAGTCCACTGGTAACTATGCAAACGTCTGCACTTTGAACATGCAGATAAATGGTATTCACACAAACCGGAGACAATAGTAGAAAACAAAAGGCATATACTCCTCTTTGAGATGGAAGTGCAACTGGACAAAATCACCCAAGCAAATAGACAAGGTAATAATAATCAACAAGAAAGAAAAAACCTGTCAAATCATAGATTTTGCCATCCCAGCAGTTCTTCACAGGTGGAAGATCAAGAAAGCAGAAAAACGAAGCAAATACATGAGACTTGCTAGAAAGATGAAAGGAATATGTAACATGAAGAAATTACTGTAATGCTAATAATCATAAGAGCACTAGGAACAGGTCCAAAAAACTTGGGAAAAAAACTAAAGGAAATTGGAATCAATGGCACTGATAAAAAGAGCTGAAATATTAAGAAAATTCTTTGAGTGCGGATACCAACCAATATAAGCAGGTAACATCAACCAACAATAGTTAAGATGAAATAGAAATCAAACAACAAATATAGAAAGAAGTTTGCACGAAGCGGAGGGAACTGAAACTAGCAGAAATCTCTCCCCCCCCCCAAAAAAAGGGTGGTATCAACCTCGGCTGTTACTACATAAAATGATCATGAAGGGTTAAGTATGATAGAAAGGCCAAAGAGTGAGAGCACCATCCAGACCTTCACTGGAATGGTATGGAACGCACTGAAATCATATTCCAGAGAAAACTAATGGTGATTATCAGCGAGAAATCAATGGTAAACACAACATTTGTAATGATTATAGAACGAGACGGAGAGTACTGAAAAGTCACTCAGACTCCAGGGAACACCACTTGTTATTGCCAGTGAGCAATCACTGCTGATGAGTTGTGTGAAGATTCCTAGTATGTAAATAATAATAATATGTTTGACCTTGTCGAACTTGGGAATCTTTATGTTGAACTCAGGAGTCGATACGGAATTTCGAACAGAATCTTTTATTTAATTAACTGGACGAGAATAATCATCTCCCGTGAATTAAAATAGAACTTCCAGTTCGAAATTCCGTATGGATTTCAGAGTTTGAGATTCACAAGTTTAAGTTTTAACCATCTACTGAAACTCCATAGATATTTTTTTCGAATGTGTCAGTTTCGTCATTTAAAAGGTCAGGGGTTTATTGTAGAGGTCATTGCAAACATATTTACCGTCATCGGAACTGTCTGAATGAACAAGAGAGAAAAAGGGGTTAGAGTTTCTTTCTGAGTAATATTTTTAAATTCAAAAGAGCAGCGGGGAGTACGGAGAAAACAAAACAACGATAAAATGTTTAGTTAAAACTAGTCTCCCACTCTGTCTGTCTGTCTGTCGGTATCTCTCTCTCTCTCTCTCTCTCTCTCTCTCTCTCTCTCTCTCTCTCTCTCTCTCTCTCTCTCTCTTATTCATGTCCACTCTTGCAATGCTATTTATATATTTTTTCATTCCTGAACGTCATCGTGTGGTGATTATACATAGACTTGAACTTATTTTCCGTGGCTCCTATGTATACTTTTCTTTTTTATTCATCATTGATGTTATTATTTACTGTTGCTTTATATATGATATTAGCTGTTAAACAAATATTCATGAATGGAAAATTATTTTTAATTTTGTAATTACATAATTTGGTATTATTATTGACATTAATAGCATTGGAACTACGATTATTGTTATTATTTTTAATTACTTTTTATTGTGTTTATTTGTTGTTGCTAGTATGCAGCAATAACTAAGTTTAATGCTAGGAGATCAACTGTTGAAAACTGGTTCTTGGTGTTATGGACTGGCTGTGACGTGTCACACAAGAATCATCAAACACAAAGAAATAATTTTCTGGCTTCAAATGTAATTTTTTTTAATTTAAAAGTGAATGCTGGCATGAAAAAGGGAAGAGCAAATTATCTCAAGAGGTTACATGTTGCTTGAGTCACGTGATTCATGCAAAACAAATGTAAAAATAATAAAACCAACCGTCAATTTCACAGCCATTTTTACCTATTTTTCTTTTTTTCTCATTTTTACAATTTTGTAGCTTGTAACATCTTGAGAAAACTCTTCCATTTTCATTTCGGTATTCATATAATAATCTGATCATTCACTTAGGTCATATTTGGAAGGAATCCAAATATGACCTAACAGAAGGATCAGATTATTACTCTTCCTAGTGAGATCTCAGCTTTTAATAGCTGTTGATCGATAACATCGACATGCCAGTGTCACAGATTATGTACATGTATGTATAAATAAAAATAATAATATATATAAAAGCTCTAGTTGATATTGAGCACTCTTTATAAGCCCGGTTGAAATTCTTTTAATTTTTATCTCCTGTGGATGTTTACCTTACCTGGATTACTATATATATATATATATATATATATATATATATATATATATATATATATATATTAATAATAATAATATTACAGACAGAAGATCAGATCAAATCAACATGGTACCATAGGGTTGAAGCCAGAAGAGTGGGGCCAGACTGAAAAAGGCATGGATTAGCTCCCCTTCTCCACCTTTTGTGACTGGTTTGAAATTACACTCATTGAGCTGCTTATTCGAAGTTTCTTTTCGTTTTTTTTTGTGTTTATTCTGATTTTTTTTCAACCACTGACTAACAACTATTAACATAATTATTTTTCTTTCCATTTTGAACAAGACTTCTGAAATGGGAAAAACTTTCCGGGCATGTCTTCTACTAACCTTGCTAGACTTTTCATCTTCTACGTTTTGGGAACTGTTTTTTTTTAATTTGCTCTGCACTGTCGCATATTTGTTCTCACAACTGTCTATAAAGTAAGTAATCATTGATTTTCGTCCAGGATATGGAATACCAACTCTAGAACTTTTTCTGTTATATACTTTTCTCCTATTTTCTGTATATATGTATCTACATGATTTTTTAAATAATAATTACAAATTGATAAAGGGGGTGTAGGGAAGAGAAGATATCATCCCCCCCCCCCCCACTAGATTGCGACGTCGGTTTTCTAGTCTGTCAAGGGATGAAAGAGTGTTCCAAGCCGCACTTCCTGAGGTATGACAGCAATACTCCATTATAGGATGCATTTGGCTCTCATACAGGTAGAGGATTGCAACGTTAGAATGATTCAACCATTTTTCCACAAATCTTAGCAAAAGATTTGATATTACAGGTCTCGTGTGAAAGTCGGTCCTAGAAGTTTTTAAAAGAAGAAGGTTTTCTCAAGGAGAGGGGCATTAATTTCAATTTGGGAGAAATGAGTATCAGAGCGTTTGTGGTGACAAGAGAGAAGCATCGTTTTAGATGGGGTTACAAGTAAAAAGCCAGTTTTACTGCCACTGTATCATCTGCTCCAAGTCAGAAAGAGCTTGATCATCAAAGCTATTCGAAGTGCTGCCATAGACGGTTGTGTCATCTGCATAGATGTCAACAAATGATTGCAGAATATGATTTAGAAGATCATTTATGAAAATCAGGAAGAGGGTGGGATCCATAATGGATCCTTGAGGTATGCTGACATTGATGCTCTGTGTTTCCGACTTCTGCTCATTAACAATTACTTTTATAGACCTATTGGAGAGAAAGGATTTGATGGTTGGGAGGACATTTCCAGATATTCCATAGCTAACAAGCTTGTGAAGCAAACCCTATCAAAGGCCTTTGATATATCAAAAGCTATCACCCTAGAAACAAAACACTGATCTTGTGTGATATCAGTCAGCACGTCAGCTGTTGATCTTGCAGGACGGAATCCATATTATGTGTCAGTAAGTAGATAGTTTTGTGTAGGTGGTTGCCAAGTTCTTGATTTATTACAGATTCAAGCTGATTACTGATTATGCATGGAAGACTGATCAGTCTGTACCGAGATGCAGGGAATTGATCCCCAGTATTTTTAAATACTTGGCAGATCAATGAAGTTTTCCAAGGTGATGGAAAGCAGTTTTCATTTAAGCAACGATTGAAAAACTTTGTATGGAGAGGAGCTATTTCCGGTTTATTAAGTACTATGACTGAAATGTTGTTGGGACCAGTTGCCTTGCTGGCATTAAGGTTCTTGATAAGTTTGGCAACATTTCGGATAGCTATATGGATGTTGCCTAGAGTATTTTCGGTCATAGGGAGGTATGTGGCCCTAATTACAAACAGTGGAATTTGCTGCAAAGTTCTTTGCAAAAATGTTGCCTTTATTAGATGCTGAAGAGATCACCTCTGGTGCATTAATGATGGTTGGGATACAGGTCTTATATCTGTTCAGGACCCTATTTGTGTTATTCTTCAAAATTCATGGGAGCCTAGCCTCTGATCAGTGACTCTAGATTTTACATATTGGGCATAGGATTCTGTGGCGTTTTCTATAACTCTTTTGCAGTGGTTTCGGGCAGTTTTAAAGAAGACTTTAGTTTCAGAGCAACTATTTCGTTGAAAGCAATTGAAATAGTGGTTTCTGTGGGCAATAGCTGTGGCACATTCAGGGGTATACCAAAGCTGTTTAGTCTCTGTTGGAAATATTTTGGAGGGTATAAAGTTCTCAATAACAGCGATTAACCACTCAGATATATTGGATGCGATAGAGAACACATTATTTTTTAAACTGGATTTCAGAGGGATTTTTTTTTTTTTTTTTAACATGGTTCACCCTAAACAAGGCAGGCCGCCACTGTAGATGTAAGGGGTTACTGAGAAAAAAGAAAAGGGGAGAAGGTTGGGGGGGGGGGAGGGGTCAGCCTAAATTGGGATCTGCACAGCGAGATGTCTGTTTACATTAGTTTTAAATTTCTGCATGTCAGTACTGTCGGGGAAACAGGGGGCAGGGAGGGAGTTCCAGAGGCCAGCAGCACGAGGAAAGAAGCTATTTGAGTAGAAGGCTCTCCGGCATCAGGGGACCTCCACAGTGAATGAATGAGATTTAGTTGATTGTCGAGTTAGTCTAGTGAATTTACGTCGAAGGGGCACCAGAGTAGCCAGATCTGAAGGATCTTAAGCTGCTGTCTCAATCAGCCCTTGAGTATCAATGAACTCTGCGATGGAGATATTTTTTTTATTTTTTTATATTTTTTAATGTTTTCCAATTTTAAATCTCAACTGTTACATTTCACACACCCCTTTTTTCAAACCTTATTAAACCACCCTAACACTAATTTTAAACAAATATACAGAACACTCTGAAGCAAATAACGCATCCAAACGAGAGTGACACGTGAATTCGCATTTCTGAAACAGGTGACAATATAAGCTGAAGAGAGCCGGATAGTTAAGTCCTTCTGAGCTTGAAACCGACGGTACTAATGTTGTATTAATTTTTCTGTACCAAAAAATAAATAAATATCACGCTCTTAATTTTGATTCTCAATTAATCGAGCACTCTGCTGGAATTTTTCCTACTATATTACAAAAGAAGTATATATATATATATATATGATGAAAATTATGGAAATAATATTCCAACGTGATGGGAAAAAATTATGTATATATTCATGAACGATTCTTTGTTTTTATTTTAAGCCTTGCTCAAGATGCTTGATTTGAAGAAATAATATACAAGTTCAAAATTTAATCAAATATTGTACTTGTATTTTATTTCTCAAATTAGTCATCTTGAGAAAATCTTGAAATAAAGAAGAAACGTTCATACATAATTTTAGTTTTTCATTTTCTATATATGAATATACATGTAAACTGTAGTTTACTGCTAAAAATAGCAGTAACTACTGACTTGGATTTTCATGCGAATATATTTTTTCTTCAGTTCCTTCAGACGCGTTTTATATTCTTCCTTCACTTAATTTAAAGCTCCTATTTCATTTTACTTCCACAACATTCTACAGTTAATAGATCAGCAGGTTATTCAAACAACTTCATTCATTTAACAGGTTATGGGCCCAGTATATTTACCAGTAACTTAACACTGCGTATTGTAGAGAGAGAAATCTAGTGCTGACCTCACTTTGCAGAGTAAATGTTGAAGAAAAGACAATCAATGTTTCAAACTTTCAACATGTATACTTAAGTCTTGTGAGGTATCTATTAACTTTTGTCACGTCTGTGTGTATATTTGTTAATAATAATTTTAAATGCCGGCTTTATTGTCACCACGTTAAAGGTTAAAGGTTGAGTAGCTTAGAATTTCATTGCATCGGTTTGTAAATGTTGTTTGGCTAATTTTAAAAAATGTCTAAAAGCAATTTTAAAACGTGTCGCAGCAAACAATTGACCCACATTCATAACAAAATGAATAGAGGTGATTCTAAATTGGAACAATGACGCCTTCTTGCGTTTTCTTATTTGAGTACTAACTTATCATCAGGGGAAAATGGAACATGATCTGACTTCTCACAAAAATACCTCATGCTCTTTAGTACACACACACACATATATATATATATATATATATATATATATATATATATATATATATATATATATATATATATATATATATATAGTTTGAATTACCTACTAGAGAGTTTGAATTACCTACAGGAGAGTTTGAATTTGGAATTACCTACTAGACACTATTCCAAGTGTCTCTCTGTACAAAGTTTTGTCAGGATCACCTGACATGAGGATACTTCCCCTGACAAGTAAACCCTGACCAAATATTCAAAATAACATAGTATTCGAAGCCCAAATAAGATCCCCTCGACACATTTATACACTGGCTCATACAAGGAATGTTGCACCTTCTCCAAGTAATGTTACCTCAAGTATTCACTCCTAAACTAATTAATTTATCATTATTAATTTTGGTAGACAGCTTCTGGGTGAAAGGGTGGGTAATGTGGGCTATATTTAGTTTAATTTAGTTTTATTCAAAGAGGGCAAAGAAGCTCTTTGTGAAAATTCAGATACCTCCGATTTTTGTGAAATTTTAACCATAGGTATTATACACCAATTAATAAATATTACCCAAATATTATCCAAATATTATCCAAATTTGAGGGTTTCTTTTAGTATATTAAAGGGGTTTAGGGCGAATAATTTGGGCACTATTTGAAAATTCAAATATTTCAGATTCATAATCATTAATCAAGATTCCGTGAATTTTAATTTCTTCTTAAGACCTTTAAGCTTTAAATTTAAAACATTTTCTAAAATCTAGATCATGTAATTTTGATAAAAATTCGAATAATGATTTTAGACATAATGTTTAGTAGCATTATAACTTAATTTTAATCTTTGTGTGTGTAAAACAATAGAAGGTCGACTTGTTAAGTTGGAGACTTGGAGGAATGTTACGTCCACAACAATACTTTCAATATGGCATCACCTCCCTAGCAACAACAATATGAAATCTCAACACCCTACAAAATTAACTGGAGGATCATGGATAAACAAAAACCTCCAGCTCCATCTTCAGGAATTGCCGACTATGCACCACAGAAAAGTTCAAGATCAAACGATTAATAACTCTTCCATAATACCTGTATAAACATAAAAACTATGCATCACAGAAGGAAATTTCTACTAGCCAAATCAATTAATGATGAAAACACATAACTCACTGAAAACCCTCACCCCTATCCGTGTATAAATCTAACACACACCCTATATCATATGGAAAATATCAGACCTATCTACCCACCCATGATCCTTATGAACTATAGCACCCTTATAATGAAAATACATATCACCTCCACATCTTTCCTACCAACCCAAATAAAACCTACATTCACATCTCCACAATCACAAATATCAAAAATTAATGTGCACTTTACCATATTCTAATATATCATATACTTTACCATATTCTAATGTATTTAAATATATTAAAAATCTTACTAGTTAAACACCTAGAAATATATTCATTGAGTACTGTTGCGGGGGACCGACCGAAACAAAACTAAAAGATATATATGACCAAGATTTAAATCTAGCACATACACACAGGCCCTCTGATAGACACATAATCGTAATTAGATAAAAATTAATAAAACTAATTAAAATACAATGACATTACATGACCTCATACAGAAACCACTACATAAATATTATGGAGATATCAAGTCTTTAATGACTCATCAGCTGGATTAAATACCCCTTAGGCCAGTAATTTTTGCTGAAAAGGATGCCCTCTTCCATTAGATACCAAACTCGACCTTCACCCTCTCTTGAGGATCTGCTAGCTTGATCTGCTATTTTTTTGTTCCGTTGTATGGTAGTCAGTAAAAATGTCCCATAGATCTTTTATTCGTTTCCGGTAGCCTATTTCTTTACGGTGGCGGATTTTGTAGTAGCATTCCATTACCAGTTTGTTCTCTTTTGTGGTCCATTTCTTTCTATGTTTTTTTTGTTTGTTCTTTTCATTCCTGCTTTCTCGTGTTTGGTCGGTGTCTTTGTCATACATGGAATTAGAGAGTTTACTTACCTGTGTTTTGGTTGTAATCTTGTTCCTGAAATTAAAGGAGCCAACATTCGCAGGGATCACCTGCCCGTCATGGCACTTAGATCTTTCTTCTGATTATTATTATCATTGTTATTATCATTATTATTTCATAGTAGTCTCAACTTTAGGATGTTTTTAGTTGGATTTACCATTTTTAACATGAAGCCACTTTCCGTGACTTTAGACATTCAAGCTGAATTGGAAAAGAATTGTCTCGTCAATCTGTTTAATCCATTTATGGTGGTTTTTCGTTATGGTTCCAAGCGTTCCAATTACAATGAGAATCACCTTGACTTCTTTACATTTCCATAGTCTAACTAATTCCCATTTTAGAGCTTGATATTTATTTATTTTGTCATGTTCTTTCTCCTGCACTCTGGTATCGAAGGGACAGGCTATATCAGTGAGTAAGCAAGTTCTCTTGTTTTTGTTTAGAAAGATTAAGTCAGGTTTGGAATGTTCAAGAATCTTATCAGTTTGTATGCGCATGTTCCAAAGAAGTTTGACATTGTCGTTCTCCTGTGCCGCTTCTGGCTTATGCTCATACCACTTCTCATGGTGGTCCAATTCATAAAGTTTGCATATATTCCAGTGAAGTCCTGGAGGACTTTGTCATGTCTCCATTTTTTATATTGATGTTGTGCTAGCATAGGGCATTCAGATACAATATGCGCTAAGTTTCTTCCCTTTCATGACATAAACAGCACATCGGTTATTCTGCAGTTTTGTCAATGTAATGTTTGATGGACCTAGTGTGAGTGGCTTGTTCCTGGGCTGCCATTAAGGTGCTCTCAGTAGATCTTTTGAGATCACCCTTAACCAGCCAATTCCAGCTGTCATTATCTCTAAATGCAGTATTCACTGTGTAGTTTCTTTCCAAATAATTTTAACCATCTCTTTTGCAACCTTTGATTTTTTTCACCCCAGTTCTTAGTATTCCTCTCTTTTCACTCCACAAAGAATCTTTATTACTTTCTAAAATATATTTATATAGACAACCTTCTTCTATATTCACAACATCTTCAACACTAAGTAGACCTCGACCACCTTCCTTTCTAGGTAGATACAATCGATCTGCAACTCCTTTCTTTGCAAAATCTCCATAAATTGTAAGCATTTTCCATGTTTTGGTGTCTAAACATTTTAATTTCTCTACATTCCAGTCAAGTATACCAGCATTATATCGAATGATAGCTACTGCTTTTACATTGATAGCATAGATTGTATTCCGACTGTGGAGGTGCGATTTAAGAATAACACTTACTCTTCTGTTGTACTCAGCTGTATCTGGTTTTTCATTTCCTTGTTTTTAATCTTATCTTCCTTCAATATTCCCAAGTATTTGTAGCCCCTCTCACTTTCTTTTGTTGGTAATTCAAGGCCATCTGAGTGGACAAGTTTACCTCTTTTTATAACAAGAATAGCACATTTGGTGATGCCAAATTCTATTCGTATGTAGTCATGTAATCCGATAATGGAATTAAATTAACTTTCTTCGGTGTCATCGCCACAAAAAATCTCAATCTCAACTGTTCACTGTCAGCTGCTCACTTTTCATTGCTTACTGTTCACTGTTAACTCTCTGCTGCCCCAAATTCAACTGAACTCTTTAATATCAAAAGATTCGTTTTCATAGTAATAAACCCACCACTTATGCAAATTGCTTACTAAAACCCAATACTTATGCAAATTGCTTACTAAAACCCACCACTTATGCAAATTGCTTACTAAAACCCACCACTTATGCAAATTGCTTACTAAAACCCAATACTTATGCAAATTGCTTACTAAAACCCACCACTTATGCAAATTGCTTACTAAAACCCACCACTTATGCAAATTGCTTACTAAAACCCAATACTTATGCAAATTGCTTACTAAAACCCACCACTTATGCAAATTGACTTCCTGTCCGAGACAATTATGTTCATAGACTCCAAACAGCCAATCTGCAATGGGGAGATAACTCAGTTGACAGAAGGCAAATTATCACAGTATCTTAAACCACACGTCACTAAATAATCTAAGTGTATTCATTAGGGTATCAAGTTAGTTTTCATTCTTTCCATAAACTTTAAAGTTATCCATGAATAGTAAGTGGTTGATTGTAGGAAGTCCTTTCCTAAGTTCATATCCTGTCTTCACATTACGTAAGAGAAGTGTCATCACGATCAAACTAATGACAAAATGCAAAGGGGAAAGATTATTGCCCTGGAAAATCCCTCTCCTGATTTTCACTTTACCTAATGTAACACCTCCTGAAGTTAAATTGGTTTTCCAATTCTTCATGCTATTCTTTAAATCTGTTTGAATGTTGGCTGAAAATCTCCAAGCATTTGTGTATCTATGAATGAGGCATCATGTCAAAAGCTTTCTTATAATCTACCAACTCCATGGCAAGGTTTGTAATCCTTCGTTTGCAGTCTATCAGGATCATTTATCAATCAGAAGCTTATTTTTGGTGCCATGTGATTTTTTTCAGTAGCCTTTCTGTTCCTCAGGCAGCAAATTGTTTTGGTCCCAATTACCATAAATACTTTCAGACAATCTGCTAGTGAAGAGTTTCCACATAACTGAAAGGCAAGTGATTGGTCTAGAGTTTGTCACTTCATCCCCTTTTGTCTTATCTTTTATTAGCAAGACAGTCTGTTTTGCCGATTCTGTTGCTGTAACGTTTAACTTTGGCAGTTTTAGCTACAACACGTTATTTCAGTTCTTCAATTGAACACTTGAAACCTTTTCGGTGTATGTCGAACTGACGGATTAGTCTTTCACAAGCACTCTTACTTTTGATTTTGCTATTTCCGACAGCTTGCACTTTACTTAAATTCTTCCTAAGTTGTTTATCTGCCCATTCAAACGTTTCCACCACCAGGGCTCTTTCTTTATTACTTTTTTCCGGTTTTTTTTATAGTAGCTTTGACGCAGAATTGGCAGCAGCTTTAAGAACTTTATGACACTGAACAAGATTATTTACTAATAAAAATGGTAAAACTTCATTAACTTTGGTGGTCTTTTCCTATCGACAAATCTCAGGTTCGGCGGCTGTTCTAAATTTTCAGCTGTTAACTTATTGTCTAACAATCTGAAAATATCAATATCTTCTTCTGTCATCCCATGTTCGATCATACGTTTTATGATTGCATCTGTGGAAACAGCCTGATTACAATATTTTCGTTTTCGAGTTCGTTGTTACTTCTACCATACCTTCAACTACATCAAGTTTATTGATCTCCACAAGCTCATCTAAGTCTTCTCTCTCAATTTCTCATTTTAGTTATTCAATTTCAATAGCAGATAACCATTCATTCGTTATCATCACACGGGCTTGTCCTGCAAGTTTTTGTTCTGATAATTCAAACAGGCCAGCTTCGGTGCATTCGTTGTTTATATCGTCTCTTAGGAGGATCACTCTTCAAATAACATTTCATCACAATTCTATTGAAAGCCTTCGTTCTAGTTTTAGTGTTTCGAGGGTTTTGCCCAATGACGACCTGGGAAGCCTTGTTCGTTGCCCTGCTGGACGTGGGACTTGTACTTGATATTCCGAACCCACTGACGTCGTTTTTGGTTTGATAACTTTGAACACTTATATTGGAATAATACAAGGAATGGTTTGTGTAAGATTTTACTTATTTCCTTTATTGAGAGTTGCTAACAAAAGCTTAAGACCCAATCTCAATTATTATTATCATTATTATTAGTAGTAGTAGTAGTATTATTATTATTATTATTATTATTATTATTATTGTTATTATTATTATTATTATTATTATTTACTCACTAGAAGTTTTAACATATGTCATTATCAGTGATTGCTTATTGGCAATAACAAGTGGTGTTTCCTGGAGTCTGAGTCTCCCTTGATTTCCAGCACTCTCCATCTTTTTATATAACTATTGCAAATCATTTTGCGTTATGCAACAGCTGTTTACCATTGATTTCCTGGTAGCAACAACCATTGGTCTCCTCTGGAATTTGAGTGCCAATAAGCCTCCCCAAGGTTCCAGTACTCTCTGCACCCTTCCAGTTGAGGCCTGGTCAGTGCTCTCTTTCTTCAGTCCTTTCATCCTCCCTGACCCTTCACACCAGTTGTGTATGGTACAACCGAGGTTGGTGTCACCACATGTATATGTGTATGACTTTTTGTGTGTGTAAGGAGGTCAGTGTATTCGGTTTCCGATTGTTTTCACTCACTTAGGATTGTATGATGTTTTATTCTTGTTTTGTTATTTTAAATTATCTGTGACAGGTTAGTGTTCGTCAGTTATATTGGTTGGTTTCCTTAAGATTTTGGTTGTTTTTTTCATTACTGTTCGTTTCAATCATCCCTTTTATTCCAATTTCTCCTCGTCTTTTTTCCATGTTTTTATTATTGGTAATCTAGTGAGTTTCTTCATGTTCCATATTCCCTTCAGTTCTCTGACAAGTTCCATCTACTTATTTGCTTCGTTTCTCTGTCTCCTTGATCTTCATCCTGTGAATTACTGGGGCGGCAAAATCTACAACTTGGCAGGTCTTTTCCTTCTTGTTGACTATTATCACATCCAGTCTTCTCACTTCGATGAGTTTGTCTGTTTGTACCTCCATGTCACAGAGGATTCTGTGACTGTCAAGACAAGAAAGAGTGCTCTGAGCAGCATCTCTCCAGATGCGGATCAGTACTTCATCTTGGACCGAATCTGACTCTTATACAGATAAATGATTATATCAGGAGTCAGGTACTTTCTGGAGCAGTAGAATGGTCCAACCATTTTTCCAATAACATTTGCAACAGATTTAATATCAGTCATCCATTTCAGGTCTGGAAGGAAAGTCAATCCTAGGAGCTTGTCAAAGCAAGGGGCTTCCTCAGGGAGAGAGCCATTCATTTTGACTGTGACAAAACAAGGATCTGAGACTTGGCGGTGAAAGGAGAGAAGCGTGGTTTTAGACTTGGTAAACAGAACAAGCAACTTTTCAGATCGGAAGAGAGATTATCAGCAAATATTAATCATCATTGCTCTTCGAAGTTGTGTCGTCTGCATAGATGTCAACAAATGATTTCAGAATATGATTTTGAAGATCATTGATAAAAATTAGAAAGAGGTTTGGGGCCAGAATAGATCCTTGAGGCACGCCAGCATTGATTTTATGTGCTTCATACTTCAGCCTATCAACAACTACTTTCATAGACCAATCAGAAAGAAAGGATGTGATAGTTGAGAAAACATTACCGAATATTCTATAGCTAAAAAAATTCTGAAGCAAGCCTTTGTGCCAGACTCTAGCAAAGACCTTGTATATATCAAGAGCTATCACCATGCACTGATTCTGTGTGATATTACAGTCAGTACATCAGCTGTTGATCTTGCCGGATGAAATCCATATTGTTTGTCACTAAGCAGATTGCATTTGCTGAGGTGATTGACACAGGTGACTGATTAGTCTGTACTGGGAGGCAGAAGAATTTTTAAATACTGGGTAGACTGGCGCAGTTTTCCAAGAGATGTGAAACATTTCTCTCATAAGCAACGATTGAAGTTTTGTGAGGATAAGGGCTAGTTTTGGCTGCAGTTTTATTAGCACAATGACTGGAATATTGTCAGGATGAGTTGCTTTCCTTGCATCTAGATTCTTGATGAGTTTGGCAACATACCAGACAGATATGTGGATGTCGCTTACAGTATTTTCAGTTTTGGAGCGTAGTTCTGTGAATAGGTGGCTTTGATCGCAAAGGGTGGAATTTGATGCAAAGCTTTTTGCCTGATGTTGAGATCACTTCTGGTCCGTTAATGAGGATTAATGAGGATTAAGATAGATGTCTTACACCTGTTCAGTACTTTGTTTGTTATCGTTCAAAACTCATCATAACCATACCTTTCTGTGAGCAATGGCAGCAGCACACTCAGGGGGTGTACCATTGCTGGCTGTTTGGTCGCTATTGGAATTGTTTCGAAAGTATAAACTCTCAATACCAGCGATTAACCAATCAGATAACTTGGAAGTGATAGTAGATGAAAGATCTGAAGCTGTCCCCAATCTGCCCTTGAGTATTTCTAGATTACTGATATTAAGTATCCGTGGAAATTTGAAAGGAATTTGGAAACATTTAAACTGTCAAATCAAAAGTTTTTTAAACTGGTTTTAAAATCCTCTTTAATTTTAAAGATTGAAAGTTTTGGAAGCTTTTTACATCCAATCAGTTTATAAAGAGAGATTCATTCAAACTACATTATCTTAAAAACAATTATAGTTTTATAACAATTTGATTCAATTAATAATTTAATGACATAATGATAACGTAATAATTACATTTAAATCTCAAAATCCTATTTAAAAAATTATTTAATTATGAGATTAAATCCACCAAAATGCATTTCGTTTTTTTCCTAAACAAGTCAGTCATTTTTATATTTTGATAATAGCTGAAAAAAAAGAATGATTTACTGCGTAACGCTAACTTTCAAAATCCAATTAAAAAATAATAATAATTTGTTAAAATAAATAAAAAACGGAACTGGTTGTTTCAATTTACTTGTCTCTTCATAAGCGGCACTCTGGATTGGGACAAAAATTAAAATCCTTCACTGACCGAGGACAGAACAGTTGAAGTGTAGTATCAACAGATACTACGCTTCGCTCCTAGTTAAAATACCAAGGAGCCGAGGTTCGTCGTTAGCATCATTCTGGAAAACCTAGGGGCTGTCCTGAACGATCAGTCCTTTCCTTGTCAAAATGAGATATGGTCTGGCTTGATCCTAGAAGGTGAACCATGCCTGGTTCACCTTCTAGGATCACCTTCGGGAGTGGGGTTTATTGCTAGTCGCCTGAGGCGCCCTTACACAGGAATGCCGACGGATGCATTCTCGGCTATTTTGGCAACCTTCCAGAGTGCCCCGTGGGGCAGTTGTTTTTCTCTCCCCCCCCCCCTCAAAAAAAACCCACACGTTAAATTAAGTTCCTGTCTAACCCTAACCCTAACCACTTTGGGAAATAGATAAATATTGGCAGCATAGTTTTCAAAGTAAACACAAATAAAAGTAAAAAGCAATATTTGTGCTCCTATACTAGAGGAAACCGTTCGTTTTCAGATGTGCTCCTGTCGTATAAATAGCATCAAAGCGAGAATAATGGCGGAAGTTCGGAATAGAGGCCGCATTATTTTTATTTTAAATATTTAATGCACTGAAGGGGGGGGTGACTTCTTTAATAATACCTTTATCATAAAATGGACACTTACTTTATTGTCGTTGTAACTGAAATCCCCAATTACAGTGGAAAGGAAATATATCAATGCCACCAATTGTAAAGTAAGTAGGATCTTTTGTAAGAGAGAGTCCGCCCCCCTCCTCCAAATATCCCCACCCACCCGCCAAAAAAACATATCAAATGCGGCTTGTAATTCATGTCAGTGAGTATTTGCATAAAGAATATCGGGTTCCTCCTACTTCTGCGTCCACATACACTTTTAATACAGGAACAGCTGTTCACCATTCCCTAACCCTAATCACCACATACACTTTTAACACAGACGGCTGCCCACCATTCCGGGATGCGTTCCACAGTGGTGTTTATTCTGCATTTTCTACAACTTAACCCTAACCCGACGCAAGTCTAGGCAGGACCCACGGTTTTCCGTTAGTGGCGGAGCTCTTCTACAAAAACCAAAGTGTCCATTTTACGATAACGGTCTAATAGCAAAACGCTTATGAAAACCTTTTGGAATTTCCAAATATTTATGAAACTTTCTTGTGATGTCATAACATCACAAGAGAGTTTCATAAATATTTGGATATTCCAAAAGGTTTTGACAAATATTTAATAATAATAATAATAATAATAATAATAATAATAATATATATATATATATATATATATATATATATATATATATATATATATATATATATCACATCACAGGAGAGTTTCATAAATATTTTGAAATTCCAAAAGGTTTTTACAAATATTTAATAATATATATAACAAAAACTGACACAAACGGTCACGGGTGGTCTAGTATTCGTTCGGTGTTCGAATCCTGTGACTGGTGGTATTGTTATATATAACCACACTGATGAGTCTCGGTTAAGATGAAACATAAATAAATGGATGTGGATATTAAAAATAATATATATATATATATATATATATATATATATATATATCATCTTACCTGATGTTTAAGCGCAGTATTCGTAGTCATATTTGAGAAACATGTATATATTGTATATTTAATTAATATACGTTTTTGTTTGTAAATTTAACAGTTTTTTTTCTTTTTCAACCGAAACTTGCAGCGAATAACGGCTAACAAAGCCGTACGATTTAGCACACAAAAGTTTGTAGATCCGGCTTCTCTGTTGGGCTTAGTAGAACTATGTCTCTACTATTACTACTGCTTGTAAGGTAACTAAAAAAGAAGTGTGTGTGTGTGTGTGTGTGTGTGTGTGTGTGTGTGTGTGTGTGTGTGTATGTGTGTGTGTGTAATACCGTATGAATGTCAGAAGATCTACAGGTTTTAGTGTGTGCGTGTTTGCTCCACGTCGACGACGCGCGTGCGTTGCGGAAAATAAGAAACAGAGTAATTTAGTGTTTATACTAAACCCAGACAACCAACTCTCTCTTTCTCTCTCTTTCTCTCTCTTCATTATCTGTTTCTTTCTTTCCTTATCGCTCTCCTTTTCGCCCATTTTACACACCCATTTTATTTAAACCTCGAGTTTGTTGTGAGTGCGTTTTTCCCCGTTTTTTTTTTTTAGCTATTCGCTCGTAAACGCTGAGTGAAATTGGACCACAACACTGAGACACGAGTCTGTCTGATACAGATAAGAAAGAAAGGAAAACACATATCTTCTATTAGATAAAGGAAATTCGTAAGTATGTGTGATGAGGGGATAAAAGTCAGAAACTACATAAGATACACTTAGATCATGGGATTCAATGTGACCCCAATCTGGTATGGTAAAAAGAAATACTGTAATATTCATAAGCTTGCGTCATCAGGGACCAAATTAGAGACATAGGGAAGGTGGGGGGGGGGGACAACAATTACTTTTTTAATTGTTACTTGTAGCTGTGTTTCAAAAACAATACAAAATCAGTATTTCATTTTGAATAGCCAATTCTTTTGTGGATCTTCAGAACAATAACTTGTAATCTGATTTAATATTTTCAGAAAATACTTTATCCTTCTAGGAAGATTGTTAAAATGGAGACACTTTTCTATAATAACCTAAATAGCAGCAGCAGCTTACAACATTAATTAGAAACATCTATATTGCTCTATCTATTTCAGATTAATAACAATATTAAACTATTTATTTCTTAAAATATCGATATTTATGGGTGAGTGTATCAGTCTAGTAGTGCGTGTGGAGGCCGTAAATAATTCTAATACAATCAGGAAAAGGGGTAAAGTTTTAAAAAAGGAGGTCTTTATCATAATAAAATTAAAAAATTTAATTATAAATTTTAATTTACTGGCATGTATATATATATAATGATATATATATATATATATATATATATATATATATATATATATATATATATATATATATATATATATATATATACACACAAATATATATCTTTCCAATCAGTCCACATTAATCAATATTTTCTGATCAGTGTTCGATGGTAGGAAAGGGTAGTCTTCCTTAGCTGTTTACGAGGTAGATTTTTTTAAATATATGTCTATACTTTGCAGCAAGGGGAAATTTAAGATGGAGATATCCTCATGTGATGAGGGGTGTTAACCATGAACTATTGAAATATGTTGATACAAAATGGTGTTAGTGGTTGGAAATAGAATAGGTTATAAAGGGAAGTTGACCAGTTTGAAAAGTACGAATGTAAGCTGTTAAATACGTCAGCTAATAATAATTTAAGGAGTTATCTTCGCCGAGAGAGTGTTGTTAAGTTAGGCAGGATATACGGGTTGGCAAGGTGTCAAGCCATTAACTTTTGAGATCATGTGTTAATAAATAGAGAAAAGTGAAGTCAGACAAGATAGAATAGACATGAAAAAGCAGAGTGTTTGACTTGGAAATTTGACATGATCGGACATATAAAAAATCACTTAAGAATCAATGGTAAAGCCCCCAAAATCTGAATCCCCAATCTTTTTTATTCTCACCACTAACAATAATGGAGGCAACGCTAACTGCCGCTAACTGATGTATACGATCTATGCTACATATGATGTATACGATGTATAATATATATGATGTATACGATGTATGATATATATGATGTATATGATGTATAACATATATAATGTATACGATGTATAATATATATGATGTATGATATATATGATGTATACTATGTATGATGCATATGATGTATAAATATATGATATATATGATGTATACGATATATGATATATATTGTGTATACGACATATAATATATATGATGTATACGATGTATAATATATATGATGTATACGATGTATAATATATATGATGTATTATATATATGATGTATACGATGTATGATGCATATGATGTATAAATATATAATATATATGATGTATTATATATATGATGTATACGATGTATGATGCATATGATGTATAAATATATAATATATATGATGTATACGATATATGATATATATGGTGTATACGATGATGAGGCCTGAGATAAATTAATGTCTGGGAGTTGGGTTAGACTTATAAAGATTAAGGGAGATGTAACAATTAAAGAAGGGTATATGCATGCACACACATGAGTACATAAATATATATACACAGATACACACAGTTATATATGTATATACATATATATAAATGTGAATATATATATATATATATATATATATATATATATATATATATATATATATATATATATATATATATATATATATATGCAAATATATATATATCGTTATGTGTATTAAGGCAGCATTTTTTTCATTTATGCAAACATTGTTAAAAATAACAGGATTCGTCTGTTTAATTATGCCTTTTTTATTTTTTCAATTGTTCTGATCGTCTTTTTTGTATTAAAATCAAAAAAATGAATAAATGTTCCATAGGTTTTACGAACGTTTTCCATTCTTCGTCGAATCATCCTCAGGTGTCAAAAGCAAATGAACAAAAAAGCTGGAGAAAGAAGAAATTTTTAAAATATGGCGGAGAACGTGCAAAGAACTTTTTCGCATTGTTCCAGGAAAGATGTTGACGATTTAAATTCAGCGACGATGGAGTGACAACACAGAATAAAATCGTATTACGTTAAGCATTTTAAAATGGTTCCACTGGTTTCATACGTGATGTTATTAATTTTAGGTTGTGTTTTAACTTATAGCTTCCAGTATTTTTAATTATTTTTAATTGGTTTTGGAATGTATTATTTTAGTGTTATTAACTAGAATTTGTCTTACGTCAGAGGGAGGGCAGTTAGGTTTTTGTAGATGTTGGTAAATGGGGCTATATATATATATATATATATATATATATATATATATATATATATATATATATATGCACACACACAATACAAGTCAATGTTGTTTGGTTAATATCATATAGTGGAAGGAGGTTGGCTTATCCAAGCAGAGAAATTGTTTATTGGGGTTGAATTAATGTGTCAGCGACACATAGTAAAGGATTAGCCTTCTTTTTTAGAGGAACTCGTGCCACCAAAATACGGGTTATCAGGTGCTAAAGTGACTGCGGATTCAAAGCCTTAGTGTGGAAATTTCTAGACGTTTTTCTAAGTAAGTCAACGGTTACTTCCCTTTGTTGAAATGTCAGGGGGGCCTACGTGCAGGTCGAAGGTCATATGGATATTGCGTAGGTGTTAAGCGGTGAAGGCCATGTTGTGTCACGTGATTTCTATTTTTAGCAATGATGCAATTTGTTCGTGTCTGGATATATCGGCGCGAAATTTAATCAGAACAGAGTCGCACACCGGAATGACAAGACGTGTTAAAACTGTTTCTCCGTCCACGAGGGGACGTTAAATTTGCAAGAATTTCTACTTGAAGAAACTTAAGAGATATGATATCTCTTGGATGAATTACATGTTGTTTATGAAATATTTTCCCCTCGGTCAAGAATTGTCCTTGGGAAGTTGTTTCAAGCCAGATACTTGAAATAAGGAGATTGGAGTATGTGAACGAGACAAGAACTCCATGCAAGAAATTGCCTATGTTGAAGAGATTAGCTCCCGAGAAGTGAAATACTTTGCTGTCGAGAAGACTCTAATCAGAGATTAAGAATAATTGAGATTGATCGTCTTTGCACACAGATCGATTTGAGATATTCAACTGTGCCAGTTGAATCAGTCACATTTGCGCGTGATCGCCATTCAAGACGAACGATGGAAAATAGTGAGTATTGTGTTTATTTGAAATGTGTACTGTTCTTGTGCCATGCATACTGCATCGGATTTGCTAAAAGAAAATATTGAAAAAAGGGAAGAGAAGAACTTTCGGACAGACGTTTGATAAAATAAAAAAAGAGTTAATTTTATCGTGGAAATTATGTTGGACTTCGGCACGGTTTGTTAATTTTATTTCTTTTGATTGTAACTTTGGTGAAAAGAAAAAAAGAGACTTTTGATTGATTTGTAAGAATACGGACTTTATAGTAAGTTCATGTTTTAAAAGGATTTATTCCTTAACTTAGATTGTGTCAATTTTTGTTGTATCTACCTTAATGTTCAGAGATACTGATGTTGTATTTTTTTTATTCTTATTTTTTTTGCATGTTATCCAGGAATAATTTATTTATTCCAGCTTTGGAAAAAAAAGCAGTCCAGGCTATCTTTTTTTTGTAAATAAAACTATATTTTAACTTTTACGAACATCTTGTATTACTGCTTTCCTTATCTCTTGTTATAATTTTTTTATGATAATTGTCCTAGATAACATGACCATCGTTTAGAGCGGTTTTTCGTTAACGACACGAAAATTCCGACATTCTGCTTTTTTTTGTTATTAAAAGCGATTCTGCTTTTTTATTATTAAAAGCGATTCTGCTTTTTTTATGTTCCATTTTTGTTTTGGGTGGACTAACTTCAGAACGATATACTGGAATAATATCTATTTCTTTCTATTAAAAGCATTCTGCTTTTTCTATCCTAGATTCGTTTGGGTGAACGTATTCAGATGATGTGCTGAGAATAATCTAATTAATTTTCTTTCTATTAAAAGCATTCTACTTCTTGTTTCATATTTCGCGTGTTGGAAAAAATACTCGAAAATGTGCTACTAGTTTGTATTTGGATTGGGTTTCTTCTATTGCTATTTTTTGGTACTAAGTCAATGAAGGAACTTACTTCAAGTTATAATCTCCTTTATGCCTTTGGCGCCTAGTTGCGTGTGTCAGACGTGTTACACGGGATTCGGCAGCCCATTCATTACAATTAAAACGTAGTCAAATGCGAGATGTTCAGGTTTTAATACTGTTTTAAGCTGACTGTTTTTTTTTCTTTTTCTTTTTATGTATTTTATGTGAAAATTGCATTTTTAAGAGTCTGATCGCCATTTTTGTCCGCCACGTGGAGTCATTTTTGTGAATTTCCCGCGTATTCTAAGTCGCCATTTTTGTGAACTGTTGAATGTTGGATATTGAATGATTTTTGTGTAATTATTTTTCCCTTGAGAATTTTGCTTTGACTGACAAGTGGAATTGTTAGAATTACATTTGAACGACTTTGGTTAACTATGGTACAGCCTTTTTCCATTTTTTTGTAGGAATCTTACTTAGATAATTTTACGTTGTCATTTTCCCGCCATTGAGAAGACGTTTGGCGCCTATTTTAGGTTAGCCCACACCTGATCGCCATTTTGTATTTTGTTCATAATGGCGTCTACCCCCACTGTTAATCTCCTTGTAGAAAGGCGAGATATTGTAAAAATTAAAGTCGATACTATTATTGATGTTCTTGGGGGTGGCGAGGGGGAGAACCGGGAATTTGTTTCTTCCCAGAAGGTTAGGGTTAAGGAACTCTTTGCGTCCATTGATTCGATCAATGAGCAGATCACAAGTGCCTATATTGAGAGTGAGTCTCGCGAAGAGATGTCTGAGAACTGTCGGAGCGAAACGTTATATCGTATCCATGTGGATCGACGTTTCAGCGAATTGGAGAGCATGTGGAAGGATGAGGGCTCCCCATATAATGGAGAAGGGGAGAAGCCTAAAGCGTCCCTTTGTAGTGTGACACCAAGACTTGTCTGTCCTGTTTTCGACCCCATGAGTTTGGAACGCGACAGATTGGCTTATCTCAACTTCTCGGAGGAGTTCGAAAATTGCGTGTCAAATATACCCAGTGAGTCCACGAGGTTGATTATTCTGAAAAATCACCTCAGGGGCTATGCCCACCGAATAGTGGGACATCTTTCCATCTCGGATGCCAACTTTGAGGCAGCGATGGAGATCCTAGATAGAGAATTTTTAGATAAAAAGTTTATTGTAAACTCTATTTTTAAAGATCTCCATAGTGCTAAACCTCTTGGGGATTCAGATACTAACTCGGTGAAGAGCTTTCTAACTAAGGTGAAAGCTCAAATATACGAGCTGAAAAACTCCTTTGGTATGGATTCTCTAGAGGAGGAGGCCCCCGGCAATCTGTTGCTAAGTAGCATTATTTTTGAAAAACTTCCTATTTCTGTGAGACGGGAGCTGATTCATACCGTCAAGGGTAATTACCCATCTCTGGGAGATATTCTTGATAATTATTCTGAGGTGTTGCGCACGTTGGACATCGTCAAACCCAGGATGGTTAAAACGGTAAAGCCCGTCGCCAAACCGCGTTCGTCTGGTTCCTTTAGATTCAGGCCCGCTAGTGCTGTTAAGAAGCCCTCCACTTTGGAGAACTTTTTTGTAAAAACTAAACCCAGTCGACATAAGTGCTTCCTTTGCAGTAGTGACTGCCATATTGCTTACTATTGCGGGAAGTATCCCTCTCTAAGGGATCGGTTACAACGATGCCAATTGGCTAAGTTGTGTACCCGTTGTACTAGCCCGTTCCATAACGCCGAGGCGTGCCCCGGTAAAAGTGGTTGTCTCCGCCCCTGTTGGAAATGTAAAAGTTGCGAACATGCAGGTGCGTTATGCCCTGACTTTGACAAGTCTCGGCTGGATACTAACCCCTGTCTTCAGGTGGGAGAAGTGAATCTTCTCCTGCCTATAATTAAAATTGACGTGGTCAATGATGGAATTGTGGAATCTTTCAATTGTCTGTTGGACTCAGGGAGCCAGCGCTCCTATTTGTCTGATGTAGTTCTGGACCTTTTGAATTGCCGTTCTATGCCTGTAAGGAGAAGGGACTTCTTTATTAAGACTTTTCTCGGAACGGCCAGAAGGAGCCTAAATGAACTCGAGTTGCGTGTCAAAGTGCCGAACTCTGAGTGTGTTATACCCTTTTTGGTGGACGAAGGCTTGGACCTTCAGTTTCACGTCAGGGGTCTGTCTACTGCTATTGAAAGTATTATTGCGTGTGGGAGGAAATTGGCTGCTGACTTTTCAAATGTTGAAAATGATTGTATTACTGTACATGGTTTGGTAGGTGTTGACCTACTGATGTATTTGGGACCCATGAAGTTGTCTCCCTTCATGAATGGGTCTGTTTTTGAGTTTCCTCAAGGAATTGTGCCTTTTGGAGATATGTCCAATTTTGTGAGTCCTGTTATGAAGAAAACGGATACCTCCGTTGTTGGCGCGAATTACAGCCAAGTTGTGTCCGAACACTCACGGTGTCTTATGACACATGTTTATTTTGTGCTTGAGCCGAAGTCTCAATATTTCGACCCTTTCGATAGTTTTGTTGATTCTTCTGTGGAAAGAGCCGTGGACAAGCTCTTTAGTTTGGAAACACTAGGAGTTACTGAGAACTCTGTAAGTGATTATGACAAGAATAAAATTGATGCCTTTCGCAGTTCGATCTCGTACCGAGACAGTTGCTACTATGTTAGTTTGCCATGGGACGAGGGAAAGTTGCCTTCTGTTCCTTCCAACCATCAAGTGTCGTTGAATGTGCTTGATAAGGTTGTCACTCGTTTGACGAGGCAGGGTCTATATGAGGACTACTGCCAGGTTTTCTTAGAGCAGGAGAGGGAGGATATTATTGAGAGAGTGGAAGTGAATCCAGAGGATTTCACTCATTATACTTGGATTCCTCACCGTCCGGTTATTAAGGCTAATGGTCAGAGTACAACAAAGATAAGGCCGGTGTTCAACTGTTCGTTGCGAACAGGTGGACATCCCTCTCTAAATGATTGTGTCTATCCGGGAATTAACCTTTTCACGGATATGCTAGAGTTATTGTTGAAGTTTCGTATGGACCGTTATGTCCTGTTGGCTGACGTCCGTAAGGCCTTTCTCATGATTCGGTTGGAAACCGAAAGAGATAAGAATCGGTTTTGCTTTTTTGTGAAATTGAATGACAAACTGGTATGTTACTGTTACAAAACATTGATTTTTGGGTTTGTGGCCAGCCCATTTATTCTCAACTTCGTCATTAGACATCATGTTGAAAAATACCCTCATAGTTTATGTAGGGATATGCTTATGGAAAATTTTTATGTGGATAATCTTATAAAAACTCACAATTCACAGAAAACTTTGTTGGACCTATACCTGAATGCAATGAGTATCATGCAGGATGGTAATTTTTCATTAAGGTCCTGTAATTCCAATAGTGATGTTTTGACCAATCGAATGAAAGCTGACAAAAGTTTTGTCACCCATGATTCTCCTCTGGAGAGGGTGTTGGGTTATGAGTATGATCCTGTGCAGGATAATTTGCATGTGGCGGTCGGTTCCTTGGATGTGCCGGCTGATACAAAAAGGGGCATCCTATCGCAGAACTCTTCCATATTCGACCCTTTGGGGCTTGTTTTGCCTGTGACTATCAAGGGAAGGGTAATACTCAGTGAGATATGGAAAACTCAGATGTCATGGGATCAGAAGATACCAGAGAGTTTGCAGCTCACTTGGAACAAGTTGTTTCCTGAGCTGATTAATCTGCATAGTGTGAGGATCCCCAGATGTGCTGTTGATTCCTCTGCGCCTGCCACGTTAATAATCTTTTGTGATGCTTCTCAACAAGCCTTTGGCTTTGCGGCTTACATTTTCCAGTATGGGGCTGCTAAATTAATATTTTCCAAGGCTAAGGTGGCACCTTTGGCAAAGAGAACTTTGCCGTCACTTGAGTTGATGTCTGTCTTTTTGGCGATGAAATGTATCCCTAATCTTTTGAAGGTGTTTCAAAAGGATGTGGTCAAGAAAATGGTGGTTGCGGTGGACGCACAAGTCGTGTTGTCCTGGATTCTGTCCGAGACAGTTGTGACAAAGAGTATATTTGTCCGAAATAGGTTAAAAGATATTCGAGTGGGAGTGGATAAATTGTGTGAACAAGGTTTGGAAGTGATGTTCAAGTATGTGAACACTTCTGACAACCCTGCCGACCTGATCGCCAGGGGTATTTCTTTGGCGAAATTCAAATCTCTATTGCCCTTTTGGTTATCGGGGCCGCAGTGGCTGGTCGGTGAGAATTTTAACTGGCCAGTGTATGATTTGAACTGTTTGAGTTCTGACAGTCAGAGGTTAGTGCTGACTAATGCCATCTCTATGGCTCCTGTGATTCAGGAATTGTCACCGGTAGTGGATTTTAAGAGATTTTCTTCTTTGGGAAAACTCATGAGAGTTTTGTCCTACGTGTTTAAGTTTGTATTGAAGTTGCGGAAATCCATGAAAGAACCAGGCCAAGTGGCCAAAATTTATTTGATTAAGTTGGAGCAGTCCTTGCTTCTTCCCAGGGAAAAGTCCTTTTTGTTGAACCCCTCCAACCGTGAGATTCCTCCGTTGGTGGCGAAGTTGGATCTTTACCTGGATGATAAAAGTTTGATAAGGTCTGGGCGGAAATTTTACATCCGATTTTGTTACCTCGAGGCAGTCATATAACTGATTTGATTGTTATGGACTGTCATCTCAAATGTAAGCATTTGGGTATTGCAGCTACCCTCAGCAAACTCCGTTTGTCAGGTTTCTGGATACATAAATCCAGGCAGGCAGTGAAGTCGGTTATCTCTGCCTGTGCTCTGTGTAAAAGATACAATGCCGTATCTTTCAAATACCCCAAGGTAACCAATTTACCTAAGCACAGAGTTAATTTTGTGAAGCCCTTCAACCATACCGGGATAGACTTTACTGGTCACTTGTGGGTTGAAGATGAAAGGGGACCGCAAAAAATGTATATATTACTTTTTACGTGCTTCAATGTGAGGGCGGTTCATTTGGAGTTAGTGAGTGACATGTCTACCCACTCAGTGATATTATCATTGGTGAGATTTTTTAACATTTATGGGGTGCCTTCCCATATATACTCAGACAATGCTAAATCATTCGTTGCTGGATGCGGTTTGATTAAGCAAGTGCTGGTGTCTGACGAGTTCGAAGAGAAGTTTAGTACCTTTGACATCAAGCACCAGACGATACCTTTATATTCTGCTTGGTTCGGCAGTGTTTGGGAGCGTCTTGTTAAGACGGTGAAGGTTTGTCTTTATAAGTTAGTGAGTCGGCAGAAGTTGGGTTATTTTGAACTTCTTTCTGTGTTGTCTGATATACAGAATGCCATTAACTCACGTCCTCTCACTTATAGATGTTCTGGAGATGATGGTTTGGATATTATATCTCCAAACGCGTTTATTCGCCCGTATTGTAATAGTGCTGTTTTTATAAGGAGTGACCTTTTGGAGAAGTTGAAACAAAGGGATCTTCTCTTAAAGAAATTTAAGGTTTTATGGTACGAAGAATACCTTCTCGGCTTGAGAGAACTGAGTGGTGATCTGTACCAATCTGATTTTGGTGATGTCATCGCGATAGGCGATGTGGTTCTTGTTAAGAACCCAGCCAAAGCTCGCCCATATTGGTCCTTGGGTAGAGTGACAGGTTTGACTCCAGGTGATGATTCTCATATTAGATCTGCCCTGATTAAGAAGGCAGATGGTTCCTCTCAGGAACATTCTTTGAGACACCTTTTTCCGATGGAGTTGTCGGTTACTCATTCCCATCAGGCCTCAGAGGTTCCCGAAGAGCCTTGTGGTTCAGAGGTTCCTGATGTGGTCCAGCCGGATGTTGCTGGAGGAGATCATTCCTCGACTTCCAATTCTGGACCCATTCGAACTCGCAAGAAGGTGAGTGAACAGGATGATGATTATTTGTGGTATTGATGTACATGAGACATGTATAAACATTGTACATTTTTTTTCTTTGTCGGGAGAGTGTGGAAATTTCTAGACGTTTTTCTAAGTAAGTCAACGGTTACTTCCCTTTGTTGAAAGGTCAGGGGGGGCCTACGTGCAGGTCGAAGGTCATATGGATATTGCGTAGGTGTTAAGCGGTGAAGGCCATGTTGTGTCACGTGATTTCTATTTTTAGCAATGATGCAATTTGTTCGTGTCTGGATATATCGGCGCGAAATTTAATCAGAACAGAGTCGCACACCGGAATGACAAGACGTGTTAAAACTGTTTCTCCGTCCACGAAGGGACGTTAAATTTGCAAGAATTTCTACTTGAAGAAATTTAAGAGATATGATATCTCTTGGATGAATTACATGTTGTTTATGAAATATTTTCCCCTCGGTCAAGAATTGTCCTTGGGAAGTTGTTTCAAGCCAGATACTTGAAATAAGGAGATTGGAGTATGTGAACGAGACAAGAACTCCATGCAAGAAATTGCCTATGTTGAAGAGATTAGCTCCCGAGAAGTGAAATACTTTGCTGTCGAGAAGACTCTAATCAGAGATTAAGAATAATTGAGATTGATCGTCTTTGCACACAGATCGATTTGAGATATTCAACTGTGCCAGTTGAATCAGTCACATTTGCGCGTGATCGCCATTCAAGACGAACGATGGAAAATAGTGAGTATTGTGTTTATTTGAAATGTGTACTGTTCTTGTGCCATACATACTGCATCGGATTTGCTAAAAGAAAATATTGAAAAAAGGGAAGAGAAGAACTTTCAGACAGACGTTTGATAAAATAAAAAAAGAGTTAATTTTATCGTGGAAATTATGTTGGACTTCGGCACGGTTTGTTAATTTTATTTCTTTTGATTGTAACTTTGGTGAAAAGAAAAAAAGAGACTTTTGATTGATTTGTAAGAATACGGACTTTATAGTAAGTTCATGTTTTAAAAGGATTTATTCCTTAACTTAGATTGTGTCAATTTTTGTTGTATCTACCTTAATGTTCAGAGATACTGATGTTGTATTTTTTTTATTCTTATTTTTTTTGCATGTTATCCAGGAATAATTTATTTATTCCAGCTTTGGAAAAAAAAGCAGTCCAGGCTATCTTTTTTTTGTAAATAAAACTATATTTTAACTTTTACGAACATCTTGTATTACTGCTTTCCTTATCTCTTGTTATAATTTTTTTATGATAATTGTCCTAGATAACATGACCATCGTTTAGAGCGGTTTTTCGTTAACGACACGAAAATTCCGACATTAGCTAGCAATTTTTTCTTCTATGCGGACAATTTTAAACCTTTTATCTTACGTTTAAAGATTCATTCGTGGGTAAGTGTATCTCGTGGATGATTCTTAATTCTAAGGTTATATAAAGGTGCATTTTTTTAGTACGGCTGTAAAAGCTGATTGGTGTTCCAAGATCCTCCATCTATGTTATATTATATATCGTTTTTATTTTGTCTGAAATATAGATATATTTCATTTTTGTTTCGCTTTTTTAAAATATGATGCCAATATTTAGTCGTTTCCCAATGTGCCAAGGTTAGACAGGAAGTTAATTAAACGTGTGGGGGGGGGGGGTAGAAAAAGCAGATGACTCAAAAGGGCACCTTGGAAGGGTGTAAAAATAGTCGAGAATGGACCTGTTGGCATTCTCGAGTAAGGGCGCCTCAAGCAACTGACAATATACCAAACCCCACTCCGAAAGCCAATGCCTAGAAAGGTTCACCTCCTAGGACTGAGCCATTCTGATTGTCTGGGACAGACCCTCGGTTTCCAGAACGATGAACCGCGGCTCCTTAGCCTTTTGGCCAAGTCAAGAGTCGTGGTATTATTTACCTCCTCTTCAGGAGGTTAGACACAAGGCCAGTTTTATCTTACTCCCACAAGGTAAGATGTGACCCAAGGTCGGGTCAGGAAAGTGGGACTTGAAAAGCCAGCGCCCGAGAAGGTGAGCACTCTGGTCATTAAAAATTGCCTGGGCAGCCCCGTCAGCATTCCCCGGCAGTAAGCAATAAACTTACTCCTCCCCAAAGAGGGGAGGCAAAGCCTGGGAGGGTGGACCTCCTAGAACTGCACAGGACAAACCCACAGACAGGCGGAATCAAGCCTCGAAGGACAAGACGACACCGGCCTTGTGGTATCTCTTTGCTAGTGAGACTCACCCTTTCTGCGATGGTTAGCATTGTGCATACAGATGTAGATGGACGGCTGGTTGTAGTCGATGTTGTATTAATAACAGTAAGTTTCGCATAATTGCGGTTTATGCACTCAATTCTGCTTGTGAGAGGGGTTCCTGCCAAGACTCTTAGCTGGTGAAATAAATGAGTCCTGGTCCCACTTTAGTTTTGGTACTAGAGATCCTCCAAAGATGCCCACTCCCTATATTTATTTTGCCCTTGGCCATCCCTAAATGTTGTTTTTATCTTGAAGGACACCATCCATTCTCATATTCCATGCCGATCTGTTTTATTTTTGATGTCCCTCTTAGCTCCCACTCCCATTTAGAGACTGACCGGCTTATTTTTGGTTTGACCCGGAAAAACGTGAGCGGTCTCACACACTAGGGTTGGGAGGGCCTTACTAACCTGCCCTATTAGAATTTCGTTTGGTTCTTTATTTTATTATTTTTTGGATTTTAACTAGGATTTCAGCCATGGAGTGAATGTGATATTGTGGTGATAGTGTCTAGTCTAGAGTAGGCAAAAGTTTTTGTTGTCAAGAATGACACTCGACCCCAAATTCAATAATTTACGGGCTAGACAGAATCAATTATCTATTTGTCAGATATAATGCCATGTGAATCTAACGATGAAAATCCATTAATTTAAAATAATAACATTTCATTCATAACTTTCTTGTAAACACTAAATAAAATCTTTCTTATTCATAAACATTAACATTTTGGTAATTTCGATACAATTTGCCTTTTCACCTGCAATTAAGAAATAGATCGCAAGTCGTTGAAAATCAAGTCTGTCCCTCTAAAGAGAGGATCACTTGACCAAATGCTAGATATTTGTTCAGGATATGAAACAATATTGCGAAACAGAACTATTTATTCAACAAGATTATTAAAAAAAAAAATTTTTAAAGTACAATCAAGCAGTAGAATTCTGTTATGTTTAACGATGTATGAAAGAATGCTGCCACACACACACACACACAATATATATATATATATATATATATATATATATATATATAATCTCTCCCCCCCCTCCCGTAATTCCTATTTTATTCTAATTCTGTTTCTTTAATGAAAATGTTTTTCATGTTAGTACACAGTTTTCCTTTTTGTTCTTTAATTAATCGGCTCTCCTCACCGACCGCCGACGGTGTCACACTTATAATCTCCAAGAACTCTTTCGCTTTGAACAATGCGATTGTCTAAATGGTAAAACACAGGAGTGTCACCCGGTGCAAACACCGTGGCAAAATGGTGGTTCCTATTCTTCCACTCCATAGACGTCCTCCTAATTCTTGCACTGTTTTCACTTTCGTTTTTTTTTGTTTTGTTTACCCGCCAAATTATCTACTGGTTGTCCCAGAATGCATCAGACACAGGAAGGGAGAATCACACATAGACACACACATACACACACACATACACACACAAGTGCTTATCGTGAATTGATCGCGTTTAGAACAATAATTCAATTAAAGAAAAGATTTTAGATGTGAAGAAATTCATCATTTTTAGCCGAAAAACACACTTCATATATATACGCCCTGAACCAAGAACTTCGATATAACCTGTTAAACCACATGTGTGATGACACAGCGAAACAATCACGAAAGTTTTGTTCTCAAGAATCTGGCGAAGCTCTACAAAGTATGCACATGGATTGGAATGTTATATATATTGGAAAAATATATATATATATATATATATATATATATATATATATATATATATATATATATATATATATATATATATATATAGTAGAATAATAATAGCAGTCACAGGACAAGTAAAATGAATTCCCATGAACAGACTGGTCTGTTTTGCATGACTTTGATGTCCTCTTAGAAAGATTAAATCAAGATATAATGATATTAAACTTTATGTCTGGAATCTTTTTTCCAATTTCGGTCGAAATCCATTACATGATTTTGATTCTAGTAAATGCTTACCATGTAAGGCTTAAGCTTAAGGGGTTTTAAGGAGAAATTGAAATTCAGGGAATCCTGCTTAATAAGTGTCTAATGACCGTGATATCTCCATGCATGGGTGGATAGTGTCTTTGTAGAGATATAGGATAGTGTCAGGTGTAAGAAGTTTTCAAGCATGGTAGAGGGAGCAATCGAAATGACGTGTACAATCGAATTGACAATGAAATGCTAGCAACAAATCAACAGGACAAGAGGGATGCTTCGAAATGCTGAGAAATTGTTGAATACTGAGTTTTCATGGGACCGAGAAGATCTAGTAGCAGAAGCATTATGCAGACCAGCCATAAGAATTGAGAAAGAAATGGTATGGAAATCTGTGAGTAAGATATTAAAAAAAAAATGGGTAAAGCTGAACGAACCTCAGGTGTTGTTGCAGAAATGGTAAAGGCTGCAGGTGAAACAGGCATTGAGATGATCACAGACTTGACAAATCAGATCATAAAAGAAGAGTTTATTCCAAAAGACTGGAAACTTAGTACAACTGTGAATTGTTACAAAGGTAAAGGGGAAGCTCTAGATCGAGGTTTTTATATTATTTATAAATACATAATGAGAAGGTTAACAACAACGAATAAGGCAGACGCGTGTTGGCGCTTTTAAGACATTATTGAGACTAAACGTTTAGTAGATAGAGGGACTTCTGCTGCTATGTACTAGTTAGTGTGGTGGTGGAAAGTTGCAGTCAAGGGAAATGGTATGAGATATAAGGAGAGATAACCCTTATCTAACATTTACTTTTTTAAAGTTTATTTTTTCATTTATTTATTCTCTGTATCTGGCTGGAAACCTAATACTTCTACCTCGCTTTGTTCGGTTTTGTGAATATTGTTGTTGCTGCTTTTGTTTTGTATTGTTCTTTAAATATGTTTTCGTTTGTGTTGGTGTGATGCTTGATTGCTTTTCACTTGTTTTTAATAAGTGCCATCTATTACGACATAAAGAATGTTTCCTTCTTCTGTTTCTATTAGATACCAGCAAAAGCTACCTGCCTTCCGGGCAGCAATTACTGAGGCTGCAGAACCCAAAGAAAAAATTTTCAATTGACATTTTAGTAATTGGAAGGAAAAAAAACAAATGATGATTGTCGTGGTGTTATTTGATATATTCTAATGTGGAGACAATTTACTGTGCATGAACATAGTCAAATTTTATTTTTTAGGAAAAAAAAACAACAAAAAGGTGAACTGATATGGTCATTAAGATATTTAAAGTCGAAGACTTTTATTTTGTTTCAGCATAAAAATGAAAATGAATTCCACATTAAAAACTGGTTATATAATGAAATGAATCAAACATAAGGGTGGAAGGTCGATTGGTAAAATAAACCAATTTTATATTACCGAGTAATTCGAAATGGGTACTTTGTATTTTTCGCCTTTATTATAAAAGACAGAAAAAGTCTTAATTAATATTAAAGAAAAAGAATCTATTTTTTTTGTAATTTAGAATGATTAGAGAAGGTTTTTTCCTTTCTATGACAAATGTTAAAATCATCATCATCATCATCATCATCATCATCATCATCATCATCATCATCATCATCATCACCACAACCACCACCACCACCACCACCACCAACAACAACAACAACAACATGTTGACTCCTTGGCCTTTTGGCAAGGAGCAAAATGTAGTATTTGTCCTGAATCTGAACTTAGTTTTTATGTCCTCGGTCAGTAAAGGAGAAATCATTCTAGATCGAGCTAATTAACATTTTTGTCCAATTCAGAGTGCTCTTTTTGGGGGAGTTGGATTTTCCCCAGGTCAAATATTGACATTGTGCCTAACTCTGCTTTCGTGGGAGGAAGTAAATAGGAACAGCAACAGCAACAGCAACAACAACAACAACAACAACAAATTTATTTTTTTAAAATAATAAACGCATGTATTTAATTATTAACAGAAACCTTTTGTAATTATTGCGTTTAATGTAAACTTTATTTTTAAAAAGTAATTATTCGAAAGTAATTGAGGTTGTTGCTGTGTGTAAATATGTAAATATATGCGTGCGAAAACGTAACCGAAAAAATAACAAAAATAATGAAACAGAAGTTATGATTTTGAATTTTAAACTTAATTCATCACTTAAATAATATTAACACGGATGATAATTAAGGTATTGATATCAAGAAAAGTTTTCGTATATACAGGGTGGGCCAAAATAAGGGTCCTATCTTTAAATTTGAATAACTTGAATTTGAATAACTTCCACAAAATAAAAGTTAAACTCACCAAACTTTATGTGTGTGTAGACTGACCCTTCCGAGATTTTTTGAAATAAACAAAACAAATTTTAGCCGAAAAACACTTCTTAAAACTTACAAAAACTAAAGTATTGTTTTTTACACTGTTTTGAGTTTTTTAAGCAAAAATAATGTTTTCTAAATGAGGGTACGTTCCTTAGAGCTAATACGGCTCATGCTTGCTTCGGAAGGGGTCCTTTACTTATTCTAAAAAAAAAAAAAAAATCAATAAATAAAAAAGTTATGAATTTTAAAAAATAGGACCCTTCTTTTTGCCCACCCTGTATAATAAAATAGGAGAATCAAATTATTAGTGAATCGTACTGAATATGAATTTATTAGGCAATGTTTAAAAATAAATATTCAAATAATTTATAGCGTTGAGAATTTTAGTCAGGTTTTCTGTGAGTATATATACGGTATGTGAAACTATCTTAGTGTATAATTGAATTAGATAGGGTTTTGATATGAATATAGTTAGGATAAATGAAAAAACTTTTGCATTTATTCATTTAAATGAACGGGGTTCATTCAGTTTCCTAATTACCCTTCTTTTTCTGTTCCAATTTCCTTGGAATCATATACTAACAGGGTCGTTTGTTTTCAGAGTTTGTAACTCCTTATTTTTGTTCACATTTTTCTCCGTGTGACACTTTCTTTTTTTTTTGCAAACCTCACATGCGCACAACATAGAAATGAATGGAATACGAAGAAATTTGGTACCCCCCCCCCCTCAAGAAGTTCTGTGTCGGGTCGGCATAAAGAAATCGATGTTTTTTTTCCAATTTTTCGATATTATGCGACTGAAAGCTGGAGGATTTAGAAAATATCAACTTTATGGTTGTCGAGTATCTTGGGAACCTTTTCTATACATACAAACATACATACATACACACAGCCATTTCCCCTTTATATAATAGAAGATATATATAGTTTATAGTTTTTATGTATATAAATAGTTTATGTATATATATATATTCCATGATAAATGACAATATACTGAAATCATATGCCCTTAATAGGGTTAAGATGAAAATTCATATACACTAAATGTACAAAAGCAAGGAAATTCCCAAATTTTTACACTTTTATTGTCATTAAGGGTATGACTACATATCAACCAAACCATTTCATTATCACATCACTACAGTATAAATCTCTATGCATGAGTGGATGAAGTGTGTGAGGTGCGCTGAAGAAAAATTCCTACCAGTAAAATACATAGCCCTGTTGTGCTCGCATACCCTTAATGACAATAAAAGTGTAAAAATTTGGGAATTTCCTTGCTTTTGTACATTTAGTGTATATGAATTTTCATCTTAACCCTATTAAGGGCATATGATTTCAATATACTGGCATTTATCATGGAATGTCACTACTTTTGTAAAGGCTATGCCTCAATACAATGGTCATTTTTAAGGTTTTTTGGAATTTTCTGGAAAACTAAGGTATATGGTAAACTGAAATTAAAATGCCATCAACTAGACCCTAGAACCTCTATCTCTGCCCAAAATCAGCTGAATTCATCAAATCCATCAAATAGTTGATGAGATACAGGGTGGCACATATGTACGTACGTACGTACACACGGATAACACAAACTCATGCCGTACCTTTCTGGATCTCTGGGTTACCTTGACTAATGATGCTGAAATTCTACACACTTATAGAACCTATCAAAAAAAAATTTTGTCCAAAAATTTAACTAATTTGGTTTATTGGTTTTTGAGTTATGATTGATCAAAGAAATGAGATTTCTAGCATAGGCCGTTTTTGAAGTCTATTAAGGGATAGAGCACTCTCGCGCCTCCCTTGATATATATATATATATATATATATATATATATATATATATATATATATATATATATATACAATTAATAATATTACGTATAAAACCAGTAAATCATTTTAAAATGCTAAACCTAATACAATTTTATCCTGTGATGCTAATTCTGACGTCGCAGAATTTAAATTGTCAACGTCTTTCATGGAACAATGCGAGACCGTTATTGATGTGTCTAACTGACTTCACATGCACATTTCCCCCCGCTATCTTTTGAAATTCTCTTCTTTTCTCCAGCTTTTTTGTTCATTTGCTTTTGTCACCTGAAGATGATTCAACAAAGAATCGAAAACGTTCATACGAAACACAGATGAATTTTTTTGATTTTAATACAAAAAAAGATCATTAGAGAAATTTTTAAAATAAAAAAAGGTGTAAGTAAGCAGAAGTTATTTTTAACAATGTTTGCTTAAATATATGTATATATATATTTATATATATATGTGTATGTGAGTGTATGTTTGTGTGGAGTAAACTCTTAAGCTGATTATCTGGTCCTTATAAATTTGGAAACACAGATGCTAGACGTAATGGTGGTTATTGCGAGCGATATTTAGTTTAATCGAGACAAAGACAGGCTGCAAACTCTTCATGAACACTTTTGTATTTCTGACTTTTGTACTTCTGATTTTTGTACTTCTGATTTTTGTACTTCTGATTTTTGTACTTCTGATTTTTGTACTTTTGATTTTTGTACTTCTGATTTTTGTACTTCTGATTTTTGTACTTCTGATTTTTGTACTTCTGATTTTTGTACTTCTGATTTTTGTACTTCTGATTTTTGTACTTTTGATTTTTGTACTTTTGATTTTTGTACTTTTGATTTTTGTACTTCTGATTTTTGTACTTCTGATTTTTGTACTTCTGATTTTTGTACTTCTGATTTTTGTACTTCTGATTTTTGTACTTCTGATTTTTGTACTTCTGATTTTTGTGAAATTTTAACATCGGGTATTGACATCAATTAATAAATTTTCCCAAAATTTCAGATTCTTTAGAATATTTTATAGTATTGTTAGGGGGCATATTATTGGCACAAGCTCCCATTTGAAAATTCTAATATTTCTAATTTGCATGAAATTTGATCCCGTTATTACACACCAATTAATTAGGATTCCTTGTATTTCAATTTCTTCTTAACCCTAACCCTAACTCCTTGGATTTCAATTTCTTCTTAACCCTAACCGTAACCCTAACTCCTTGAATTTCAATTTCTTCTTAAGCTTAACCCTAACCCTAACCCTAACTCCTTAAATTTCAATTTCTTCTTAACTCTAACCTTAACCCTAACTCCTTGAATTTCAATTTCTTTTTAAGCTTAACCCTAACCCTAACTCCTTGAATTTCAATTTCTTCTTAAGCTTAACCCTAACCCTAACCCTAGCTCCTTGAATTTCAATTTCTTCTTAACCCTAACCCTAACTCCTTGAATTTCAATTTCTTCTTAACCCTAACCCCAAAATTTTCAACATTTTTATCTAATCAAAATCATTTAATAGATTTTTATCAAAATTGGAATAAGGATTTTAGACATAAGGTTTATTAACATATATATATGTTTATTTTACTCTTCATAAGGGGAACTATGCGTGGGATAAAACTACTGTTCAATGAACTAATTTTATTATTAACTCGCAGAATATCTGTTGCATGATTGGTATTTTGCTAGTTCCATATATATCCAAGTTAGCAATTTATAATTGGATGAGTAGAAGTTGAGTAGTGGTTAGCAGTGTAGGCTGGACTAGATTTGCCGGTTCGGGTTCTGTTGTACCTATTTCACTAATACCCTTGGGAAAGGTATGAATGCATTTGACCTTCGTTGAGCTATAGGTTAAGTAATAGAGTACCCTAGATTCAAACTTTTTCTATTACAACTTGTCTAGAAGAAAACTCCGAAATAACAATGTTATTTACTGGCTGTGAGAGCTTATTCCTGTCCATCAGAAAGAAATGGTATGAGAACTCAAATCCTGAAAACAACGCAAGAAAAGAGTTCTCAGAGATGTTGCAGATGAACTCGTCTCAGAGATTGCAAAGTAAAATTATCGGAACATCTAAGAAGAAAAGAATGTATAACTTTTAAACACATTTGTTCGGAGAAGCAGCAGTAGTAAATGTTGTTATTATGTATCAACTGTTGATTAAATAATCAGCAGTTTCTTTCAGCCAATCAGAGAAGCGAAAATATTCGGTGCCGAAATTCAGGGTGTATTATAAAAACCCAAGCACACAGCTTTTTTCCTATATTTATTCTCTTTCCTCAAGAGACAACAAATGTGCGAACGACATAATCCTACCCCTTGGAGACGAACGGCTCCTCAGCAAGCAGCACAAACATAACCAGCGACATTCATGGACTACTAAACACAACACCAGCACATACACACTGTTAACCGAACACTCTCACACACAAGTTAGTAAATACGCTCTATTACTAACAAAACAGGCATGCTAATACACACACATATCTACATGCATATGCCATTTACACACATGTAAACGCACACGGGTCCAGCCGAAACAAACATGTGTACTCAATTTCTCCTTATACACAAAACAATGCTTCTTTCACCAGGGACTCTTTGAACTTTCGTATTCTACAAACTCTTTATATTTCATAAAAATGAATTATTTTGTGTGAATAAACTTTGTCATTCTTTCCTTTGATATGGCTTTCCCCCTACAAGATAACTTTCTAATAAAGCTTTCTTTAACAAGTGTTTATAGCTATAGGATATTGAAATGACAACGGTAATAGATTTTTGAATATTTATAAACATCTGAGGAAAAATGTCTTTCGTAGAGCCGCATCAGGAAAGTTATCCCCCCCCCCCCGCCTCCGAAGACAAAGTTAAAATGTTGTTCAAAATATAAAGATCAGTGACATAAAAAAAAAAAACATTATAAAACAGATTGTATTTATATTTTGGTCGAATTTATAGTTATGAAACAGGTAATATTTATGAAAAACGAAAGTTCTTCCCCTGAAAATAAAGCCAATCACAGAGTTCAGCGTCTAGAATGCTGGTTCCAGATACAATCTTTTACCTACATAATAAGAGTCAGATATGTCCTAAAATGGAATACTGTTGCCACATCTGGGGAAAAGCTCTACGGAGCACTTTTTCCTGCCTTAACAGAGAACAAAATCGACTTCGAAATCTAGTGGAGACGAGTGATCTCTTCTCTTCTCTACAACCTCTTTCTCACAGAAAAGACGTTGCTAGTCTCTCTCTACTCTACAACCTCTTTCTCACAAAAACGACGTTGCTAGTCTCTCTCTACTCTACATTTCCATGAAAGATGCTCAACTGAGCTCCAGTCTTTGCTTTATCCTTGTAAGACATTCAAAGCAAGAACTCGTTTACCGACCATAACGAAAAAAGTATTTCCTTTCTCCCTCTATGTGTCTAGCGTCTGTGGAACACATTACCACAGGACTGCTTCTCAGCTGATTACAACTTGGTTGTCTTCAAGTCGAATATCAACAACAAATTGTCATGGACCAACCCATGAGTAATCAAAATATCATTGACTAATGTTAGTACTCCCATAGTGTTTCTTATCTTTCGACTGGCAATCATTCTCGTCTCAATCATTAGCCTACAACCTATTGCAATTATTCTCGTCTCATTAACCTTTATCCTTGAGTGGCTCTTGGCCTTGATAAGTGATGACCTTAATAGTAAAAAAAAGGAAAAACATTGGTTCCAGGAGAACCAAACTGTTTTCAAGGATATGAACTTCATACCATCTGATGGTCTAAATCACTTAAATTCCCAAAGGCTAACATCATCCTTAATAGTCATAATAACTGTGTGTTTCTTCATTTCTTGTGTAATTATAGGGTCTGCCATTATTAATTCTGAAATATAGAAACTATAAAGTCAAATAGTATTCTTGCTATAATAAAAATAACTTCTGTCCTCAAATACTTTACACATCCTGTAGCACACACATAACCAAGACTTAAACTTGAGGGGAGTTAACTCTGATTTATTTTCTGCCGTACTTATTCCCCTTGAAATTATATATCAGACCAAGTTTTTTTTACACAATTCTTTCCAAAAACAAGATAAATCAAAATTGAAATAGGTTTATTTTAGTTTTGTTTGCTCTACGATTTTACGGGTATCTAATGACGAAACGCACTATAAATGCATTGTATGCGATTAAGTGAACATTAATTGCGGGTTCATACCTATCCCAAATATAATAGTGAGTGAAAGAGCACGATTGATGTGAGATGCTTTGAGTTGCGTATAGCTGATGCCATAATTTGCGAGGGTATTCAATCGGGTAATCACGCACTCCTTTTAAAACCTGACCCCTTGGTGAGTGCTGAGAAGAAGACAGAAGGAAGAACAAAGAGAGAAAAAAGTGGAAAAATGAAGAATTGAAGATTACGATGAGACACTGAGAGTATACACATATTCGTACTGTCGATTAAAACATCATCTGTACATTTTCTCCATTTCTCCTGAACACCATCCCAGTCTGATTATATCCTCACAAGCATTTATTTGTGAAAATCAGACTTTTATGGTTCAAATAACACATAATTTTTATGGTTCAAACAACACATACTTTTTATGATTCAAATAACACATAATTTTTATGGTTTAAATAACACATCATTTTTATGGTTCAAATAACACATAATTGTTATGGTTCAAATACACATACTTTTTATGATTCAAATAACACATCATTTTTATTGTTCAAATAACACATAACTTTTATGGTTCAAATAACACAAACTTTTAATTCATCTCTCCTTAACACTATCCTAGTCTAATTACAAGTAATTATTATATATTTTTTAATTTTTATTTTTGTTACTTCATGAAGCGTGATGTTGTATGGCAGTGAGTGTTGGGCCCTCACCCAGACCTCACTTGCTCGACTCCAGAGAAATGACAGGGCAATGATTAGGTGGCTATGCAACGTAAAACCAGATCAGATCCAGAACATTAGGTCAGACACTCTACTTGAGAAATTGGCCATTCCAAAACCTGATGTCCTAATAAGGGCAAACTGCCTTCGCTGATTTGGGCATGTTAAAAGAAGCAAGGGATATATCAGCACTTGCAAAGACCTAAGAGTGGAAAGAAGATATGGAAAGAAACTATCAGGCAAGACAGTAAACAGCGGCAAATGGACACAGTCGATTCCCACAATCCTGATCACTGGAGACTTAACATAAGGACAGGCATACAGCGTCGAACCTCTTGTTGAAGGTAACAGAGATGATAAACCTGTATAGTGAGTGAGTGTGTGCGATTATCCCAAACAAGGTATATTGCCACTGAAGCATAAGGTGCTAATGTAATGGGGCCATATTTATAGGGAGCAACCTGGGTGGGGAGTTTGGTAGCAAGATGTTTGTTCACATTACATTTAAATTTCTGCATGGTCGGCTAAAACAAACAGCAGGGAGAGAATTCCGAAGACAAGCAGTCCGAGCAAAGTATCTATTAAAATAGAAAATCTTCTGACAGCTAGGGACCTATACAGTTACTTAGCAGTTAGTCGGGTGGGTCGGATGGGTCGGGTGGGTCGGGGGTATTTTCGTTGAGGAGGTACAAGTGCAATAAGTTCATCGGAGCACATTCTGTTGGAGTACTTGTAAAACAAGCACAGGGATACAACACGGTGGCGATGAGACAGGAGCTGGTGTTTGGCAGACAGTGTGGGATCTATTAGGTTAGAAATTATTTTTTTGCAGGTAACAATACTCGATGCACGGGCGACTGGTGGGCTTATAGAGATATAGGATATTGACAGTTATTTATGGAGAGGAGATTGGTAGCATTAAACGTGACTATCCATTTGAGGTCATTTTCCAAGGATTCAGCCATTGGCTTACATGTGTTCGATGTGCCAGGAATAGAGCATGGAATCATCAGCAAATACAGCCATTTCAGACGCGATTGCATCAGAAAAGTCGTTTATGAAGATTATAAATAATAGAGGTCCAAGTATCGACCTCCGGGGTACACCAACATTGCTGTGGTGATGTACGGTCATTGAGAACGATCTGGATCTTTCTTTTAGTTAGAAAGATCTGATGATATCAAATATTCATTAAGTAATAGCATACGAGTCGATTTTCCTGAGAAGACCTTTATGCCTGACCTTGTCAAAAGCCTTGGAGATATCTAGCACTACCACTCTAGCTTCACCTAACTTATCCAGTGTGTGGTACGTACATTTAGTGATTACCGTTAGGATATCCGCAGTAGAACAGGATGGCCTAAATCCATACTGTTGGTCAATTATTTGTCAGAATCAGACTTCTATAATGATACATAGCCCAAATAACATATACTTTTCTCCATCTCTCCTCAACAATATCCCAGTCTAAAAACTATATTAAAATATTTTAGAAATAACTTGTTGAAATACTATTTTGAAATATTATAGATTTTATTTAGAATTTTTAAATACAACAGTTTTTAGTTGAATTCATTAAGTGGAAAATAGAATTATGACAATTTTACATTGAATTAAAAACATATTTTTAATACAAAAATGTATAGATAAAAAAAGCAGTAAGAGAGAGAGCAGAATATGTATAAAACGGTTTCTAATCTGACGAAAACAATGTACAAAATTCAAATTATTTTTTTAGATGAGGATTGTATTATTTAGCTTATTCAAATTACTATTCTCATCTCGGTTGTCCTTTTTATACCGTTTCAGGCGAATGTGACCTCTGATCTATTTTTCAGGCGAATGTGACCTCTGATCTATTTTTCAGGCGAATGTGACCTCTGATCTATTTTTCAGGCGAATGTGACCTCTGATCTATTTTTCAGGCGAATGTGACCTCTGATCTATTTTTCAGGCGAATGTGACCTCTGATCTACTTTTCAGGCGAATGTGACCTCTGATCTTTTTGCAGGTGTATCTTTTCAAACTTGGGAATCTTTATGGCGAACGTGGAAATCTATACAGAATTTCGAACTGAACTCGTTACATAATCCACGGGGGGTAGATTGTTCTCATTCCATCAGCCATAATAGTTAATTTTAAGTTATTTCCCTATTATTTATCTTCTAAGATGAGCAGTTATACCATATTTATACCCTATTACTTATATATACCAAGAAAATTGTTATACCATATTTAATATTGATCATCACATGTTTGTTCATTCCCATCTCATATAGCCTCAAAATATGGCTGTAATTGGTCAGATTTCAAAATCTTGAGAGCCACGAACATTCATCAACACAAAACGTGTGTGTTCCCTGGTTGGGCCATAATAACAAAGCGTTCAGTAATGTTAAACTTTAGATCGTGTGTGCCGGGTCTGTTTGAACTTCCAAATCTTTGTCTGAATACAAGCAGATGAATGATTTAGGTTGACGTCAAGATCAAGTTCACACTCACAATCAATAATTTTGGTAGCGTTTTTATGGAATAAATATTGAATTAAAGAAGATTGTTGTATCGAAGTTGTCAAATATGGCCATTAATTTTCTTTTCCTGCAGATATATATACGAGAAGAATACCTGTCCTGAATGGGTAAAATTGATTTTATAAGTTTTCTTATATCTTATGAAGATATATATATATATATATATATATATATGACGTCACTTGCTTATAATGCATCATTCCTTCCCTTAATAGAAGTAGAATGCCTCGACGTCAAAGCCGCCGTTAAAGTGTTAAAATTATCATAGTTTATTCGCTGTTTACAATTGGCCCAGCGATTAGCGACGTCGGACTGGAGTTGAAAAATACTTGAGGTCCGGGGTTTCGAGTCGCATGACCGGTAGTGAATAGTCATATCTCTATGCTGATGAGTCCCGATTGAAAAAGGACGAAACGTATACGTACATAGATAATAAACAATAACAAATATTTATTATATATATATATATATATATATATATATATATATATATATATATGCAGGGATTTACACGCTCCACTACTTTTGGAGATGCTCCCACTTCTGCTCCAACGCCCAAAATTGGAGCTGGCTCCTCTCACGCTCCCCATTTTCAAAAAGAAGCCACTCGAGCTCAAACTCATATAAAAAAAGAACGGCTCTTTTTCAGCGCTCCATAATAAAAATGTACCTTCTTTCATAAACATTCTATTCTGCCAATGAGTGGTCGAAGGATAGGGATAGGCATTAAAGGATCTCGTCAATATGGGTGGGGATGTCACTTTAAGTGTAAGACTGTAAGATAATATTTGACAAAATCTCGCTAATATTTTGAGATGCGCTAAGGGTTATAGGAGAACATGTCGGACGAAGCATACATAAATTTTCGTTTCCTGAGGTATAAAATAGAAATAGAAATCCCTGAAGTATTTTAAAACAATTTTAATTTTCATTACATTAACAGGGGAGGAAAATTTGACCCGATATTTTTTCTATTTATTTTGGAAGGGAATTTAGATTTGTTTTAAGTAAATAAAGTTTTACTTTTAAACATTATTAGTGATTATTTTGTTTTTCAAGAAAACATTTCTCTGTGAGAGGAGAGACATCCAGGGCAACATTAATCGTTGTGTGGTTGTTTAATATTTGTTTGTTTTAAGAACGTAATTATATTGTAATATGTATATTATTATTTATCACAGAGAAACGTGCAAGTACTTTCAAACAAATCAATGTATCCATTTTTTTTTCAATAGTACAATTTGGGGCGAAAAAAAACAATGAAGTTTATTTTTTAAAGATTGAATAAAAAAAATTTTCATAAGTTGGCTAAAAATATCAATAAATTGTCAATAAACAATTCAGAGATCCATTTAATGTCTTAAAATTTCATACAAAATATCTGGCCTAGACCTTGGGAGTTGAAAAAATGTCGGGTAAAATTTTCCTCCCCCAAAAAATTAACTTGAGCAAGTTTACCTAGGTCGCGAAAAACATTTATTAAAATTAAAACTTTGAATAAAAACAAACTGTTTACAATTTTAATATTCGATAATAGATTTTTTAAAATAAAGAAAGATATCTAATCTACTTTCGGTTCTAAAAAAACAACAACTTAGTCAGAAAGTCTCATTATTTGCTTTTTTAAACTAAAATTTTAGACATTTTCTTTAATTTAATTAAGTTTAAACATAGGTTTAATTGTAGAATAGGGGCCGCTGTTTTTCCCCGCTCATTTCGCTTGGTATTCGCCCAAATTTTGGATGAAACTGATTGTTGGTCTTAATTGTATTTTGGTCCTGGAATAAAATTCTCATTTATTTTTTAAAGTGTTGAGAATCTAACTTTAATTCCAGGTTTTAATCGCTGGCGGCCATGTTGGTTTTTATTGTTTTTATTTTCCTTAGACTAAAGATATTTTTTACTTGGACTAAAGATAATTTTTATTTTGGACTAAAGATATTTTTACTGCTTTAACATTTTATTACACACAAAAAACAAACTTTGAACATTCTATTTAGAAAAGCAAGTTATAACGGAATTAAACGAATTTAAAAGCAAACATGAAAAGGTTAAAACATACTAGTTGTGAATTTAGGAATAACAAAATGTCGCCAAAAAGACGACAGACGACGGTGAAAATGTGGCATAAAACTTCAATTAAAATGAAAAGAAAAATTGGCTTATTTATTCAATCAGCAATAAACATCCTTGTCATGAATACAAAAAAGGTTCAAATCTTTAAGAAAATAAATTCAAAGACATCTATAGACTCACTGGCGCATTTGAAGACATTTGTTGCCAAATTGTCTCCTGCCTTAAGAAAACTGTCCTATCAAAAATGTAACATGTAGATGTGAAAAACCCTGAGAAATTCAGTGTTCTGTTTTCATGTGTAACTCTCTCGTTCTTTCTCCCTCTCTCTCCCTTCCTCTCTCCCCTCTCTCTCTCTCCCTATCTCATACACATTTACCAGAGATATAACTTTAAAAATAACTGAGACTTTTCCTTTTTTAGCTGAATTGCTGAAAAACTAATGTTTTAAATAAAAATCAAATAATTTTAGAGTGCGGAGCGTGGAGCGATAACATCACTGCTCTTTAGTCCCAAATGGAGTTGCTTCCGCTCCACTCCCGCTGAATATAAAATAAGACCTCTTCTCCTTTGCTCCAGCTAAAAGGTGCGTGCTCCTGGAGCGCACTCCTTTTTGGAGGGCTCCGTAAAGCCCTGTATATATGTAAGGTTAGTGGAAGAGACTTTACAAATTTCAAATTTCTCATTCAGACATAATCTACATAAGTCGTCTATTTTCCACGAGATTTGTTTAGGATGCAAGCTGTGTATTAGAGGCATCTAACATCTGGCATTTAGGGACCTCAACAGAAAAAGAAGTGTGATTTTGCTACTAGTCGGGTGGATCGAGGGGTTTACATTGAGAGGGTATAAGTGCAGTAAGTTCATCAGAGCACATCCTGTGGTAGTACTTGTAAAACAAGCACAGCGATGCAACACTGCATCGAGCTTGGAAGATAATGCGGCAGCTATTATTATAATAATGTCTGATTAGGATAATGAGACACAGACTAGAGTTTGGCAGTCATTGCGAGACCTATTAAGTTAGCAATTCTATTTTGCATCCTGTCTAAGAGGGAGAGAATAGTTGTTGGTGTACCAGCCCAGATGTGACAACAATACTCCATGCACTGGCGAATGGTGGCTATATATATATATATATAGGATACTGTCAGGTGTGAGAAATTTTCTAGCCCCATAGAGGAAGCCTACCTTCTTTGTGACAGACTTGACAGTATCTTTTATGTATTTATTCCAATTCATGTTGCTTGAGAATGTCAGGCCGAGCAGTTTAAATGTTGGACTATCAGAAAGGATGTTATCGGCCATAACAATCGGTGGTTGGAAAGGCTTCTTATAGTTGTTAACGGAAAGAAGCTTTCTCTTGGTGTTAAAGGAAAGGAGCTTTGTCTTTGTAGCATTAAATGCGACCATCTATTTTGCGCCCCATTTTACTACATACTGGAGGTCATTTTCCAAGGATCCAGGTTGTGTGGGCATTCGATTTGCCCTCATGCCGGGAATAGAGCATCGTGTCATCAGCAAATATCTGGTTAGGCACAGCCACATTGACGGATCTTTTTTAGCTAATAAAAATTTGATTATATTAAATATTCGTCCAGTAATACTGTATCAGTTGATTTTTTTGAGAAGACCTTCATGCCACACCTTATCAAAGGTCTTAGAGATATATCTAGCGCTACCGCCTTAGTATCACCTAACTTAACCAGTGTGTGATATATACGTTCAGAGATAACCATTAAGATATCCGCAGTAGAATGGGATGGCCTAAATCCATACTGTTGGTCAGAGATTAATGATTAATGATTCAAAGAGACTCATTGAGGCGATCATTTTGCAGATCAGTTCTTTCTTCAGAGTTCTTGAAAAATGGAACCACAGAGGCTATTTTCCAACTATCAGGGAAGCAAGATTCTGCAAGGCCATCTCAGCAGAGCATTTCTTTATTACCATAACATGGAGAAGATAGAGTCCAGATGCTTTGAAGGTGCCAAGGGTTTTTATGATAGCTAGGACAGGAGAAGGGTGATGACTAGATCATCTAGTGCGTTTCCGTCCGTAGTGGAAAATTAGGGAGGATATGGTTTGTGAAGTTCAATGTGTAGTTTAGGGCAAACCATGGGCAAGCAATTCAGCCGTGTCCATTGCCGTGTCTTCATAGTGGTTGAATAGTTAAGGAATTGTTGATGTCCCATTCTACACCACACTATTATAGATTTTCCAGTTCCTATTCTTAGCTGCGGCTATTATATGATCATCTCAGTGGTGACGCTATGATCAAAACAACACAAGACAAGTCGTAGGGATAAGTTACTTGTGCTCGTGTGTCGTGTGTGTGATACCATCATGGCTAGGGATTCAAACGCCATCTATTGATCGTTGTCCGGTCATGTCGGCCGCAGTGACAACACATCCGCTTTCTCTGCAGGCGGTTTTCTACACCTAGAAAGTTGACAAATAATTGTCATGGCGTCCATGTCTGTAGAGTACAATGAATCAACTAGTGATTTGTATTGTCGTTCAGTTTCCTTGCTAATCTATTCCTGTCCTAAATTTGTCATTTGTTAATACATTGCTGTATTATATTTCGTAAGCGAGGGGAGTTAACAGCATCTTTTGTTCTACTTGGAGTTGTCTGGGAGAAATAATGTAAATTACAGTATTACATTTAAATCTCTTTGGACTATTTTCATTATCAACATAATTTCTCTTCATATTATTGTGAAAGCGGGGTGGGGAAACGGAATTACGCAGAATCAAGAATTTCATTATGTTTTGTTCTACTTGGAGTTGTCCAGGATCAATAAATGTAAGATTAAAGTCTTACATTTAAAAGGGGTAGCTTCGGTAAATGAATTACATTATTATTATTTTTTCAACACATTAAAACAGGAGAGAGGAATATAATATAAAAGGTTTTATAGATCTTTATAGAATATAGCATAATAATTAAAAAATACAATTAAAAAAGATATATAAATATATAAGAAAAAATAAATAAATACAAAAAAGAACAAATACAAAAATTATAATGAAGATAGAAATCTAAAAATTAAGAATTAAATATTAAATAGACTAAATAAAATATAATATAATTATCTAAAAGTTATAGAAAAAGACTCTAGAAAAAAATAGAAATAAATAAATAAATTAATTAATTGATTAAAAAAAGAATTATCTTAAAATTAAAAATTTAGAAATTTAAACTTATAAAGAAATTTTTAAAAATATAATTTTAAATAAAATAAAATTAAAAAATTAAAAACCTTTTAAAATAACTTAAAAAATCTTTTCAGACAAATTAAAAAATAATAAGAGAATAAAGTTAACCAATAATGATAATAAAATTACTAATAAATGGTCATAAATTAATATAATAATAAAATGATAACATTTTATAAAAATACCCGCAAATAGGATATAGTAAAATAATCCATTTATAAATAATATAAATAAAATAAAATTTAAATTAAATTAAATTAAAATAATGAAAAATAAAAGAATTAGTTTATATAATTTGATAAAATATAACATATACCTATATTTATGTTTATAATTAGTCGTATTTCTGGCTAAATAACATTGGATCTGCCAAATCGATATTTGCTTGTGCCTGATGAGTGAAGTACAGAATTTTTCAATCTGTGTTATTTGCATGATGAAAAGAGAATCTTTACCATTGAATAGATATTCTATCTGAACCGATAATTCTTTCCATAGACTAAACTGCAGGAAATTCACTATTTACTTACGTTGCAAAAGCAACCGATACGATTAGCCAATGATATCACTCTGTTTCTTATGAATATGGATTTTTGCTGCCTAACCAGAACGTTTACGTACATAATTATTAAAAATAGACGTAGTGATTCCACATTACATTTTCATGCAAAACTAATCACACATTTAAAAATTATGTTTTCTTTTTATGCTAAGGGATGGAGGTCATTAAGTGTTGTGAAGTTGTCCCACAGTAAATAATAAATAAAGGAAGTCAAGTCGAGGGTTGGTTTAACAAGTGTATTAACAAAGTAAGAAAGTGACTAGCTCTTGGCTAGACAGTTACAAGACTGTGCTTTGTCTTCAGTGTCTCTGGTGACTCGCACTATTTATAGTGACAACCGGTGTAGTTTCTCCTGTGTAAGAACGGCCGGTGTAACATTAAGCATGGGCTGCAGGGTTACAATTTTACCAAAAGGCCTGAACCTATGTTCATTCACAACCGAAAAATTGTTATTATGCTTTCTTTAGCCAACTACATGTAAACAGCATGCAACAAATTGGTGGTAAATAGAAATAAAAACAAATCAATTGTTTTAGATTTTACATGAGGGATCAGTTTCGAATATAGAGTCAATCTAAACTGATCACCCACTTTCGGGCCATATAATTTTTTAAAGACAATTAACTAATTTTTTTCTTTTTTTTTGCTATTTATAGCATATCTTGAATATCAATTTTAAATCTGTGTGTGGGTGGAGATAATTCTTTTTTATGTTAAATAAAAAGATTCCAACATCTGGTTCGGAAGTTGGAGATCATTACCCCCCTGATGGTCCGGAAGTGCATGATCATAAAAACGTTAAATTTATATCCTAAAGTTATTCACCATTCTAAAGTGCAAAATAGTGTATTTTTGTTTCTTTTAACATCAACTTCGTTTACAGTTTACAAATGAGCCGTAAAAAAAAAATTTCATTTCATTCTATACACTTACAAATAATAATATTTCGCTGCAAAACAAAAATGCAACTACAAATACCATTGGGCAACCGTAAAAAAAAAATTTCATTTCATTCTATACACTTACAAATAATAATATTTCGCTGCAAAACAAAAATGCAACTACAAATACCATTGGGCAACCGTAAAAAAAAAATTTCATTTCATTCTATACACTTACAAATAATAATATTTCGCTGCAAAACAAAAATGCAACTACAAATACCATTGGGCAACGTCGGGTCGGGACTGCTAGTTTATTAAAGGTTTGTCATCCACAAATTATAAAGACAGTTAAACATTCAGATTAAATGTAGAGAATACATTGTTCCTATACAATAGAAGAATGTGCACTCTATTCATTTAAAAGGTCAAAAGAAAGAGACAAGCTTTACATTTTCCCGTGGTGTCCTGTTTGACATTTGATGTGTCGAAGCCTCGTCCGCTTAGTGGGGCATCCAAAGAGCTAATGAGGATGAAATCATGTTTTAATTCTCGACCACTGTTGCAAGAGTCCCCGACAAAATTTGTGTTCACTGTGAGATTTGGGGTTTAAGTTCTTTTTCTACCAAGGGGGATAACTCTGACCATGTAACCAGTTTCTCCCTCTGCTCCCAACAATATCCCCTCCATGAACGGGTTTCCAAAGCAGGAACAAATCCTTAGAATAAGTACAGCAAAAAAAGGGTAAAAGAGGAACACTTGTGCATTCAAAAATTGGAAGCAAAAAGTAAACATGTACGAAAGATTTGTTCACTTGTGTGTCTGACACAAGACAACCCGGAAAAATTTGTATAAAACATTATTGTTCAACAAAGCAAAAAAATACAAATATGTTCAACTAAGTTGATAAATGTTTTGGCCATTTCACAATTCGGCCAGATCTTGTTACAATCTGCTTTCCTAAATTGGGTGTTACTAGTAGGAGGGGGGGGGGAGATCACTGGAGTGTCCACATTTAGCCAGGTAGCGTCCAGAAAGGCTGGCTTCAACCTGTCCACTGAAATATTTTCGTTGGCATTTTTAATGTGCACCGTAAAAAGATTTGAATGTCTTTTGAAGATCATGAATAGTTCTTTATAAACCGACTGTAAGTTATGTGTTTTGACAAGATCACGCACAAACACGTGTGTGCATGTTTGTATGAGTTTAGGCACATATGTAGGATTCTGGGTGTATCCTGGAGAGTTGTGTGTTAGGTTTGTCATCTTTGTTCTAAGTCGGTCACGAAAGAGGTTAGATCCAAAACATTTTTGGAGGATGCAGAAAGAACTGTTCAGGTCGTCGACAAGATGGTGGTGATTTAGATCGTGTTTAGCCTGTCTTAGAGAGTGAAACCCTAACCCGTAATGGCTGACTAAAAGCGCATAATTTATTCAAGTATTACATTTTTGTTTTATTTTACTTCAGTCGAAGTTATCACAAATCAAGGAGCCCCTTCCTGGGGTTAACACTTGATCTCTATATGAGATACATAAATATTCGAATATTTCATAAAAATTCTCCTTTATCTGTCAAAGGTTGAGTTAGTAAAGAAGTTAAAAACATAAATTTTCCTCTCCCCAATCGACCAGTTATAGTATATCTTTCTTGTAGTCTCTTGGTCTCACCGGATTCCAGGACAAGAATTCATCTAGTCTGGTGGAGTATACAGCTAAGTGCTGTTAGTTGAGGTAACATTACTTGGAGAAGGTCATCATTCCTCATACAAGCCAGTGTATAGCCGTGTCGAGGGGATCTTATTTGGGCTTCGAATACTATGTTATTTTGAATAATTGGTCAGGGTTTACTTGTAGAGTGAACTATCCTCATGTCAGGTTGTCCTGACAAACCCTAGTACAAAGAGACACTCGAGGATTGTGTCTAGTAGGTAATTCAAACTCACCTTACATATATATATATATATATATATATATATATATATATATATATATATATATATATATATATATATTTGTGTGTGAGTGTGTGTGTCGTGATGCTCTGTAAGCAAAAACTGTGAGGGAGTACCAACAGATCTGAACAGAGCATATTCGGGTGAAATTGATTTTTATCGGTCCCTTACAATATTGATTGATTTTCAACTGCTGTGTTATGCCTGCAGTACATGCACTGTTTTCTTCTTTTTTGTACTGCCACCTGGACTTTGGGTTATTGTTAGAATACAAATACATTTCTTTTGTATGACTTAGAATTCATCACAATGTTCACAGGCAACAGGGGGCCATTCTAGCAGGTATTACCTCTTCCTTTTGTTGGGGAAATGAGTTTATTGCCTGACGCATGATACACTCTCATCTCTGGAGTGTCGACGGAACCAACCAGGATACTTTAGGCCGACTTTTAACGGTTCTTTAAACTATAAATTGACTTTTAAGAATTTTGTTGCACGAACTGTGCACGCACCATTTCCGTCTTTTCTTTTTTTTGTATTTCCTTCCAGATTTACGGTTAGCGATAGGGTTAGGGTTAGTGATAGAGTTACAATACAAAGCCTACTCCAAATGTTACTCTTGTAGCATTATCTACCCCTGTTCAATACATTTACACGGAATCCCATCAAACGGCGTTTTCAGACCAGAATAATCCCCCCTTTGGAAACGTCAGGCAGTATTACGATCCGTGGCATAAAAAGTGTTGCACCGGCAAATTCACCCCTTTTTTCCATCTGGCCTCAACAGACAACACACCCCCAGACACTCTCTCTGCTCTTTGTCTGACAGCTGCTATGAACAACACCTCCGATGACACATGTGCGCTCAACAAACATATTACATGTAAAACATTGCTCTCTACTTACACCCCCCACACACACATAATTCTACTCAGACTGTGTTATGGATATTCTCATGGACACACTTTCATAGTGAATAGCATATGTGCGTTCCTCAAAAACTCACTTTACACAGTATGTAAGACCTTACTTCGCTACTTACACACACACACACACACAAACATCATTTGTAGACTCTCTTTGTGCACATTTTCAAGGACACGTTTTCATAGCAAACCCAGTCGAGCTCGCGACCAATAAATGTTTATTTGTATGCTTCATTGTTTTTGCGTTGTTACTTTGTTTTCATTGGCATGCTTGTATTTGCACACGAATAAATATATATAGGAGAACCGGCACTGCCAAGCGTCAGCCAAAATAACCCCACTCTCACAATATGGACCTTTTTTCCATGCGACGTCATATTCAAATGTAGCAGGGCAAGAGAAAAGGAGGAGAAATTATGTTACTTCCGGTATGTTTCAATCAAATAATTCTATACGAATATTTAATTTATTGTTTGAAAATCATATTGCAATTTAAGATATAGTAATAAAGTAAAAAATATTAATATACATTTAATTTTAGATTCTTTTTTTAAGAGAATGTGTTTTTTTTATAATCTTTATTTTACTGAATTTGAAATTTTGATCTATTGTCCTTAAAAGTTATTCTTTTCACATTTCCATTAGATTTTTTCTTTTCTAATATTAAAGTTACAAAAATAAATACTAAATTCTCTTCAAATCAAGGAAAAGTTTGTAACAGCACGGGTCAGTGGGCCATAAGACGTGTAGACAGTGGGGAACACTTTATCGTTGAGAAAAGTGAGCCAGCAAAAGAATATCATAATAAAAAGTCCAAGATAAAATGGCCAAAAGCCAATGATACTGCTATTTATGAAAACTTTGATAGCGAGGTAGCTAAGATAGCATCTCGATATAGAGGTAGTACAGAAGAGAAAATTGTAAAAGTTAGCAGAGACGATCTACAAGAAAGAAAAAGAGAGATTTGGGTTGGAAAAGAAGAACGAATTGAAAGATATTGGAATCCAAAACCAATCTAGAAAAGAAGGAAAATTGTCGATCTGAAGAGGAAGAAAAAGATGCTTGCAGTAGTAGAAGAGAAAGCTAGATTAAAACAGCTATATGAAGATATTAAGAGAAGGTTACGAGATGAAATGGGGAAAGAAAGGAGATTACACCGGAAGAAGATAAGGGAAAGTTGTAAGAAGAATTTTGTGAAAAACCAATAAATCTTTACAGAAAATAAGAGTGCAAAGCTTGAATCCTCAAGAGAAGAACTGGGAATGCATCTAAAGACAGCGATCAAAATAAAGATAGAGAACCAGCGTATATAGAAGGATTGAAAAGACCAACACAATCAGGAGTACCATTGAATATCAATGATATAAAGAAGAAGGAATTAGATGATTTTGTGAAGAAGGCTAGAGGAAAAAGTTCCCCTGGAGATGATGAGGTTAGCTACAAAGTATACAAATATTATTTGCAACTTCGCTTGTGGCTATTTTTATTGATAAGAGACATGTGGCGAAGTAAAGATTTATAAGATCGTTGGTGTGTTGCAGAAGGCATCTATTTGACGAAAGAAGAAAGATCAGAAAAACTGGGTGAATTCCATTCGATATCGTTGCTGAATATTGATGGCAAGATAATGTTTGGTATCATAGGCAATCGGATAATTACCTATGTGTGCAAAAACGGACTTATCAATGAATCGGTACAGAAGACTTGAATCCCATGAATATCAGGGTGCATTGAACATGCTTATGCAATAATCGAAAGTATACAGAATGCAAAAAAAAAGAGAACGGAGATGTGCTTATGGTGTGGTTAGATCTTGCCAATGCATACGGCTCAGTACCACACATTCTAATACAGAAAGCTATGGATTTCTTTTGGATTCCTAAAGCAGTGCAAAGAATAATAATGAAATATTATGACCAATATAAAATGAGGTTTACAACCGGAAGTTTTACAACAAATTGGCAAAGTTTAGAAGTGGGAATTGCTGCAGGTTGCACAATTTCTGTCATCTTATTTGTACTTGTTATGGAAATGATATTAAGAGCAACAGATTGCAGAAATACACTAGATGATACACAACTTAGAGCATTTATGGATGATGTGACAGTTAAACCGGAAAGTGTTGCAGGAATGGAGGAAGTTCTTCTTCGAATGAATGAATTGATTATGTGGTCAAAAAAGAAATTTAAAGCAAAGAAATCCAGAAGTGTTACATATGTGAAAGGCAAACAGAAAAAATCAAAGGTAATTCACCTGAAGTAAGAACTAGGACGAAATGGAGAGCAGAATCTGTAGTCGATCATATAATAGCAAAGTTGGAGCATGCAGATGTTGTTAGAGCAGTGCTAGACGGTATAAATGTATTAGGAAACTTTAAACCATTTTCCAGGAGTAATGTAAGGGAAAAGAGGGATACTGTAGTGAAAGAAATAAGGAAAGAAGTTCAAGAGAAACGATATTTACATCTTGTAAAATGTGATCACCAAGGGCAGTGCTTACGATGGGAGGAGTGTGTTGTTGAGCGAAAGATTGGATGGAAAGAAATATGGTTTGGGAATGGGCAAGTACATCGTTTTTGATTAGATCAACATATGATGCAATGCCATCACCTATCAATCTTGTTCGTTGGAGGACATGTGATAATGATAGATGTCGATGTGGGAAGAAGGGAATGCTAAGACATATTCTCTCAAACTGTGAGCTAGCAACAGAAAGATATACGTGACGTCACAATCAGGTGATGGAGAATTACCCAGGATTAAATAAATAAAGAAGATGGAATTCAACAAAGCAGACACAAAAAGTAATCTGAGTAATCATCCAACGACTATAAAAATAAATGACAGATGGACTGGAAACTGGAAGTTAAGTGTAGATCTGGAAAACCTTTTGGTGTTCTCATTGGTATCATCTGGATAATGATCAGATATTGTTGTGTGGTGTGAAGAAAAAAAAGAAGGAATACTACTGGAATTGACAGTATCATGGGAAGAACACTTTGTGGCTGCAGAAAATAGGAAAGAGATCAGATATGAAGAGTTGGTACAGGAGTGTCAAGATAAAGGATAGAAGGTCGAATTCCATCATTTGGGACAACAGGAAATGTGGAGCCAACGGTTGTAAACCTGAGAAAGCATCTTATTGGATATTGCTAAAGAGGGATGATATAATCTGGAAAGAGAGGTGAATTTTGGATTGTGAAAGAAGAGAGATGGAGGAGATAGTGATGACGATGACATCAGAACTATCTCCTCTATCTGCAGGGTAATTTATGATGTCACAATACAATCAAAATCAGTTGTTAATGTTGATGATGGACAGATGACACCAGTGCTACATAACGACCTCTTCACAGAGGGCTCCCGCCACTTCAGAAAAGCAGTCAAGGAATAGGGGCGAAGTGGTTCCTCCTGACGATGGTGTAGTGCTGGATCCGATTGTGGAACTGTCTTTCTTTCTTCGGTTCGTTGGGATACACTTTCCTCTTCACTTCCAAAAACAAGTTAGTTTTTACAAGTACGCATTAACTCAATATTTTTCAACCAATGAAAATCGTGTTAAACCCCAAATCTAGCAAGTTTATGTCAAATTAACAAAGCTTATAAAAGCAGTGACCTGGTCAACAAAAATAAAAGTTCTCCAGAGACCCAACCCGACGTATCTCAAAAGGGTCAAGAACTTATGCTCAACAACCCCCTCCTCCCCCGTAAAAGAAGAGAACACTTCAAAACTCATGTTCCAGCTCCCTCACCTCGTACACATCTACACACACATTAACAGTGCCACATTCCCTAATACTCACATATGCATATTCACACTAAAAATACATAGAGACATACTTAGCCCTCGTGTCTGATATTCACTGAACATTTTCCTACCAAAAATACGAGTTGTATAAACTTTCTTCAATAAACATTCTTCAATAAACTTTCTTCAATAAACTTTCTTTACTGGCTAAAAATGACTTTCACATTCCTGTCAACTTATAGTTATAGAAATGTTTCGTTAATTAATAATGTTTTCCTTAATTTTTCATTCACAAATCTCTGTTCATGTTAAGTTAGCACTTGCTAGCTGGTGACCTCAATATTTTATTCCTCAATATTTTATTCATTTTCAATTTATATTTAGATACACGCATGCCCGTATATTTTATCCTCACTTCATTTCCTTCGACATTTGCAACCCACATTTTATAATTTGTATTAATTGTCGGCGAGGTTCTTCGTAAAACTCCAAATACGCCAACGTCGTCTAAAAATGGCCCTACCAAGGCCACAACTTTTTGTTTTTCTGCATCCAAATTCAAATAATCTAAGTAATCTAAATTCTTAAAATAATTTTTCATATAAATATTTAAATATCTTAATCTTTAATCATCTAAATTATTTAAAATCGTAAACAGTTTTTTATTTATTTATTTAGCTTATTTTAATTTACTACTTTATAGATTTTAATTTCTAGGGAATCCCAGAGTTCCTTTCCTTTAGCTGTGAATTTTAGTTTAGGCTTTCTAAGGGTTTCACCATGTTCACAGTTTGAGCATACTTTCTCGAAAATATTGGTGATGTTTATTTCTTCTTTTTGTTTGCATGTGACTTATCTGCTGCATTGCTTGAGATTTTGCTCATTAAATAGTTATATAAGTATAGAATATAATCGGTTTATTACATGCGGATTATAAATTAATAAATGAATAAATACAAAACCCGTAATAAATAGTTATAAATGAATAAACTATAATAGCATTTTTACTAAAATCCGTTTCACTTCGATTATAATATACATAAGTAAAGTTTAATTAAAATTTTAGAATTCTTGGAGTTTTCAATGCTGTCTTATTTCGTCACGTGGCTTCATTTCTGTGAATGTGAGTTTACATACATATTTTTGGCAATGATGTTTAGTGTTGATGCATTTTTGTGCACTTGTTTTACGGTGATTTAAAAACAAATGATTTAGTCAAGAGGATAGCGTTGGCCCGTGAGAAATGGATTATAAATTGACTTCAATGTAAGCATTGTGTATTTTGAAGTTTGTGCCAGTTGACACGGTTAAGATTCGGATAAAAATTGTTGTTTGGGATAAATACAATTTAGGCGCGCAGTGTGAATATAAGTGTATTGGCGCGTGAAAGATAAAAAATAACGCCCACGCAAATTCCGGCGTGGCCTTATATATTAAATCAACTCAAAACGAGCGGACGTAGTAGGGAGCACACCACGTGATATTTCTGTCCAATGGGATTTCTTCAAAGACATTTTTCTAAACTTTTCTCCTTAAGCTCGCTGGAGCCTATCCAAATAGTATTTAAGCACACACAAACATCAAACCCTCTCTCTCAACTGACTCTTCATTCGGAGGTTACACGCGTCTTACTATCACTCTTCCATTTCACCTTTCGCGCGCTTCATACAATTTCACAGGCGAACATTACCTATTGCCTCTCTTAACATTTTATAACACATGAGCATTTCAACAAAACAAAAGACATTCTCCTTTTTACTTACCCTGAAACTAAAGAAAGGACTTCTGAACTCATTACAAAAGGAAATATGTTATATTTGTTAATGGTTTATTTCAGTGAATAAACTTCCGTTGGTTTTGCATGTAAGTCTTCTTATTATTATTTTTATTTGTGGAGGAAGTTATCACCAAAAAAGGCATGACGACCACCACAAGTTTGTGAGTTTTAGAGGCCAAAACAACGCACATATATATTTTTTACATAAATATTTATTTATTTAAAATCAACTTAGTTTCGACGATATAAAGTTCTCTTTAGGAATAGTGTCATGTTTTTCTTTTTCCTTCTTCGTAGCATTGTGTTACTAGAAAAATGCGTATGGTCTTTCAACACTGTTTTTTAAAAAAACAAAGTGTTTTAGTCAGGAAGATAGCGCCTGTGCGCGTGAAATGAATTAGAAATTGTTCCTCAATGTAAGCGTTGTGTAAGTTCAAATTGTAAGTTTTAGAAGCCAAAACAACGCATATATATATATATATATATATATATATATATATATATTTATTTCAAATAAACTTAGTTTCGACAATATGACGTCTTCTTCAGGGATAGTAACATTTTTTTCTTTTTTCTTTTTTTGATATTAAATAAATAAATATTTATTTGATATATATATACATATATATATATATATATATATATACACACACATATATATATATATATATATATATATATATATATATATATATATATATATATATATATATATATATATATATATATATATATATATGAAAGAAAGATGAAGATAAAAAATTGCATAAAATTACATAAAGTTACATAAAATTAATACAAATTTTATTACATCGAAAGTTTAGATGCAAGGAGTTACATTAATCCTTAAACCATCTATCTAGATCGTCCTCACTCCCCTATTAGAGTTAATTTTAACCCAATAGCAAATCACCCAACCATACGACTTCTTAGCATCGATCTTCCACTACAGATGGACCCCAATACCCCACCCACCCCTCTCAACAAATATCAACATAATACTAAAAGCTTACAGCTTAGTAATACCCCCTGACGGTCAGATAATTCAATATGATGTAATATAAGTTAATAAAATATTAATTTAAGTGCATACACCGAATTTCACCTTTAAATCCCTCTAGTTAACATAATTTAATATAATATTAGTCTACGCAAAATTCTAACCTGCATTCAGAATAAAACACTCACATTTTTTTAATACATCTGCTCTGAAAGGAATATTCCTCCTTTTGATAATAATAATAATAATAATAATAATAATAATAATAATAATAATAATAATAATAATAATAATAATAATAATAATAATAATAATAATATCAATTATTAATCCCACTCACAATATCCCCCTATCTGATAGCCTCCCCGCACGTAGAAACCTTTCGTTCACCTCAAAATATAAGCAACTGAATCCCCCCACCCACAGGCACACCTTTAGCTTACAACTCAAATAAAAACTTGAATTTATAGACTTTACCAATCCCCCAACTCCACCCACACCCTTAAAACATTAGATGTACGCATTATTCCTTTTTCACTTCGGTGGATCCAGTTCTATTCTCTTTAGTTGGCAAAGCTTCCTACCATAAGCAGAATATGTAAGATAATATAAATCTTTTGAAACATCTTTCTGCCGAGGAAGCCAGGTTTTTGAAGGCAGATATGAACTTTTCCACATAGCGCCTTTCAACAGACAATCTTCACCTCGGATTTGCCGAATTGGATATTTAAAATATCAGTCCAGGATTTTTACTTGTAACTTGTAACTAAAAGGCGGATTTGCCGAATTGGATATTTAAAATACCAGTCCAGGATTTTTACTTGTAACTCTACGGAACTATATACATAACGGAGTACGAATCCATACGGATCGAGTGAGATATTTTTGAACCCTCAACCTCTTACTTGAAACCCTGTAAAAATGGTTAAAAAACTTTCTCCAATTCTACAAACTTTTGCTATTCTGCTATCTGCACCATAGCGCCCCCTTTTGTCTTCGAAAATGGCTACTCAATACTGCTAATTTTTCCTTCCCGACTATTTATTTCTTTATCCCCAACCTTTCTAGTTTTATTCTTCAATTTTTCACAGTGAAATGGAACTAGGTAACATTTATTTATTATAAATACCACATTACCAAATTTTATCCTCTGACGAGAAGAGTTTTATCTTTGAAAAAACATGGTTTAAGGATTAATGTAACTCCTTGCATCTGAACATTCGATGTAATAAAATTTGTATTAATTCTATGTAACTTCATGCAATTTTATGTAATTTTATGCAATTTTTTATCTTCATCTTTCTTTCTTTAAAATTGATTGCTCTACTCAACGTATTGAGCTTTACTGTATCGCGATAGATCACTTTACGATACTTCAATTATCGTTAATTCTATTATCATTAGTATATATATATATATATATATATATATATATATATATATATATATATATATATAGATATATATCTTCATGGAAGGCGGCACCGGGGGGAGGGAGGGCAGGGGGCTCAAGCCCCCCACTTTTTTACTTGGCCCCCCACTTTACGGTAATCAATAATGAAGTTATATATGCATGTGTTTAACCGCCCCCCCCCACTTTTTAGGAGAGCCCTCCCACTCCACTTTTATAACTGTCCCGCCGGTCCTGATCTTCGTTGTGTTGGCTTCTAAAACTTACAAATTTCAAATTACACAACACTTGGATCAACGAACACTTTCCAATTAATTTGAGGTACGCCAGTGCTATACTCCTGACTAAAGCATGTTAAAACAATCACCACTGAAATACTTCACGGATTTTTTCTAGTGACACAATGCCACGAAAAAGAAAAAAACATGTTATTATTTCTGAAGCAGATGTTATATCGCCGAAACTAAGTTGATTTTAAATTAATGAATATTTATTTAAAAAAAAATATCTGCCTCGTTTTGTCTTCTAAAACTTACAAAATTATATATATATATATTAAAAAGAGAAGGATGTTTTAAGTGATCCTACAGTCTAAAATCTGCTGTTTTTAAAAATTTCTTTGTAGCGGATATTTTTTCCTGGTGTTTGTGACCTATTTGTGTGAAGACGTCATCTGTTTTGTTCTCGATCGATCAATTCTACAATAGTGAAACTTCACATGTTGTTCACATATTTTTTCTATTATCATCGAATAAAGTTAAAACTCACTTGATAATGCCGTGTAAATCGAATGGTAAATCATTGTTTTAATCGCTGGCGGGCATTGTGTTGTTAATTTTATTTATTTTTATTTTTTTTAACAACAGTCATTCAAATGCTAAATTGTGATGGTGAAAATAAAAGTAGTACTTGCTACGTGCGTTAAATAATTTGTGCAATTCTAAGTAGATTCAAATAAAGTAAAGCATGAAAAAGAAGACAGGGGAAGTGTTCGCTTAATGAAAATAAAACAAACATTCGCTTGAATTGAAAAGGTCATTTAGGAAAACAGATGTTCAAGTTAACGTCTGGTAAATAATTTTCACAATTCTAAATAAATTCTAATAAAAGGAAATCACGAAAAGACAATCAAAGTGAAATGAACAAATAATAAATGAAAGATGTTTATTGCAGGCACGTAGCCAGACTTCTAACTTGGGGGGGGGATGCATTTTTAGGAGGGGCAAAACTAATATTGATATTCTAATATGAGTGACGTTTTGGTTCAGTGTGTGTGTGTACTGATATATAAATATAAATAAGTAGTATAACAATTTCAATTTCTTTTATATAATCTAAATATATTGTTGTGTATTTCGGTAGGTACATGTAAATAACAACATAAGCATAGTAAAGCGCATAAAGCATAGTAAACACAGTAATAATAACATAAAGTTCGTAAAATAAGGTACCTACTTGCTAGCTCTACAGAATTCTATTATAATCTCCTATTTTTACAGTTATTAAAATGCGCAAGGATGCGCTCCCTGTCAATGTTTCTCAGCAAATCTTTTTCAAAGGATATGAGGCAGAGTGAGGTCAGACATAAACGATCGCATTCTTGTTTTGATGCGCTTCACTGAAGAGAATAGTCTTTCAACGGTTACTGAGGTCTGTGGGATGGTAAGGAGCAATTGCAATACTCTATGCACCGATGGAAAAATATCCTGTCACATTGTTCGATTAATTCTGAAAGTCCAAGATCTTCGGTAGAGAGACGTCGCTGAATGTAGTTCTTGAATATTTCCATTTCACTCTCCTTTACCAAAACACCAAACAGTGGACCTAGCTGTTTCAGCGTTTCACTGTCCATGAATGATTCTGATGACGTGTTACACACTGCAGCAGCTTTCATCACTGCACATTAAGCATTTCCAAATCGAGCACGGAGTTCTCCTCTAATGTGCCCCAGCAACTGTCGAAGTACAAATCAAAATCTTCCACTGTACCCACACAGAAAAAAAACGACTCGACGAGAGGCCGATTTTCAACACATCCTCTTTCCCGCCGAGATTAAAACACTGAATTACAGCTACAAAAAATAAATTAGAAATGTACTTCATGTCAAAGAAAACAAATTTCCATTCAAATTTCGAACAGACACGATATTTTTTTCAATTATTAACAAAATATTAAAATGGTTGACAAAGAAACCTAAATGTATTATGATAGATTTAATCTCGTAATTTAATTACGAACCGGGTTGAAATAATAACATTATTTAGAAAGCCATTCTTAACATAGGGGGAAGCGTGGGGAGGGGCTTTGTAAACTATTCTGTACTTTTACCGAACAATGTAATAAACAAAAGATATCGTAAAACTTAAATTTAACTTGAAAATCTTATCTAAAAAATAGCCCGGTGCGTAAACTGCACAAGTACCAAAAAGATAACACCATAAGTGTTCTTTATTGGTAGGGGGTAGCCCCGTATTTACAATTTTTCAATCGATGTATCTTCCCTAATTAATTACCGACTTTTCCTACTTTACCAAAATTGCCAAATTTTCTTTTGTCGAATTTTCCGTTGCCAAATTTTCATTTGCCGAATATTCAGGGCACCCTTTTTTTCTTTCAATTTACAAAATATCTATTTCTTACATTGTTTTTAAATATTGGTGTAAAAATATAAGTCTCGATGTATTGCTTCTAAATAGGGGGTATTTAGAAGCAAGACATCGAGACTTATAGTAATTTCTCCTTTCTCAAATAATATTTATTTAAAAAGAATCTCACAAGACAAGACACGTTTCACAATAAATTTTAATCCAGAACTCTATAATTAAGTTTATAATTAATAATTAACATTATGATTAGATTAACTTTATTGTTTGACGTTGTTTTTTTTTAACTAATTTTGAACATTTTGCTTTTTTGTAAAGACGGGCTACTTTTCGTTAAGTTTTATTTTCTTAAAGAAACAAAAAATGTTAGTTGTGTTGTTATTTATTGTTTTGTTGTAAAAGTTACAGCAATAAATGAATAGAGTTCTTCAAGAAAAATTCCAAACAAATGAGACTAGTTTTTGCTTCTTTAAAAAGAAACTTAATGTAAATAAATCGATTTCATTTGCTTCAAAACAATAGCGTATTAATAAATAGTTATTTAAAAAATATTTATTTATAAATATTGAAGGATCGCATAGCCTCTTAAGTGAACCCCACGATTTTCAGTTATTTAAACATCCAAAGATTAATAATTTTAAAAAATGCTATTAGTAATTATTTTTTTCTAAAAACACATTTTAAATTTCTTTAAAATAGAGTTAACAAAAAAGAAAAGAAATATATGCACTTACATTTATGTTGGTCAACATTTCCTCTAGTCTTTCTAAGAGTAGTTGTCTCTAAGAAAATGAAAATGTAACTAAACTGTTTCAATAACCAAGAATCTTTTTTTATTATTATACTTTTATTCTATCTCCCTATCCACTCTTTATTTATTTTGACATTTCTTTTCACTATTAGTTCACACAGACATGAAAAATCAAAATCAAAGAAATAACTGATGCCAACGTCTTCGACTTCTACTTCTCACATATGTGTGAAAAAACATTGGATTCACTAATTCACTTAATCCCACCCTACATCACAAGCCTTTTTTGCTCGCCTCTTGTACATGGGGTTTATACCCTACCAATGCTGTTTTTTCTTTCAACTTTATCTCGGGTGAAATCTGGGATTTTTTTCTATGTTAATTTCAAGAATTTTGAATGTAACATTCACATTTTTTTAAATTAACAGTTGCAACTGACAACAAAAAGAAAAAAAACGTATTTGAGATTCGTGATAAGATACAAAAATAATTGTTTAAACTAATTCCCAGTATTATTTGAAAATAATTTAGGTTACTAGTATTCATTTCTATCTTTTGAATGAAGACAACACTTTCTTTTATAAATTAAAAAAAATATCTTTCAAATAAGCTGGCAGAACAACAACGTGAATTAATTTTGTGTCTATAATTGATCATTTATGATATTAAATAGTGTGAATTAACAATATTTAAAAATATATATTTGGTAAGTGGACGAAAAAAGACAGATACACTGACAATCTCTTTCACCAAGCAGAAAACAAGTGAAAAGCATCGAGGCTTTGTTTCCCTCACCACTTGATCTGAAACTAGCGAAGTTATGTTTGAGTTTGAGAACGCGTACATTTTAATTTTTTTCTTTTTACAAGGTAACATGAATTTAAATCCTATTTAGATGTTATTATGGTCTATAGATTTATTTTAACTGGTAGTTTAAAATCTGTAAATATTTAGTATGTTATCATTAGTACCAGGAATGGAAAATTAAGTTTTAAACAAAATAAAATCCAAAGAAGCGTTTTTGAAATCGGAAATTATGTTAAAACTTGGTGGGAGGTCCCCTCTTGGTAGGTGGCCCAGGGCCCCAGCCCCTTGGCCCCTTAATCCAGCCCTGCTGTTAAATATATTACACAAAAGTAAATACTGGTTCATAATGAAGAAGTATAGTTGACTACGAAATATAAGAGTATTTATATTCATAATATTTTTTGGATCACAAATTCCAGGGGGTGCAAATGTAATTGCAGGGGGGGGGGGCTTGTCCCCCTCCCTGTCAACCCCTGGCACCCCCTGGCTACGGGGGGGGGGGTATTGGCTTGTTTGTTTGGAAATAAAACCAGTCATGTATAATTAAGTAAAGCTATGCTTTGAACTGTTGAAGAAATAAATTCATCTTTTCTTCAACACAAATGTTTGATGTATTTTCGTTAACAATAAAATATCTAATAGTTGTCTTTGAACGAAATTGTGGCATACAATGCGATATTCGTTTATTCCTCGAATACAGCCATAACGACAGGAAGGACGAACCTGAAATTGATGGAGCGTTCGTTCTGTATATCTGATTGAACATGGTTTATATATGAAGAAATAAAGTATTTGTATAAACTAATATTTTTGTAAAAAGATAATTATTGCAGAAAAAAAATTATTTATGTAAATCAAGCCATGTTTTAATTTACTGAATGGAGGAGTAGAAGCAGCCATGTTTTAATTTACTGAATGGAGGAGTAGAAGCAGCCATGTTTTAATTTACTGAATGGAGGAGTAGAAGCAGCCATGTTTTAATTTACTGAATGGAGGAGTAGAAGCAGCCATGTTTTAATTTACTGAATGGAGGAGTAGAAGCAACCATGTTTTAATTTACTGAATGGAGGAGTAGAAGCAGCCATGTTTTAATTTACTGAATGGAGGAGTAGAAGCAGCCATGTTTTAATTTACTGAATGGAGGAGTAGAAGCAGCCATGTTTTAATTTACTGAATGGAGGAGTAGAAGCAGCCATGTTTTAATTTATTGAATGGAGGAGTAGAAGCAGCCATGTTTTTATTTACTGAATGGAGGAGTAGAAGCAGCCATGTTTTAATTTACTGAATGGAGGAGTAGAAGCAACCATGTTTTAATTTACTGAATTGAGGAGTAGAAGCAACCATGTTTTAATTTACTGAATGGAGGAGTAGAAGCAGCCATGTTTTTATTTACTGAATGGAGGAGTAGAAGCAGCCATGTTTTAATTTACTGAATGGAGGAGTAGAAGCAACCATGTTTTAATTTACTGAATGGAGGAGTAGAAGCAACCATGTTTTAATTTACTGAATGGAGGAGTAGAAGCAGCCATGTTTTAATTTACTGAATGGAGGAGTAGAAGCAACCATGTTTTAATTTACTGAATGGAGGAGTAGAAGCAACCATGTTTTAATTTACTGAATTGAGGAGTAGAAGCAACCATGTTTTAATTTACTGAATGGAGGAGTAGAAGCAGCCATGTTTTTATTTACTGAATGGAGGAGTAGAAGCATCCATGTTTTAATTTACTGAATGGAGGAGTAGAAGCAACCATGTTTTAATTTACTGAATGGAGGAGTAGAAGCAGCCATGTTTTAATTTACTGAATGGAGGAGTAGAAGCAGCCATGTTTTAATTTACTGAATGGAGGAGTAGAAGCAACCATGTTTTTATTTACTGAATGGAGGAGTAGAAGCAGCCATGTTTTAATTTACTGAATGGAGGAGTAGAAGCAACCATGTTTTAATTTACTGAATTGAGGAGTAGAAGCAACCATGTTTTAATTTACTGAATGGAGGAGTAGAAGCAGCCATGTTTTTATTTATATTGTTTTTTGTCTACTGTTCGGCAATTATATTCGATTATTCCAGAATAGGATTGTAGCCAGCCAATCAAAGCAACGTAAAAGTAGTAAGGATAAGTTCTAGGGAACGATCAGTATTTAGTTAGTAAAGGTATAATGGTTTAAAGACAATGACACGGAATTAAAAAATGAAACAATGACTGTTGTAGGTGGAAAATTTATACTATGAAGAAGAAGTCCCGGTGTAAGATGGAGGTTGTGGTAGTAGATTTTTGCCACAACAATATTCCGGTCATAGTACTCAAGAAACTGCAACCAAAATAGCTCTTATCCTTAGTAAGCTGTTCAATCGTTGCTTAAAGGAGAAATGTTTTCCATCACCTTGGAAGACTTAGTTAGTCTGCCCAGTATTCAAAAATATTGGAGACTGATCTTCTGCATCCCAGTACAAACCGATCAGTCAGTCTCCTCTGCGTTATGAATATGTTGCTTGAACCTGTAACAAATCAAGTAGTTGTTAAACACTCCAACGAAAACAATCTTCTTAGTAACAAGCAATATGAATTTCGTCCTGCAAGATCTGCAGCTTACGGTCTGACTGTGATATCAAACAGGATCAGTGAATCTATTAATGGAGCTTTATTTTTAGGGTGATAGCTCTTGATATATGAAAGGCCTTCACTAGGATCTGGCACAATCGCTTGCTCCACAAGCTTGTTAGCTATGGAATATCTGGAAATGCCCTCAGAACCATCAAATCTTTTCTCTCCGATAGAACTATAAAAGTAATTGTTGATGGGCAAAAATGCAAACACATAGCAGTAATGCCATCGTGCCTCAAGGATCCATTTTGGGCCCAACCCTCTTCCTGATCTTCATAAAAGAACTTTCAGATCATATTCTGAGATCATTTGTTGACATCTATACAGACGACATAACCATTTATGGAAGCACTTCGAAGAGCATTGATCATCTAGATATTTCTGACTCTCTCTCTCTCTCTCTCTCTCTCTCTCTCTCTCTCTCTTCCGACTTGGAGCACGTAATGCAATGGAGAAAGAAGTAACTTCTTACTTTTAACGCCTATAAAACCAAGCTTCTCTCTTTTCACCACCAACGCTCGGACCCCTACTTCTCCCCAGTCAAATGAACGGTTCTATCTCGAGCAAGCCTCCTTCTTTGATAAGCTTCTAGGACTGACTCTCAACCCAGACCTGAAATCGAAGACTTACATCAAATCTGTTGCTACGGTCGCTGGTAAAATTGTTGGATCATTCTATCGTTAAAGAAAGTACCTCACCCCAACGCAATTTTCTACCTGTATACGTCCTAAGATGGAGTACTGCTCTCATATCTGGGAGGTGCTGTATGGAGCACTCTTTCCTGTCTTGATAGAGTAAAAAATCGGCTCCGCAACCTAGTGGGGGTCTTTTCTCATCCCTACAGTCTGTAGAACAGAATACCATCAGCCTGCTTCCCAACTGACTACGACATGGTCGTCTTCAAATCAAATGTGAACACATACTTGTTGAGCTGTCCCCTTGGATAATCAATTCCTCTTAAGTAATCTTCTGCCCGTTCAATGCATTGTTTCCGGTCCTCTTGTGGAGGCGATCATCATCCAACTGCCGATCTCTTTATCCCTTATCTATGGGTGACTCGAGGGCCTTGATAAGTGGTGACTCATTAATAAAAAAGCTTACCATAGTGCTCAACCCAAGATGGGCTGTTTTGCTCCTCAGTGTGGCTTGACAGGCAACTGCTTCAAGCTGAGATCAAACCTACAACCGCTTAGTTGATAGTCGGCCATTCTAATCATTCGGCTGCCAGGAGTAAGCAAAATCTCAATACTTATATAAACACTGTCAACTACCTGAGAGTACTTCATTTGTGTTTACAAAGAACTTTGCATTATCGCTAATGGCAATTGGCGATATCACTTACCATAATGCTCAACCCAAGAAGGGTTTATATATGTGTATGTATATATATGGCGACGGCCGAGGGGAAAGACACCAGGCTACAAGTCAGTGGTGACTTGGAAACCGGGTTCAAGCCCTCTAACCGACATAAATTGACATCCCTACATTGAAGATTGCGTAAGCATGAAACATCGATGTCTGTAGGTACAAATAATTAATATTTACTTAAAAAATATTATTATAGTCCCCTTTACAAGGGCTGATGCACTCTGAGAGAATTTAATAATGAGCAGTTTATACTACAGCTTAAATGTGATATTCTAACACGTTTGCTGTTATTGTTGTTGAAGTCTGTTTCTTCTGTTCACTGTATCTCCCACTATTATTATCGAGTTTAATTTCCCCTAATTTCTATACTAATTGGTGGTGGGCCAGAGGAAAGACACAGCGCTGTACTTAGCTCTTCTCTGGCAGCTACTGCAGTCAACCCGATGCCGAACGTACTGGTACTTCACTTCCTCTGAGCAACATCAGCAAGACCGAGAGGGAGATTCTGACGATTGGGCAACTCAGTCTCTCCAAAGATCTGCCCTGGCCAGCGCCCTAGAGAGAAAACTTCAGTTATGCATCTGTATTGGACTAAACAGGGGAGCGACAGTTACTGGTTATAAGCCTACAGCTCAATTGGCGTACAGCTGGCTGCCAGGGGTCGATCCCGACGGTGGGAGAGGTTATTTAACCTCATTGGACAGCTACCGCCCGCCATAAAGCTGAGCAGCCAGTAAGGTGCTATTCCGCCACTGGCCACCTGCTTTACTGGGTGCGTAAGCATGGGATAATTCCAACAAGTGGTCAGAAACCATTGCACCAAACAAAAACAAAAAACGTACAAAGAAACTAGCACTTAGGTTAGGGTGCTGGAATGTCCATACTATGATGACTGGCCTATCTACTGACATACTCAACATCTCCAATGTCCGAAAAACTGCTATCATCAACAACGAGCTACTGAGACTAAGGGTAGACATTGTGCACTACAAGAAACTCGCTTAACAGACTCCGGATGCCTAAGGGAATTAGAGTATACCTTCTTCTGGCAAGGGAAGAAGGAATAGGAAGTTCGCGAACACGGTGTTGGTTTTGCAGTCAGAAACTCACTGCTTCAAAATGTACAACTCTGTGATTCAGCCACTGAACGCTTAATTTCACTGCGTCTGAACACCACAGATGGATCAATTAATCTATTGTGTGTATGCGCCCCAAAACTCGCAGCACCTAACGACACAAAGGAGCACTTCTACACTCAGCTAGATGACACCATCAAGGCATTTTCACAGAATGAGGACCTGATCATACTTGGGAACTTTAATGCGCATGTAGGTGATGAGGACCTGATCATACTTGGGGATTTTAATGCGCATGTAGGTGATGAGGACCTAATCATACTTGGGGACTTTAATGCGCATGTAGGTGATGAGGACCTGATCATACTTGGGGACTTTAATGCGCATGTAGGTGATGAGGACCTGATCATACTTGGGGACTTTAATGCGCATGTAGGTCGTGAGGACCTGATCATACTTTGGGACTTTAATGCGCGTGTAGGTGATGAGGACCTGATCATACTTGGGGACTTTAATGCGCATGTAGGTGATGAGGACCTGATCATACTTGGGAACTTTAATGCGCATGTAGGTGGTGAGGACCTGATCATACTTGGGGACTTTAATGCACATGTAGGTGATGAGGACCTGATCATACTTGGGGACTTTAATGCGCATGTAGGTGGTGACAACGATGCATTGCCAAGCGGCCTCGGTAACTTTGGAGTGGGTAAATGCAATGATAATGGTCAGCGACTACTAGAACTCTGTGCCTACCATGACCTCTGTATTACCAACACATTCTTTGGTGCCAGGCCGCATCACAGGGTGTCTTGGAGACATCCCAGGTCAGGGTGCTGGCACCAGCTTGACCTCATCATTACTAGACGAAGGTACCTCAAATATTTCATGATGTCTAAAGCCTACCATAGTGCCGATTGTGATACGGATCATTCCTTAGTATGAATCAAGGTTAAACTTCAACCCAAAGATTTCTACCGCACTAAACAGGAGGGTATTGCGCGTATAGACGTTAGCAAGACTCAACACCCAGACCGCATGGCAGAATTCAACGTGATGTTTTCCTGTATCTTCAAAGGAGATCACAGTCGGCCTGCATTTGAGCAGTGGGAAACACTCAAGAACGACACCCACTCTACAGCTTTCAAAGCCTTTGGGAGGAGGACAGGTTGTAAATGCAATGACTGGTATGATGCAAATTCTGCTAACCTCGATCCTCTGATTGAGGCAAAACGTTCATCTTTGCTTTCATACAAGGCCAACCCATTTCCTACATCGCTGGCTACACTGCGGTCTTCGCGAGGTGCAGTCCAAAAGGCTGTCAGAGAAGTTGCGAACAACTACTGGACGGACCTCTCCAAGACTATTCAGCGGGTGGCTGATACAGGCAACATGAAAAACATGTGTGACGGGATCAGGAGAGCTACTGGACCCATAATCAACAAAACTGCACCACTGAAGTCCAAGTCGGGTGAAGCCATACTAGACAAAGTCAAACAGCTGAACAGATGGGTAGAACACTACTCCGAGCTTTACTCCACTTACAACGTGGTACATCAGTCTGCCCTGAATGCCATTGATCGTCTCCCCCTGATGCATGAGCTCGACGAAGAAGAACTATCCAGGGCAATAGACAGACGGCCATCTGGAAAAGCCCCAGGAAAGGACTATATTCCAGCAGAGGTCTTAAAATGTGGAAACGCTAACCTTTGATACAGTGCTGGAGAGAAGGTTCAGTGCCTCACGACATGAGAGACGCAAACATCATCACACTCTACAAACACAAAATGGGCCGCACTGACTGCAACAACTAACGCGGTATCTCACTGTTGAGTTTGGTTGGCAAGCTATTCGCACGCATAGTATTACTGCGACTGCAAGTTCTTACTGATCGAATTTACTCGGAATCTCAATGTGGCTTTCGTTCAGAGAGATCAACCATCGATATGATATTTTCCCTACGCCAGCTGCAAAAGAAGTGCAGAGAGCAAAACCAGCCTCTGTATCTCGCCTTTATAGATCTGATCAAGGCGTTCGATCTTGTGAACAGAGACGGTCTATTCAAGATCCTCCCACTAATCGGATGGCCACCAAAACTCCTCAGCATCATAAGATCATTTCACAATGGCATGATGAGCACTGTACAGTTTAACGACGACATGTCTGCTGGGTTCAGGGTGAAGAGCGGTGTCAAACAAGGCTGGGTGTTGACCCCGACACTCTTCGACATCTTCTTCGCCATACTCCTGAAGCATGCTTTCAAGAACACAACGGATGGTATCTACCTTCACTCCAGATCTGACGGTAGTCTCTTCAACATCACTAGGCTCCGCTCCAAGACTAAGATCAGGTCAGTCCAGATCAGGGACATGCTGTTTGCCGATGATGCAGCCATAGGATCGCATCAGGAAGATGGTCTCCAAAGACTGATAGACTGTTCGGCCTCATCATCAGCCAGAAGAAAACCCAAGTTATGGGACAAGCAACCGCCTGCCACCCAGCATTTCAATCCAAGGTGCACCACTGGAGGTCGTTCACCAGTTCCAGTACCTAGGCTCCACTGCATCAGACACCCTCTCATTGGACGTAGAGTTCAACAAAAGGATTGGTAAGGCATCCACAACCCTCTCTAAACTAACTAAAAGAGTCCGGGAAAACAGAAACCTTACCACTTCTATCAAGATGGCCGTCTACAGAGCGTGCGTTCTCAGTGTCCTACTGTATAGGAGTGAGTCCTGGACCACGTACCCAACACAGGATAGGAAACTCCAAGTCTTCCATATAAGGTCCCTACGGAGGATACTTGGTATCACATGGCAGGACAGAGTGGGCAACAATGATGTTCTGCAAAGAGCAGGCATTCCATCCATATACTCCCTACTGCGTGAGGGACGTCTTCGCTGGTTAGGCCATGTGCGCAGGATCGATGATGGGCACATCCCTAAAGACCTTCTCTATGGCGAGCTTGCATCAGGCTCAGGAAAAAGGGGTCGTTCCCATCTCCGCTTCAAGGATGTCTGCAAGCAAGATATAAAGGCTTGCTCAATTGACATTAATACATGAGAAGCTTCTGCAGCTGACAGACCTACCTGGAGGAAACAGATACGCCAGGGATAGATCATCAGTGAGAAGACCCTCCACGATGAAAACGCTGCAAAGAAAGCTAGAAGAGCGAGCCTACAGGCAGACCAACAAGCCGAGGTGACACATTATCCTACAGCTTTCGTATGTCAAGGCTGTAGTAGACCATGCAAATCAAGAATCTGGGTCCATCTTTGGGGGAATGAGGTTAATGAGGTATAGACCATGTGTTAGTATTTATAGAAGGTTTTTGGCGGGAATTATGTACTAAGTACAAAACTATATTTGGAGCTATAAACATTTTAGAATATTATTACTAATATTAAAGTTAATTCTTTAATTAGGGTTTTTTTAGTTTTTATATATAGGGCTTCTAATATATGGAGTTTTTGTTTGTTAGTACTAAATTCTAAGATGGACCGAGATGGGTCCGAGAAAGTAAATTTTGCGTACAAAAAAATCGTAGGATAAATTTCAGAGGAAACATGTTTTTAATCAATGAAACGGGCGGGTGAAAAAAAAACAGAAGAAAATTGCTAAAATTTTCTGTAAGGTCTTATCGTCTGACCCTCTAAGAGGAAACGTCAGAATGATAAAGTAAAAACTAAGAAAATCGAATGAGATATGAGGGGGAAAAATTGTTTAAATTGGAGAAAACGATTACGAAAAAAAAAGTAAATCTCTCAACGTTATGGTGGATTTGAATCATTAAAGATCTCCAACTGATGCTTCAAAATCTGTTATCTACACAGGCTAGGTCGGAATTGTTAATAACTAACGCCTCAATAATATTGAGATAGTAGTTCGACCTGGCACTGTGTAAAACAGAAAACCACCCATCGGAATACTTGTCAGAACAACTATTTGTATATATATATATATATATATATATATATATATATATATATATATGTGTGTAATGCTTCGGGGTTTGTATGTTGAAAAGAAATCAATAACGTGCTCGATCGCAAGTATATATATATATATATATATATATATATATATATATATATATATATATATATATAATTATCCACGGACACGTGTTTCGTCGTTATACGACTCATAAGCGTGGCTGAACCTAGCAATATTCGAAACCTAACGAAAGGTAGTGTTTTCTGTTTGAAAGTATCGCAGACAGAATAAACAAATTAATAACATCTCTCTCTCTCTATCTCTCTCTCTCTATCTATATCTATCTATCTATCTATCTATCTATCTATCTATCTATCTATCTATCTCTCTCTCTCTCTACATACATACATACACACACACACACACACACACACACACACACACACACATATATATATATATATATATATATATATATATATATATATATATATATATATATATATATATATTTCACTTTTTTTTTATATAAATCACTTTTTTTTTTTAAATATAAAATGATAGTTGATATATCGTAAAACCCCACAAACAAGCGACACCGGAACCGGATTTCTTTCGAATTCAATGCTAGTTGTTTTTAATTGCGAAACGCGTCATTCTGTTAAACTTTTATTCGGGTAGCGTCAGTTATTACGTGACCTTTGTCAATCCAGTGTCTCTTCCCACCCCGCCTGTCTTTGTCTCTCTTTCTCTCTCCATTCCCCGTCTTTTTCTTTTCTTTTTTCTTTCTTTCTATCTTTCTTTCTCTCTCGCCCCTCTATTCCTCCTTTCTTTTCTTTCTCATCTTCTTTACTTCTCTCTCTTGCTTTCTCTTCCCCGTATTCGTTCTTTCTTTTTTTCTTTCTTTCTTTCTTTCTTTCTCGCCTTCTTTACTTCTCTCTCTCTCTCTTGCTTTCTTTTCCCCGTATTCTTTCTTTCTTTTTTCCTTTTCTTTCTTCCTTTTCTATTTCTTTCTCTCTCTCTTTCTTCTCACCTGTGCGGCGATCAAATGGGTTGCTCCCCGGTCTCAATTAACTATCAACACAGCGTTGGCAGGGACGCCGCGCAAAGCCTTCCATACATGTCACAGCAACAAAAAAGTAGCAACCATTAAAACAAAAGTTTAAAACTAACAACAACAAAAATACAAACAAACACGTATATAAACGAATATAGATATGCACATATATATCAAAAATAAAATAAGATATGCATAAAAAATAACTTTTTATTCTTATAACAAATCGTGAACCAGGAGACAGAAAATTATTTACCGATTTCTTCAAGAACGTGTCATTCCTGCTGCCAATATCATTCCTGAAGATTTTTAAAAAATAACTTTGGTGAGTACCAAGTCGATTAACACTGAATATTTATTGGTTTGAATTTTATCATTTTAAATTTCTTTTCCTTCGAATGTATGTATATATATATATATATATATATATATATATATATATATATATATATATATATATAGAATAAATTTTTATTTATACAAACATTATTAGTTACATATGTGCATACATGTTTCGGTTGTACTATTCACTGAGAGTCGGGAAGAGTACAACCGAAACATGTATGCACATATGTAACCAATAATGTTTGTATAAATAAAAAAAAATTATACTAAAGAACAGCTCTACTTGTTATTAAGTATTTTTTATAAACACTGGAGTTTCAACGGATTTACATCTACGGAAACGCATTGTATTCAATGCGTGTACCATATATATATATAGTAAGATATGAAAATATATTTATGGCAATTAAGCTACACAGAGGCTCCCGCGTTTCATCCCCAGGGGGAATCTTCAGGCTAAAATTCCCCCTGGAGATGAAACGCAGGAGCCTCTGTGTAGCTTAATTGCCATAAATATATTTTCATAACTTACTACCTAGCTCTACTTACGTATCGAGCACTGTTGAAGTAAATACTGAAAATTGATACATAAAAAATTATATCTCCTTATAAAATTTGATGTGGATACATGAAATAGTGCACAAACATTTTTGTAGGCCAGAGTGCTCTTCCACTAGGGCGCTGGCTTTTCAGTCCACCTTTCTCGACCTTGTGTCGCATCTTGCTGCTGGGTAGATAAATACCACCTGCAGTATTTCTACTATTAAATGCTATAAATGTGATTTAACTGCCCTTATCTTTTAGGTTGGGTCATTGTTTGTCCATTTGTACTCTCTCTATTGGACTGTCTATATGATTATTAGCATAATTAATATTACCTATTATTATTATTATTATTATTATTATTATTATTATTATTATTATTATTATTATTATGATTATTATTATTATTATGATTATTATTATTATTATTATAATGGTGGAACTAACATAATAATTGTTTCATGCGTTTCCTGTTAAAATTGTTGTTTGTAAATTATGTTAAAAATGTTGATGTTTTCACTGAATTTCTATTAGTGACCTAAGTACAAGGCGCTGAAGAAAAACCATTTTGGAAATTATATTATTCAAAAAAATTTTAAAAATTAATACGATTCTCAAACGTCTCTGAAACGATCGTTCGCCAGACCATTGTCGATATTGAATTATTGCAACTGTAATATATAATGTTATAAATCTTTTTATTTAATTATCACTATTCATTCATTCCCTCTCTCTCTCTCTCTACCTTTTGGCCAAGATCAAAGTGTAGTATCTGTTCCGATGGATACTACACCCCATAGACTGGTAATGTCTTGGCCTTCGGGTCTAGATGACGCCGGTCTGTGGGTTTGTCCTGTGGAGTACTAGGAGGTCTACCCTCGCAGGCTTTGCCTCCCCTCTTTGGGGAGGAGTAAGTTTATTGCTTACTGCCTGAGGCGCCCCTACCGGGGAATGCCGACGGGGCTGCCCAGGCATTTTTTGTAGGCCAGAGTGCTCACCTTCTCGGGCGCTGGCTTTTCTAATCCCACTTTCCTGACCTTGTGTCACATCTTACCTTCTGGGAGGAAGATAAATAATATATATATATATATATATATATATATATATATATATATATATATATATATATATATATATATATATATGATAATTTTATTTACACAGACATGTACAAAATCTGCGACACTGGCATGTCGATGTTATCGATCAACAGTTACTATAAACTGAGATCTCATCAGGCAGAGTTAGAATCCGATCTTAACCTCAGATCATAAACATTTTAATGTATTTTATGTAATTGTTTTTATTGTTGATGGTAGCGTTTTCTACTTTGCTTACTAGTATATATATATATATATATATATATATATATATATATATATATATATATATATATATATATATCCGAAAATTCTTATATATATATATATCCGAAAATTCACACAAGTCTGATAATAACCGATGGTGTTCCCTGGAGTCTGAGTGACGTCTCCCCAGTTTTCCAACACTCTCTACCTATTTTTGTCAACCGTTGCAAATCATTTTGCGTTATCGCAACAGTCTTTTACCATTGATTTCTTGCTGCCAACGAACGTTGTTTTTCTCTGCAATTTGAGTGGCAATAAGCATTCCCAAGGTCTCAGTATTCCCCGCACTTCCAATGAAGGTCTGGTTAATGCTTTCCTTCTGTCTTTCCATCTCCCCGCACTGTTCATGACCATTTCGTGTGCCACCTACCGAGGATGGTGCCACCATATAGATGTGTATTTTTTTTGGGGGGGGGGTGTCGGGGAGTAGTTTATGGAATTTCTGTCAGTTTCAGTTCGTTCGATGTTCTTTCTATATTCTTTGTTTTGGTTATTTTATCATCACCCTTCGTTGCATGGTGTCAATCTTCCCTTTGATTCGAATTTCTTCTATTTTCTGGGGGTTTCAGGATTGTTCTTAGTGCTACTACAATTATTGGTATTATGTATGATTTCTTTCTGTTTCATATTTCAATTATTATTATTATTATTATTATTTTATAGTAGTCACAACTTTTGGATGTTTTAGGTGGATTTTTTTTTTTTAAACATCAAGTCAATTCCATTGACTTTAGAAATTCAAGCTGCACCTTAACACTTTCGCCGTTCCTAACAGGAAAGCCTTTCACAGAAATAAATTGTCTCGTCAATCTGTTTAATTCATTTATGGTTGCTTTTCACTATGGTTCCAAGTGTTCCAATTACAACGGGAATCACCTTTACTTCTTTATATTTCCATAGTCTAACTAATTCCCATTTTAGATCTTGATATTTTTTTCATGTTCTTTCTCCTGCACTCTTGTATCAAAGGGGCAGGCTATATCAATGTTTAAGCAAGTCTTCTTGTTTTTGTTTAGAAAGATTAAGTCGGGTTTTGAATGTTCAAGAACCTTATCAGTTTGTATGCACATGTCCCAAAGTAGTTATTATTATTATCATTATTATTATCATTATTATTATTATTATTATTATTATTATTATTATTATTATTATTATTATTATTATTATTATTATTATAATAATAATTATTATTATTATTATTATTATTATTATTATTATTATTATTATTATTATAATAATAATAATAATAATTATTATTATTATTATTATTATTATTATTATCATTATTATTATTATAATAATAATAATTATTATTATTATTATTATTATTATTATTATTATTATTATTATTATTATTATTATGGAAAAAGACAGTCATCCTTTCTGTAAACGCTCACAGGGACAATAAGAAACATTAGAATCAACTTAGAGTGAGAGGAGTGAAAGAAATACATGAATAGCTAAGAGAGAGATGGGTGACTTGTTCAGTTAATTATAAATTCCGGCTAATTAGAACAGTTAAAACATATTTTTTCAAACATAACTCAATCCCAGAACTAGGGTATATTTTAGTATGTATTTTGTCTTATTAAAGTTTATTGGAAAAAATATTTAGGGAAACAAACGTTGTATAATAAGAACAATAATAATAAGAATAAAAACTAGAAGAACTCCTGCCTGACAACACATAGATGAACCAAACTCTTATTTAGGTTTCATATCGATACAATAGTATGAAATGTTTCCGAAGTTAAGGAAACCCTGATAACTCAAAAACTATTCATCTGATCAAGCTGAAATTTTGCATGTTGGTTACATCGAAATTTAGACCATGACCAATTTTTTCAAGGTCAAGTTTTAAGGGCACGATCAAGTAGACATGAAAAGAAGAAAAGGGAGAAGAGGACTGGTAAGTATAGAAGATTATGTGGAAAACACCAAAAATAGAATTGTAAAAATACATATCCCAGAACACAGAAAGGCTGCTTACCACAAGAGAAACAGTAAAAATAAACATTACAGGAAGCAGCGAAACCACAAACAAAAAGACGAGAAAAGAAAAGTGGGATGAAAAACTGCTGCATAGACGATTCATCAGAGTGACAAGACAAGAGACTCACGAAAACAATTGCACATGACTACAAAAAGGACACTTGAACAGAGAAACGAAATCGCTATTGACAGCTGTACAGAACAATACGCTTAGAAATAACTACATTAAAGTTAAATAGAGAAAAACCCAGGAAAACAGTAAATGCTGACTCTATGGACAAAGTGACGAAACGGTAATTCACATAATAAGTAAATGCAGCAAACTAGCTAAAAAAAAAATACAAAAAAAATACACGACTGCGTGGGGAAAACAGTATACTGGGAACTATGCAAACATTTGCATTTTGAACATGCAGACAAATGGTACAGACACAAAGCAGAGGCAGTACTGGAAAACAAGAATTACAAAATCCTCTGGGACATGGAGGTACAAAAAGGTACATCGAAGCAAAGAGACCGGATGTCATAATAGTTAACAAGAAGAAACAAACTGCAAATTTATAGATTTTGCCGTCCCAGCAGACCACAGGGTAAAGATCAAGGACATGGAAAAACGAAGCAAATACACGGAACTTGCCAAAGAACTAAAAGGATTATGGGACATGAAGAAAGTCAATATAACACCAATAATCGTATGAGTACTAGGAACATTCCTGAAAAACCTGGGAAGAAGACTAGGAGAAATTGAAATCAAAAGGAAGACTGAGACTATACAATGGACGGCAATGATAAAAACAGCTCAAATCTTAAGGAAAATCCTGAAATGCGAAAACCAACCAACCTGGTTCCTGGAAGTTGCAACAGAAATCGACAAAAACATAGAAAGAACAGATGAACCCAAGGAAACCGCAAGAAATCTTAATAACTGCTCCCCCCCCCCAATATAAGGCTGATATCATACAAAATAGTCATGAAGGATAAAGGAGGATCGAAAGACCTCCACTAGAAAAGTGTGGAGAGTATTGGGGCCTTAGGGAGGTTTATTGCCACACAAACCCCAATGAAGACAAATGGTCGCTGCCAGCTAGAGAAATCAATGGTAAGCTGCTGTTGCGATAACATAAAATGATCTGCAATGGTTAATGAAAGAGGTGAAGAATACTAGAAATCTGGGGAGATTTGTTTTCACTCGGACTCCAAGGAACACCACCGATTATTTTCAGTAAGCAATCACTGATGTTGACCTGTGTGAGAACTCCTAGTGAGTTGTTGATAATAATATGTTGAAATAGAAATAAAACGAAAACATAGAAAGAACATCCGAGCTGAAGGAAACAAACTGCTAGAAATCTCATAAACTGACCTCCCCTTCCAAAAGAAATGCATCTCATGAAGGATCAAAATGGTCATGAAGGGTGAAGGAGGATGGAAAGACTCAGGAGATAGAGCACCAATCAGACCTCCCCTGAAAGGAGGCTTATTGCCAATAATGATAAAATTCTAGAGAGAACAAATGGTTGTTGTCAGCGAGAAGTTAATGGTAAAATGTTGCAATAACACAAAATGATTGGTAACATTTACGGAAAAAGGCGGAAAGTACTGGAAATCTAAGGAGACTTGTCACTCAGACTCAAGTGGGCAATCACTGAAAATGACTTGTGTGAAAACTCCTAGTGAGTATATATATATATATATATATATATATATATATAGTCATCTACAGACAGACTGTTTCGCAGTTCTTCAGTATGGCTAGACTAGCACCTCTCCCTAACCAGTCGACACTCTATCCATTCGGCCACAAGAGAAGCACTCGTAAATGATATCTACAATGTCTATTTATATAAACACTGATTGCTGCTTCACTGTGCTCAATCTGTTTATTTACAAAGAGATTTGCATTACGCTAACATCAGAAGACATCACTCATCGACAGTGTTCGACCCAAAAAGGGGGGTTTATATAGTTATACACAGAATATATACACATATATATATATAAATATATATATATATATATATATATATATATATATATATAATTAGAATTAACAGCACTTTAAGAGTGCTGAGTCCGTTGTTAAAGACTTCAAGAAATGCTATGGAAAGTAACAGTTTGAGTCCACGAGACCAAAATTATGATCAGTGGTTGTATTGTTGGCAAGCTCCCCAAAACAGGAAAATTCCCCTCCTAAGTTTGTGGAAAGGAAGTCGAGTGCAACTCAGTTTTTTGTCGTCTTGCAAGCATTGAGTGCACAAGAAGTGCAGTGGAATTACTGATAGGTTGAGAGAGAATAACCAGTTTGAGTGCAAGAAGTGTAAGACAATGGAAAAGAATGAGAACTCAAACGTGGAGAAACTATATCTGATGGTGAAGCTATTGACGTTGCGAGAAGTTTTGTTACCTCAGTGATACCATTGGAGCACAGGAGGGAGTAGGTGCTTGTCTGATTGAGTAAGTTCAGAGAACTTCTGCCATTACTAACCAACAAAGTGGTACCACTGTCGACCAAGGGAAGAGTCTATCAAGCACGTGTACACAGTGTGATTAGGCATGGAAGTGAAACCAAGCCAGTTGAGGACATGCGTTGCATGGAGAGAAATGATATGAGAATGATACAACGGATGTGTAATATGAGTTGTAAAGACAGATGATCTCAGAGATTAACTCTGGGCTTTGATGGTATGGCCACGTTGAAAGAATAGATGAGAGTTCTTGGGGTAGTAGATGAGTTGAGGTAGCAGGTTCAGTTCACAGGGGAAGGCCAAGAAAAATATGAGTGGAAGTGATAAGAATGGACTTGAGAGAAAGAGGGCTACATAAAGACATTGCCAGAGATAGGTTAGTTTGGAAGTCAATTTCTAAAAGTTGTCCAATGCATGCAAGCATGTAAAACGGAATATGATGATAATAACCAGTATTTAAAACTATTTAACCCACAGAGAGAGAAAGGGTGGGAGAGATATATTGAAGAGATGATGATGATGATGATGATGATGAAGATGATGATGATGAAGATGATGATGATGTTGATGATGATTTTATGTCCCACAAGATATAATCCAGTAAATCCTTACTGTGTTTATATAAAAGTGTTTAATAATAAATAGAGTCGTACATTAGGTATAAAACTGTATTTATACAAACGTTTTTGGCTACATATTTGCAGATATATTTCGGTCCAAGCTGTAAATCAGCTAGACCTCCTCAGTTAAAGTGGATGCTAAGATCGAAATGGGAGAGCAATTCTCACCAGAAGCAAACATTTAAAATAAGATTATTTCAAATGACATATTAGATAACTGTTCAAATGTTTCTACTGTTTGAATTCTTTCTTTCTTCTTTTTCCTTTCTTTCTTCTTTATTCTCTATGAAGATCAGGACCCTTTAGAAATTAGGCCAACCTTTTAGTTTTATAACACGCTAGGTCTGCTTCCTTTATTTCCTTTTTTCCGCCAATTACGTTAAGACTATACAACTTTATTTCCTGTCAGTTAAATAAATCTCCCCAGATTTCCAGCACTGTCCACATTTTTCGATAACTGTTGGGATTGAGATATGTTGGAAAAAAATTCCATTTTTATTGTTCTACTTCGCCGTAATTTGCTAATAACTCATTAAGTAAGCCATTAAGTTTCTATCTATCAATCTCACCGTGTGTGCTATTTGGTCCTCCTAACCCCTCGTTCTTATGTTGTAGGGTATCTATCACTCTCGCTAGTCACACACACACACACACACACACACACACACACACACACACACACTATCTCTCTCTTTCTCTCTCTCTCTTTCTCGCTCTCTTTCTCTCTCTCTATCGATTTATTAACAGTCGTAGGTAATAAAGCAAGGAAAGAATTTAAAAAATTATAATCATCCATTATAAGTAAAAGAGAATATCACTACAAGTAATACTATTTAACTTGTAACGGGAAAGAGAAAGAGGAGGAGAAGGGAATAAATAGCGAGCAGAGAGAGTGTTGCATGTACGCGTTTCGTATACTCGTCCCAGAAAGGGCCGTGGCAGTTCACATTTAATACTCGGCATTTTTAAAACATCATAAATCACATAGTTCATATATTGTTTGCATACCTTTAGATTTCTCCCTCGCCGTGTAGAGGGTCGCCGTCTCGATGTCGTCTAGTGGATGAATTCTTTCTTCTTTCCTTCCTGCCGTAAACCCCGCCGTCCATTGTCTGCAACAAAAGCTTCTTGACCGACTCACCAAACTCCAATCTTTTCTCTTTCAATTCTTTTTATTTCAGGCGTTAGTATTTAATCAGCTGGGAGATATTCACTACGTCAAGAGAGAGAGAGAGAGAGAGCAGATTACTACTTTATCGTAGTTACTTAACACTTATTTCCTTAACCATTCATGGGGGGAGGAAAGGATATCTCTCGCCTGTATTTTCTTAGGGAAATATTTCCCTTATCTGTTGTAGTTTACATGGTAACAATCACGTCTCATCGGTTTGCCTCCAAAACCCAGACTGGCTAAACTCGCTTCTCACAAAGAACGAGTGACGTCACGGATCCCTCTGTTTCCTACACAAGGGCCTGTGACGTCACAGAGCCTCTCGCAGGTGCACATTGATCCTTGATTTGGGATCTCGTCACACGGTGACCTTGTCACGTCTGTGATTTCCGACTGTGAGAACAGGCCCCATTCTGCACTCGACTGCCGGATCCACCCCGCATTAATTCGCACAAGTCAAACCAACGATTTCCAACAGATACGTCCATTCCCATAGGACCATTATCCAACAAGAAACTAATTTTAAATTTTGTTATTCTCACTTCTTCTCATTCAAACAATTTAACCCAAGCTCAAAGACTAACCCGATAGGTCACATTTTCTCTAGTATATATTTATGGTTAGAAGAATACCCGTCCCAGGACGAGTCATTATTCAAACAGAAGTTTTGCACCACTTTTATGTCCTTTACGAAGATTAAAATCAAGATATAATGATACTAAACCTAAAATATACAATCCTTACACCCATTACATGACATGATTACATGATTTTGATTCTAGAAAATGTCTAAAATTTAATGCTTAAGCTTAAGGGGCTTTAAGAAGAAATTGAAATTCAAAAAAATCTTGCTTAATTAGTGTCTATATATGACATGGGTCAAATATAATGCAAATCTGAAATATTTGAATTTTCAAATGGTAGATTGTGTCCATATTTTCTCCACTAAAACACTTTTCAAATACTTTAAAGAAACTGCAATTTGAGGAATATTTATTAATTGTGACTCATACCGATGGTTAAAACTTTACAAAATTCGGGAGTATCTGAATTTTCAAAAAGGGCTTTCACCCCGTTTACCCTCTTTGCATAAAACTAAACACATTAACGGATCATTATGAATTTTGGAACAAATCTGCTAAGCGTAAGAGGTTCTAATATGGGCTATATTTAGCTTTATTTAGTTTCCACCGCATTGCAAGCAGCCTTATCTATAAAATACCTATAATGTTTATAGTATAATTCAGTGGTGTAGGAGAAATAGCAAGAGCATATATATATTTGTATTCAATGGACACTGGTAGGCATTGGTTTGATCTTCAAACGGTACTTCATTTTTCATGGAAACACTGGAAACGCAGGCAATAAGGTTCAAGATACAAAATGTGATCGATTCATTAAACGTCACTTGATGAATCGATCACATTTTTGTGGCCTCAGTTTCCAGTGTTTTCGTGAAAGAGAAAGTACCGATTGAAGATCAAACTAATGTATGATGTCCATTGAATAAAATTAAATTATATATATATATATATATATATATATATATATATATATATGAGTTTTTTCATGCCTTTTGACTTACCGTTTTATCAATACTTCTTCTTAACATTTTCTCGTCTTCCTTTCTTCGATTTTGGGTCAAAATGTTTTTCAGCAATGTTAAACTAAGACTATATAGTTTTCTTAACTGGGCTGTGAAACGCGCATAAGAAAAATAAATAAAACAATGAACAAAATAAAAAAAAATTTGATTGTAAGACGAAGGAAAAAAATAACTTTTTCATAGTATTATTACTTTTAAATCAAGGGACGCCACGCAATTTGAACTGTTCCTTATCTACAGTAAACCCCATAAAACACCTGCTCCCAACCTCGAACCCCATATTACTATTTTTATTCTTGTCTTTTCCTTTCTATAAGTATCAATTTTTATATATTAGATAAGGAACAGTTCGTTGTGTGGCGTCCCTAGATGTAAAAGTAATAATTGCAGTAGTAGGGTAAAAAAACAGTATTCACACCAGTAATTGAAAAACTTGAAAATCTTAATGAAGATTTGATTTATACATTGGCCAACAAATAATCTTCACTGAAAATATAATTAAGAGCAAAATTCGAATTTGCAACATATTGTCACCAAGATAATAACAAACTCGTCAACTGGCCGATCAACAAACGAATCTTCAGATGTCAACATTTGTCGATAATACAAAATAAGAATACATTCTGAATTACAAAACTCGTCAACTTTTGATGAACAATTGAAAAATTCCATCAACCGACAAAGAAAAAGAAATATCCAATTTCCAAACTACGAAAAGTAAATTAAGTTTTCAAATACGGTTAATCAGATTACACAATTCATATTTCGTACGGCGACGACAGACAAATCATTCCAAAAGATGAGACCTATTCTTAATAACATTTCGCTTTTTCTCCGCATTGTACAGTGACAAGCAAACGAGCAAACGAGCAAACAAGCAAACAAGCAAACGAGATAACAAGCAAACGAGCAAACGAGATAACAAGCAAACGAGCAAACGAGATAACAAGCAAACGAGATAACAAGCAAACGAGCAAACGAGATAACAAGCAAACAAGCAAACGAGCAAACAAGCAAACGAGATAACAAGCAAACGAGCAAACGAGATAACAAGCAAACAAGCAAACGAGCAAACAAGCAAACGAGATAACAAGCAAACGAGCAAACGAGATAACAAGCAAACAAGCAAACGAGCAAACAAGCAAACGAGATAACAAGCAAACGAGCAAACGAGATAACAAGCAAACAAGCAAACGAGATAACAAGCAAACGAGCAAACGAGATAACAAGCAAACAAGCAAACGAGATAACAAGCAAACGAGCAAACGAGATAACAAGCAAACAAGCAAACGAGCAAACAAGCAAACGAGATAACAAGCAAACGAGCAAACGAGATAACAAGCAAACAAGCAAACGAGCAAACAAGCAAACGAGATAACAAGCAAACGAGCAAACGAGATAACAAGCAAACAAGCAAACGAGATAACAAGCAAACGAGCAAACGAGATTACAAGCAAACAAGCAAACGAGATAACAAGCAAACGAGCAAACGAGATAACAAGCAAACAAGCAAACGAGCAAACAAGCAAACGAGATAACAAGCAAACGAGATAACAAGCAAACAAGCAAACAAGCAAACAAGCAAACAAGCAAACGAGATAACAAGCAAACAAGCAAACAAGCAAACGAGATAACAAGCAAACGAGCAAACGAGATAACAAGCAAACGAGCAAACAAGCAAACAAGCAAACGAGATAACAAGCAAACGAGCAAACGAGATAACAAGCAAACAAGCAAACGAGCAAACAAGCAAACGAGATAACAAGCAAACGAGCAAACGAGATAACAAGCAAACAAGCAAACAAGCAAACAAGCAAACGAGATAACAAGCAAACAAGCAAACAAGCAAACAAGCAAACGAGATAACAAGCAAACGAGCAAACGAGATAACAAGCAAACGAGCAAACAAGCAAACAAGCAAACGAGATAACAAGCAAACGAGCAAACGAGATAACAAGCAAACAAGCAAACGAGCAAACAAGCAAACGAGATAACAAGCAAACGAGCAAACGAGATAACAAGCAAACAAGCAAACAAGCAAACAAGCAAACGAGATAACAAGCAAACAAGCAAACAAGCAAACAAGCAAACAAGCAAACGAGATAACAAGCAAACGAGCAAACGAGATAACAAGCAAACGAGCAAACAAGCAAACAAGCAAACGAGATAACAAGCAAACGAGCAAACGAGATAACAAGCAAACAAGCAAACGAGCAAACAAGCAAACGAGATAACAAGCAAACGAGCAAACGAGATAACAAGCAAACAAGCAAACGAGATAACAAGCAAACGAGCAAACGAGCAAACGAGATAACAAGCAAACAAGCAAACAAGCAAACAAGCAAACGAGATAACAAGCAAACGAGCAAACGAGATAACAAGCAAACAAGCAAACGAGATAACAAGCAAACGAGCAAACGAGCAAACGAGATAACAAGCAAACAAGCAAACAAGCAAACAAGCAAACGAGATAACAAGCAAACGAGCAAACGAGATAACAAGCAAACAAGCAAACAAGCAAACAAGCAAACGAGATAACAAGCATGATCCACAGTTTGAGTAGTATAAGATATGCACTTTTGTAATGTTAACTCGAACAGCCAATATACCAATATAAAAGGGTTTCCCATCTACATTAGAAGCCACTTACCAAACTTGTACCTACCTATCTCATTGTTCAGTAGTAAGTGAACAATGAGATAGGTAGGTACAAGTTTGGTAAGTGACTTGTAATGTAGATGGGAAAATGGCCCAGGACATACTTTTGCTACCATTGCACTCATTGAGGTTAACATTGTCATCATTGATATACTACTCGGAATAGTTCATTGTGTATAAAGAAGGGGCGTTAGTACATTCTGTACAACAAGATTAGCGACTATACTTGAACACAGGCAAGCTTAAATAAAACAAGCCACGTAAACAAAAGCAAACGTCGAGTGTCGAGTGGTTATTGTTATCTGATAAGCGTTTGGAATGAATTAACAAGCTCAGATCGATATGGCTTATCTGAAAGACGGCTACATCGAATGACATTCGATTAAAGTAAGTGGCAGAAGAGGGTAGGGGGAAGCGGATTGACCAGTGGTCAGAGGATAGACAATCTGCACGTTTAACGATTACTCTCCCCACACACACAAAAAATGCTGCCCATGGAATTGTTAATCAAATACACAGTCCTTTCTGCAATCCAACTATATTTTGTACAAATGAACGTCAGTCTCTTTCTGACTTGTCCACCAAGGTTCAGTCATGAATGTCCAACAGTCTTATTAAACACGCTTTATATGACAGATCGACTTTATAAATGAATATTATATAGGGTAAATTATGATGAAGTTTCAAAGATTTTGACATCAGCCATCTTTTTAGTATTATGTGTTTGTTATGCCATCTTCTTACTATCTTCTCATTCAAACTCTTCCCCTCCCCCTCTTCCTTCTCTTCTTCCTTCTCTTCCTTCTTCTCCTCCTTCTCTTCCTTCTTCCTCTTCTTCTTTTTCTTCTTCTTCTTCTTCTTTGTTTGCAATGTCTCTTTGGGGGTCTCCACTTCTCAACTCTCGTCTCAATTCAACCCTTAAAAACATTTACACTATTATTAATACAAGATCAACATACAGATCAAATTCTGTTCAATATTTCATCCGATAGCCCTCAAAAAGGTCTCTTAATTCATCCATTTCTATTCTAAAATGTTCTATGCTATTGTTGCTCTTAATTTGATCCAGAACCTATTCTAATACTCTATTACTCTATTAGAAAAAAAACAACAACAACAAATATTTGGTTAATAAATTGAGATTTTAGATTTGCCTTTGACGTCATCTTAAATACTTTGTATGCATTATTTAGATTTACATTAACCTTCAACCTTCTTCAGATACATTTAGTCAAATTTAAGAATGTTTATGTCGAACATCAGGAACCTGTACAGAATTTAGAACTGAACCCTTTACGGGGTAGATTGTTCTTATTCCGGCAGACCTAACCAGGTAAAAGTGACTGGGGAATAGACTAGCGCTGGTGCCTTGTCCTCAACTGTGTTTCCTGGAGAATCTCTGACCAGATGACCGGTCTTGTTGCACCGATAACAACATTGACGGGTGGTTTGCCTCCTCTGTATGCAGTCTTATACGAAATTATTAGGGCTATTGCATTTATGACACTTATAATCAGATCGGCTATTGCCACAGATGGTTGAGTGATTCGAGCAGGCTGTGCCGCAGCTACGACTAGTTTCTCCATTTCAATGTTGTCTTTTTATCAATGCTCGAGCTCGAGTTAACAGCTCTTCTAAGGTCACATGATTAAGACTGGAAGAGGACTGCAACAGTTTTTTCACAGGATCAGAAAGCCCTGTACAAACATGCACACCATCACATGATCTGGTATTCCTCCAAATAGGGCGGACAGTTTCCGCAAATCCGCCAAACACACATTTACGGTCTCACCTGGACGCAACAAACATGCCTCAAACTTCTCCTATGCCGTAAATATGTCATCGACAAATGCAGTAAATAATGAATGCTTCTTTAATTCATGCTGCATCGGATTTCTCTTCTTTAGTTAGTTGTTGGTAAACTGCAAACGCTCCCCCAGTTAGCCGAAGTGGGATGATATGTCACACACTAATTCCAATTTCTCAATCCATTTAATGACTTATCCAGTCCCATCAAGCTCAGGAATGATCTTTAAGTCGAAACGGCTGTCCATTTTAGGCCGAAATAGTTTATAATCTAAGCGTAGAAAAAAAAATTTCCAAAAAAATTTCCATCACCATCACTTTCTCTCTGCAGCGAGTCAATTTTTAGAGGGCAGATTCTCTGAAAATTGACTCGCTGCTTTCCACCCGTCCTTTCATTTAAGAAAGTTGGGCTCCACACATGGAAATAAGTTATACACATATGCAGATCAGTCTCAATTATAAAAGTCTATAATTATGAAGAGAGCCCTTTTTTTACTCTGACAGATGGACATGAACGACATGCGAAGAATTTAATTGTTTTTAGCTGGTAAATGCTTCTGTTTATTGTCACACATTAATACATTCAATATATGTATATATATATATATATATATATATATATATATATATATATATATATATATATATATATATATATATATATATTAATACATCTAATACATATATTCAATATATATATATATATATATATATATGTATTGATACATTCAATACAACTGCAAAAGTAAACAAATGAATCAATTCTGTATTCAAAGTGTATTCAAATATCAGATGGACATGTACTGAATGTATTACTCTATAAATAGATGAAAGCTCTAACTTGTATAGCCGACAGAATTATTGAGCTTATCAGTGGATTTGGAAAAAACCTATTAGAGAAAGCACAAAACTATTTTCTTTTCTTTCATATGCATTAAAGAATTAACTTCGGTAATAACTCAAATTATTCTCTCTCTCTCTCTCTCTCTCTCTATATATATATATATATATATATATATATATAGTCTCGGAAGTTTCTCAACCATTAAAACTATATAAGGAAAAAAAAACAAAAAAACATTTTAGTCCCAAGTCGTTCAGTAGAAAATCACTATATAAAATACACAAAAAATTAATAAGAGCTTTCAAATATTTAGGACTGAAAATAGATATAACCCAAATTGTAAGGAAGTAACTTATTTAGATATTATCCTGAACTTGAAAGAGGGGATATACAAACACTTTAATAAAGACAACCACACACCACGTTATATTAACATTAGATTCAACCACCCGAAGTGTATAATTAAACAAATACCTAAAACGATTAACACTAGAATGAATAAACTCTCGGCAAATGAGACATTTTTTGAAGCAAATAAACACTTATATAATAGAGCACTAGATAGCAGTGGCTACACTGAAAAACTCGAATATACCACGAAGAAAAATAAAAATAAATCCAAGAATAGAGGTTGGACAATAATATGGTTCAACTCATTTTAATGTCACCTATCCAACATCAACATCGGTAAAGCGTCTATTTACAAGCATTTTAACGCAAACAATCCACTAAGTAAGATATTCAATAGGAAAACAATAAAAATTAGTTACTCTTGTACCAAGAAGCACACATAATCAGAAAATATTAAATAATTCTAATAACATTAAGGCTAAAGTAAATAAGTGTAATTGTCAGGTGAAGAATAAATGCCCACTAGATGGCAATTGTAAAGTAGAGTGCATAGTTTTTAAGGCCACGATATGTCCGGAAGATAAAAACAGGGGCAAGAAAGTATACATCGGCATTTCCACAGGAAACTCATTTGTAAATCTAGAACTTAAGAACAAAACGGAGTTAGCAGAAAAATGGTGGCTACTGAAAAATGAAAACCGGACACCAGTGGTTTCTTGGTCAATCTTATTTTATTTTAACATTCCGAATGGATGTAGACAAAGGTGCAATTTGTGTTTGGAGGAAAAAATAAGAATCCTGAAATACGAACACGGTAATCTTCTGAACAGAAGAGATGAACTAATGGCGAAGTGCAGGCATAAATGTAAATTTAAAATAACTAACAACTCATAATCCGAGATCGATTAAGATTAGTAGCGGTGGATATACTGAATTGGGTCTGACTAGATTGTTCTTATTCGTTATCCTTTATCCTTTAATCACCTTCATGATTTTTTATCTATGTATCTCTTTATTTCAACATGATCAAATAAAATCATAATTATTAGTATAAAGATCTCCATTATTATATATGTGTACATATATATGTGTATATATGTGTGTATTCGTATGTATATGTATGTATATGTGCAAGTGTGGGTGTATATGTATGTATATGTGAATATGTTTGTATATGTGTATATGTATTTGTATATTTGTATATATATATGTATATATATGTATGGATGTGTATGTATGTATGTATATGTATGTGTGGGTGTATATGGGTGTGTATGTGTATGTATATATGCATATATATATATATATATATATATATGTATATATATATGTGTGTGTATGTATGTGTATGTATGTATGTGTATGTATGTATATATATAATTATAAAAAAATGTTTTTGAGATGAATAAATAATTTATTTTAAAAACAAATAATCTGCGTTGTGCAAGGTTTTCTAAATATTTTATTAAAAAAATATCTTTATTATTGCTACCCACCCAACGCTTAAAATTGTGTGACTTTTCAAAATTTCCTTCCACGCCGACCACGTGACACACAGCCATATCGACACTTTTTTCACTTCGTCAAAACACCTAGACGGATTTTTAACTTGGCTACGAGAATGTCTCAACCAAGAGGAAAAAAAAAAAGAAAAAGAAGAAATATTCTTCTGAAGATGGTAGATTTACCGAAAGTACTCAAGTTTATGCAAAAAAAAATGTTTTTGAGATGAATAAATAATTTATTTTAAAAACAAATAATCTGCGTTGTGCAAGGTTTTCTAAATATTTTATAAAAAAATATCTTTATTATTGCTACCCACCCAACGCTTCAAATTGTATGACTTTTCAAAATATCTTTCCACGCCGACCACGTGACACACAGCCATATCGACACTTTTTTCACTTCGTCAAAACACCTAGACGGATTTTTAACTTGGCTACGAGAATGTCTCAACCAAGAGGAAAAAAAAAAAGAAAAAGAAGAAATATTCTTCTGAAGATGGTAGATTTACCGAAAGTACTCAAGTTTATGCAAAAAAAAAATGTTTTTGAGATGAATAAATAATTTATTTTAAAAACAAATAATCTGCGTTGTGCAAGGTTTTCTAAATATTTTATAAAAAAATATCTTTATTATTGCTACCCACCCAACGCTTCAAATTGTGTGACTTTTCAAAATATCCTTCCACGCCGACCACGTGACACACAGTCATATCGACACTTTTTTCACTTCGTCAAAACACCTAGACGGATTTTTAACTTGGCTACGAGAATGTCTCAACCAAGAGGAAAAAAAGAAAAAAGAGAAAAAGAAGAAATATTCTTCTGAAGATGGTAGATTTACCGAAAGTACTCAAGTTTATACAAAAAAAAATGTTTTTGAGATGAATAAATAATTTATTTTAAAAACAAATAATCTGCGTTGTGCAAGGTTTTCTAAATATTTTATAAAAAAATATCTTTATTATATAATTATATATTTTATATTTTATATTTTTTATATATTTTTATAGCTGATATAGATTTACATATTTTTAATATTTTTATAGGTATTAGTAATATTGTCAATATTTTCTTAAATATTATTATTTACTCACTAGGAGTTATCACACTGGTCATCGTCAGTGGTCGCCCACTGCCGACAACCTGTGGTATTCCCTGGAGTCCGAGTGACAACAAGTCTCCTCAGGCCTCCAGTATGCTCCACCTCTTTTCGTTCATCACCGCTGATGACCTTGCGGTAATCGCAACAGCCACCTACCAACGATTTCCCGCTGATAAGGGTCATTGGTCCCCTCTGGGGCCCGAGTGGCAACAAGCCTTCCCAAGGTCCCAGAGCTGTCCGCGCTCTTCCAGTGGAGGTCTGGTTTGCGCTTTCCCTCCTCGACCCTCTGTCCATAATTTTTGTGGCGTCAGCCTATGCTTGCGCCTCATTCGTGCGGTTGTATTTTCCCCGGTTCTGTTGTCTTGTGCTTCCATGTGTTTGTTCTCCATTCGTTGCTTATGTGGGTTGGTTTCCGCATTCGAGGACATTTCTCAGGATTGTAGCTGTTTTGATCATTACTGTCCTTTGTATGGTCTCAGTTATCCCTTTGATTCCTATTTCTCCTAGTCTTTTCTCCATGTTTTTGGGGACTGTTCCTAGTGCTCCTATGATTATTGGTGTTATACTGACTTTTTTCATGTTCCATATTCCTTTCAATTCTCTGGCAAGTTCAGTATATTTGCTTCTTTTTTCCGTCTCTTTGATCTTCACTCTGTGGTCTGCTGGAACTGCAAAGTCCACGATTTTGCAGGATTTTTCTTTCTTGTTGATTATTATCATATCCGGTCTCCTTGCTGTTATGGGTTTGTCTGTTTGTACATTCATATCCCATATGATTTTGTGTTTTTCGTTTTCTAGTACAGTTTCTGGTTTGTGTTTGTACCGTTTTTTTGCATATTCGAAATTCAGTTGTTTGCAAATTTCCCGGTGTACTTCTTTCCCCATGCTGTCATGTCTGTTCTTGTATTCCCTTTGAGCTAGCTTGCTGCATTCACTTATTATATGATTTATCGTTTCGTCTCTTTGTCCACACAGTCGGCAATTGCTGTTTTCCTGATTTTATCTATCTTTGCTTTAATAAAGTTTGTCCTAATCGCATTGTTCTGTGCGGCCGTCAGCAGAGTTTCCGTTTCTCTATTCAGGTGTCCTTTTCTTAGCCATGCCCAGCTGTTTTCATTGGCTTCATCGCTTGTGAGTCTTATAAAGCGTCCATGTAGTTGTTTTTCTTCCCACTTTTCCTTTCTTGTCTTTTTGTTTCTGGGTTCAGTACTTCCGGGGTTGATTGTTGGGCTGGTGTCTCTTGCTGTGGTGATCAGCCTTTCCGTGTTCTGGGTTACATATTTCTCCAGCTCTTTTTTGGTGTCTTCCACACAGTCTTCTATACTTACCAGTCCTCTACCTCCTTCATTTCTTTTCACGTAGAGTCTGTCCGTGTCGTCTTTTGGGTGCAATGCATTGTGCATAGTCATTAGTTTTCTAGTTCTTTGGTCAAGGTGCTTGAGTTCTTCTTTGGTCCAGCCTATGAATGGTCCAGAGTATCTTATTAGTGATACAGCCCATGTGTTTATTCCTTTTTCTAGGTTTCTGCTATATAGTTTAGTTTCTAAGAGTTTCCTTGTTCTTTGTAGATATTCTTTTCCAATCTTCTCTTTCATTTCTGTATATTTGATTGTGTCTGCTTCCAGAACTCCCAGGTATTTGTAGCTATCTTGTTCTCCTAGCGCCCTCATCTCATCTTGGTTGGGGAGTTCTATACCTTCTGTCGTCTCCAGTTTTCCTTTTTTGATCTCTAGCAGTGCACATTTTTCTATTCCAAACTCCATTTGGATATCCTGGCTGAATATCCTGGTTGTGTTTATCAGCTTTTCCAGTTCTTTTTTGTTTTTTGCAAACAGTTTAAGGTCATCCATGTACATCAGGTGGTTTATTCTTTGTTCTGTATCCGTAAACCTGTATCCGGCATCACACTTTCTGAGTATGTAGTTGAGTGGCATCATGGCTATTATAAACAGTAGTGGTGATAGAGAGTCTCCTTGAAAAATGCCTCTCTGTATTTTTATCTCGGATAGGTATTGTCCTCCGGCTGTCAGTTTTAGTCTCCATGTTTCCATCGCTTTCTGGATGAGATTAATAATCCTGTCTGGTATCTTGTATATCTTTAAGCATTCAATTATCCATGTTTGGGTGATTCTGTCGTAGGCTTTCTTGTAGTCAATCCATGCCATGGTTATGTTCTTTTGTCTGCTCTTCACCTCCTTCAGAGTCTTTTGATCAATGTATAATAGATCATGTGCCCCTCTTTGTCCTTTCCGGCATCCTTTTTGTTCCTCGGGGAGCAGTCCACGATTGTCCAGAGATTGGTAGATTTGTTCTCTCAGTTGTGCTGTGAGAATTTTCCACATTATTGGTAGACATGTTATCGGTCTGTAGTTGCTGGGGGTCGTTCCCTTTTTGGGGTCTTTTTGTATTAGTGTTGTTCTTCCTTCCGTCATCCATTCTGGTACGTCTGTTTTGCGGATACATCCGCTCAGTTTCTGCGCTAGTCTTTCATGCAGGGTCGTGAATTTTTTAAACCAGTATGCATGTATTCCATCGTGGCCTGGTGCTCTCCAGTTTGCCATTTTTTTTAGGGTTTTCTTGATCGTTTCTTTGTTGATTTCTGTTTCGGTTCCTTCTTCGATTTCCTGCAGTTCATCTCTCATGTTTTTCAACCATTGGGCATTCTTGTTGTGCTTTTTTGGTACTTCCCATATCTTGCTCCAGAATTGTTTTGTTTCTGTTGGGTTCGGTTGCTCTGTTGTTGTTTTTTCTCCATTTACGTTTTTGTAGAACTGGCTTTCATTGTTTTCAAAGGTCCTGTTCTGTTTGCTCTGTTCTGATTTGTACCTGTATCGTCTCAGTCTTCCTTCTATTGCTGCTATCCTTTGTTTTATTTCTTCATGTTTCTCATTTAGTTTTTCCTTGTGTTTCTGATTTTTGCTTCTTAATCGTTTCATGTCCTCCTTCCTTCTGTTCACGGTTTTAGCTTCTTTGCGAAGTTTGGTGATCTGGGTTTCCAGTCTGATTTCCCATCCAGGTTTTGTCGGTCCTCTCTTTTGTCTATTCTCTTCGTTTCTTAGTTTCATACTTACCGATTTTGCCCCTGTATGTATCAGGTTGTTTAGGTCTGTAATAGTTTCTGTTGGAATGTGTGTGAGGAGTCTGTTTACTCTTTCTGTTTCTGCTTGTAACTTCTTTGCTACTTCATTCCTGAGAGATGGGAGTTTTGTTTTGTTTTCTAACATGTATCGTCTAATGTTCTCCACTTCACTTGCTTCTTTTTCGTTGAGTTCTATCTCAGCAGATTCTGTGGTTCCGCAGTCTTCTATCTCCCCTGGTTCTGTGATTCCGTAGTCTTCCAGCTCTTCAGTTTCAGTGTGTATCTTTTGCCCGTCCTCTTTCTGTGGTCTCTCCTTTGGTGGTGTTTCTTGCTCCGTTTCGCCATTAGCCTTCTGTCTGATTTCCGTCAGTTCCATCTCCGAGAACCATCCTCGCTTGAGGATCTGTCTTGCTTGATTATTATTATTATTATTATTATTATTATTATTATTATTATTATTATTATTATTATTATTATTATTATTATTATCATATAATCTAATGATTTATTTAAATTAATTAAATAAGATACTAATAATATTATTATTATTCTTATCATATAATCAAATGATTTATTCAAAATAGTATGGACTTACGATTAATTTCTTCAGAAAGCACATTAACCTTAGGATGAATTAAATTGTTTTATTTTTGGATTGGTGTGGACTGGATATATATACATATATATATATATATGTATACATGTATACTTGTATATATATATATATATATATGTATACTTGTATATATATATATATATATATATATATATATATGACATGATTTATGACCTTGGTTATCTGATGATGTATTTTCAGCTTTTTCCTTCCATATATCCTTCCACCTCCAAGCTGGTTTCTTAGTCGCCAGACGGATTACTTTAATTTCCGGCTTTCAGAGACGATTTGAGGGAGCTTAGGGTTGGGCGGTTGGAGGGGACCTAGACAGGCTTACCTGGTTTATGATGCCTCACATTCCTTCCCAACTCCCTACATATCGTCCGTGGTAAATCATACAATTTTCCTCTCTCTCTATATATATATTGCTTTTTCTCCCCTCACTGTATTACCTTCCGTTATAAACTGTGCAATTTCCCCCTCTCTCTATATATGTATATATTAAATATGTTGTCACTCTCCTCCACCTCGATTTACGTCTTAAATAGTTCATTTCCCCCTCTCTCCAGATATGTATTAAATATGTTATGGCTGTCTCTATATGTATATTGAAAAGGTGAGTGCGAATTTCCTTTTTTTCATTTTCAAAAATGTAATCATCTCGCTTGGAGTCGAAATAAATTATTGAACCAGTGATTATGTGATTCCATGTTATTTTATTTTAATTTTATTCTTGCTCTGTTTAATACATTGAGCTCTCATACCCGGATTTCCTTCTGGAATTTATTTCACTCTAACACACTATATATATATATATATATATATATATATATATATATATATATATATATATATATATATATATTAACTTAGTTCACCCCAAACAAGGCAAGTTACCATTGTAGACGTTAGGGGGCGACTGAGGATTAGGGTGAAAATTTAGGGGGTCATCCTAAATTGAGAGCTGTGAAGCGAAATAAGTGTTCACATTAGTTTTAAATTTCTGCATGTCGGTACAATCTGGGAAACAAGACGCAGGGGGAGTTCCAAAGGCCAGCAGTTTGAGATAAGAAGATATTAGGGTAGAAGGCTCTCTGGCATCTAGGGACCTCCACAGTGAATGGATAGTGTTTAGCTGATTGTTGAGTTGGTCGAGTGTATTTACGTCAAGGAGGCACCAGAGTAGCAAGTTCATCGGAGCACATTCTATTGGAGTACTTGTAAAACAAGCACAAGGATGCATATTGCAGCGATGGGACATGGGCTGGAGCTTGGTGGATAGTGAGGGACCTATTAGATTAGATACTCTCTTTGGACCTTGTCTAAGAGCGATAAATTAGTGGATGGTGCACCATCCCAAATGTGGCAACAATACTCCATGCATGGGTGGATTGCGGCTTTGTAGAGATATAGGATAGTGTCAGATGTGAGAAGTTTACTAGCACAGTAAAGGGAGCCCACTTTCTTTGCAATGTCTTCAATGTATTTATTCCAATTCATGTTACGTGTGAATGTTAGGCCGAGGAGTTTGAATGTTGGACTATTAGGTAGGGTGTTATTTGTCATGGTAATCGGTGGTTGAAGAGGCTTTTTATAGTTGTTGAAGGATAGGAGCTTGGTTTTAGCAGCATTAAATGTTACCATCTATTTATGACTCCATTCCACTACAGACTGGAGGTATACCCATCTCAGACACAATGTCAGCAGGAAGGTCGTTTATGAAAATCAGGAGCAATACGGGTCCAAGGATCGATCCCTGGGGTACACCTGCATTTATGTCATGTTGTTTGGATGAACGGCCATCGAGGACAACCTGGATCTTTCTTTTGGATAGGAAGAATCTAATTATATTAAATATTCGTCTTGTAATACCATAAAAATTAATTTTTATGAGAAGACCTTTATGCCAGACCTGTCAAAGGCTTTGGATATATTTAGTGCTACCGCCCTAGCCATACCTGCCTTGTCCAGTGTATGGCATATGTGTTCAGAGATGACCGTTAGGATATCCGCAGCAGACCGTACTTGCCTAAATCCATATTGATGGTCAGAAAGATGTTTAGCATTAACGAGGTGACAGACTATCGCTAGATTGATTAAGATTTCAAAGATTTTAGTGAAGAGCAGGAGTAGACTGATGGGACGATAATTCTGAGGGGCAGTTCTATATCCAGAATTCTTGAAGACTGGTACCACAAAGGAAATTTTCCAGCTATCAAGGAAGCAAGATTCGGCAAAGCATTTGTTGTAGAGTTTAGAGAGGACAGGGGCCAGTTCAGCAGAGCATTTCTTTATTACTACTACTACTGGTATAAGATCAGGCTCACATGCTTTGGAGGTGTCAAGGTTTTTTATGATGTTCCGAACATGAGATCGGGTGATGAACAGGTCATCAAGTGTGGCTTCAGTCCAAAATGGGAAATTTTGGAGGGAGTGGTTTGCTGAGTCTAATGTGGAGTTTAAGGCGAAACGCTGGACAAGTAGTTCAGTCTTATCAGTTGGATAGCGGGGGAAGGACCACGGGAAGGTTGGCAACATCCCTAAGTGAAAGTGATACTGTGGAACCGACTGGATTCGAACTTGGAACACCCAGGTCTTCAGTCCGTATCGTTATCCACTTAACCACCGTCACCTCCCAAAAGGCTCTGCTGAGATGGGACTACTAATACTTATGTTTTTAATAATAAATCTTTTAAATATTATCTACGTTTTATCTTTGCAGAATTATCAGTGTAGTGATAACCATTCAAGCTACGTACACGATACGAACTCCGGATTGTCCATTGTTCACCAAACTAATTATGAGTACCTAGTTTCTGTGACTGAATATGTTTTCTGGTCATTTCTGTATACCTTGACTTAGCTTCATCTATTACAGTCTTACAATGATGTCTTGACACTATAAGTTTTTGTCTATTTGTAGTTGACTTATGGCAGTTGAATTGTCGAAACGCTTACTGCTTCTGAGCAATAGCAGGTGAACCATTGTGGAGAGTGGGGCTTGCTGTAAAATTTTCGCATTGGAACATGTGCTTCAATGCCTGCTTTGACCAATTCAGTTACCTCATTTGCACACTGATCAGCAGGGAGAGAAAAAGTTTTACTCCATGGAGTGTCTCTGATGTGATCTCTGATGCTTCTCAATCAACCCGCTTGTAGTATCTCGTCGCTTTGAGCAACGGCTTTAGGGTGATATAAACCATAACCACAAGGTGATCAGCATTCCCAAGCAGGCTATGGGCATTCGTCGCACAAGCTTTGGACAGTGAGGTCAAGAACAGGCTGAGAAGTGAGGCTTGCTAGTCCACACGATCAGGGAGACGGGTCGAGAAAGTGATAGTCTGTGAGAGGGAATCCACTATGGACAAAAATATGTGGAGTTACCAGCTGCGTCTGTATAGTTGGAGAATCCAAGCCAGTCACGATGATGTACATTAAAATCCCCAAATACATGTATTCGTGCACTCGAGTCTCATGAGAGTGCTGTATCTATGCTTTCAGAGAAAAAAGTTATGTAGGGTACAGTCCTGGGTCGAAGGAGAACGGTATAAGAAATATAAGTAACTAATGCTGTGCTGTAAGGTTAATCTAAAGCCTATGTTCTCTTGTAAAGGGGGAGGGTGTTCCGAACATAAACTCCTAGCCTGTGCATATATTTGTCAGAGTCTTTACAGTAGAGTGGGAGGTATTCAGTTATGTCAAAATCGTGTGAGGAGATTGAGGATTGTAGGTTTGTTACACTTAGTGCTAGGATATCTGGGGAGTTTACTAAGAGAAAGATGTCTACATTGCTGTTGATAGAGTGGGGAGGGCAAAGTGGGTGCTTTTTTGTGCCAATAAGCTCACACAACCAGACCACTAGTCAAGACTTGATCCATGAGGGTTGTGGCTTCGGTAAAGACCACCAGCGATAACTGTAGGGTCCCTTTTCCATGCATGACATGGCGCATACAGTTACCCACGATATTATACAACTTTTGATGAGGCAACCGCTCTTAGCACTACCTTCTGCACTACCAGACAGAAACAGCAGCCAGACAAGCTGTCTAACCTGTTGGAACAAGAGCAACCCAGACTAATCATGTGAGACTTAGTGACAAAAATTTTCCCCACTTGCTCAGATAGAGAGAAAGAGCAACAGCATTCATTGTCCTAATCAGGAAACAAGGACAATCACTGGGTGTGTGTAAGGTGTCTGCGCTAGTACGTCTAGACAAAGAAGGAGTGCAAAGGCCGGGGGGATAGGCAGAGCCCATCTACTCCTTAAGAAATTTTAGGTTTGCAAATCGGATATTTTGTTCGAAACTCCAGCTGTAAGAAGGTTGTCGATCAGGACTAAGGAGGCCTCCCTCCCTCAATGATTTACTGCTAAGATGTAAGTAGTCAGTAGCACAGTTTTTATATCAGAGTTTTTCTTCTCCTAGATGGATGACCTGACAAGGTCTACATGTCCATCAAACCGAGAGGGGTATCCTGCGCCCGTAAACTAGTCAGGTATTTCAGAACCTCCGCAGGTATTAAGAAAACTTGTTGTATATATATATATATATATATATATATATATATGTAGATTAAGTTTGCACGTCATCTCCCAGAGATAATAGAAAATTAGAGATGAGTTAACCTCTCATAAGTAAGAATAAGACGGGAGGGGGTTATCCTTTTATGAGTGGTAAGACCTTTTTTCCTCGTATTTAAGCTACCTATTCTTTACTATTTTTTTTTCATTTAACCTCAAGAACAATCGAAACAGGCATTTCTCTGACCAGTAGGGTGAAAATAAGGCACACGGAATAAAATAAATTAAATAAAAACATAGAAAATAAATACAATTAAATAAGATAAGTTAAAATTAATAAAAATACCAGTCATATTTAAAGCATGCAAAGTAAACTTAGCTGAACTTTAGTGAATCTATTCAAATTTTCAGGGCAATGTGCTGGCAGCAATTATTTGTAGACTAGCCACTTTGCAAATGATCTCGTGAGAACAAAGATACCATTTATCTAATGAATTATCAACTGAATGTAGTTCCACTCAGTCAAGTGGTCATAAGGCCATCGACCTGATCACCACACTACAAGATGATTACTGCACCACAGAATTATCACGTAACATGTAAATTAGGGGCCAATATTAGATTAGGTGCAAAATATGTTCTTTTTCTTGTTGTATCCTTAGTCTGGGAATAAAAATTATGCTGTGCACACGTATTAATGTTACCCCATTTTATTCTGATCTTTTCTACTACGTCTTCGTGATTCATGTTGTGATCTACCTCTCACAGCTTAACAAAGCCCATACACCATATTACATTTGCTTTTTAGGGAAATGTATGTGTGAGTTAATTAGAAGTAGTAGTTTAGCTATGCTGCTGGATTGCTTGCTTGCTTTCGCGCGAAAAGTGTCAATGAGTTTTGGATCAAGTGGACGATGCCGTTTGTTGTGAATATCTCAAGTAGTATTTCTTCAACAGGGACATAAAGAAAAACTGTTGTTTTTTTTAGGTTTTTACCCTCATTGACAGCCTTAACCTCTTTTTATGTAATTTTTTGATTTGGTATTCCAGTCTTGTTTTCAATCCGGCTTTGTTCCTCCCCTCTTCTGGTGGAAGTATTTTGATGTCTCGTAATTACAGATTCAGCTACAGCATAGATAGATGTGTAGCAGTTATATGACAAACGACCTATTTTCTTTTGTATGTACATGCAATCTATTGCGTAGCAATAAGTTGTAATTTGGTTGGTGAAAACAGGCACCTCCAAACTCACATATTGATACATAGGTGATTAGCACATCATTGTGCATGTGCACTCACGGCTTTCCCTAATTTCCACCCAAAGCTGGATGTGTGCCGAATACGACAATCCGACAATGTTTCAGTTAAATAAAGATTGGTTTCTATTATTGTAGAAAAGACGTTGGTGATTTTATTTCGAACTCTGGTGACTCTTTTCTTATTCAATTCAAGTTAGATACATACAGACATGGCCGACTCAACCAAATGGCTATCTTCCATCTCGACACTCAACCAACCAACTTTCCACTCTACAGAGGTTTTGAAGTCTGCTGAGATGTGTGGGAGGAGTCTGTTCATCTTTTCCGTTTCTGTTTTCACTTTCTTCCAATCTTTTCTCCTTTGGAATGGTCAATCAATCAATCTTTTGAGGGCTGTTGACGTCTATGTGCGCAACTGGTTCTTTAACTAGATACCCTGGTATTACTACTTATTACTATATATATATATATATATATATATATATATATATATATATATATATATATATATATATATATATATGAAGAAGAATGGAAAGGAATTAGAGAAGCAAAAGCCAAATCAAATTTCAATTCAATTGCTCAGAGCAAGGTATATTCCGCAAAAAGGCAATTTATTCAAGTTAAATTTTCCTTAAGCCAGGCTTTTCAAAGATCAAAATCTTATCATCAGAGGAAGTCGCTGGGATAGATAAGTTGGCAAAGGCCAAGATTTAAAATTTGAAAAAGTAAAATAAAAGTTGTAGGGAAAGAAACACAGGGCAAAACTCTGCCCGAATGCAAGCAAATGTCCGATTGCTAAAAAGTCCGGTGTCGAACAGTCCAGCGGAGAAAATGAAATGTAGATAGGTAGGTCGTTAAAAGGCACGAGAGGTGGTGAGAGAGGATTCGAAGTTAAATTCCAAAGACCACAACTTCAGGTGCGGCGAAGATAGAATGAATCCAAAGGGTAAAAAGTCCAAAAAGAGGTACGTTCGTGGATGCAGGCAAGGCTCAGTAAAACGTGAGGTGGAAAATATTCGCCATTAAAAAGACTTCCTGGGCTAAGATATCATGGAATGTGTTTTAAAATGGGAAAAAGACAGCGGAAAATATTTAAAAGCTTGCCCGTTGAGAAAACCGACTTGTAATGAAGAAAGGCAGAAACTCATATGCGACCAGTAGGCAGGAAGGGAAGGAGTGAGGGGTGTGGAGGAGGAGAGAGGAACGGGTGCGAAGGAGGAGAAAGGGAACGGGTGCGGTGAATAAGTGCGGTTAAAACTAAGAGTGTGAGTGTGGGGGGTAAGTCGCTTGAAGTTGAAATTGGATGTTAGCGCGAATTAGGGTTCAACTAGAAAAGGGATAGAATGGTGTGGGGGTAAGTCAACGAGTGCTGGGAGGGAGAGTTAAAATACCAGAATGTATCGGGGGGGGGGGGATATGAACAGGGTTCGGGGTTTAGTTGTTTAAACAGATGACCTTACTTATAAACAATGAGGCAAAATATATTTGAAGGGTAGAACTAGAAAAATAAAAAGTAAGAATAAAAATTAAAAATTAAAAAATTAAAAAAATTAAAATAGAAATAGAAATAAGAAAATAAAAAATGAAAAAGAAATAATAAAATTAGTCTTAGGCTCGCAAGGACAATTATGGATTGACCGATAAAGAAATAATATAAATAGTCGATAGAATTGGAGCTCGAGAGTGAGTATTAAAATAAGGAAAAGGTAATTTGACCTCGAGTAAATATCCGGAATGGGAATCCCCAAGGTGGTTAAAGATATGGGTTGAAATAAAATATGTTGTTACGGGACGCTAGTGCTTTATGGATGTAGGAAAATTAAACTTTGAATCAAAAAATGTTCAGAAAAAGATTAATTAAGAAAATTATTAAATAGGTTAATGATGGCAGAAAGAAATATGGGACATACATGGTTAAAGTAGTGACAATAAATTAAACCAGAGTGAGAATGGAGATCGCAGTTAAAAGTAAATATTATGGGGGTTAAAAGATGTAGAATGAGGGCGGGTTGGGGGTTGAGCAGGGTCTGAGAGAAGTGAGCGAAGGGCGAGGTAAACAAGGGGGGAATAATCGAGGCTATTAAAAGAGTGAGAAGAATTATTTAGAAGTAATAACAGGAGGGGAAAAAACAGTAATTAGAATGCACAGAGAAAACGGTAAGGAGTTCGATATCGAAGTGTGCAAAGGGGATTAAGAGTAGATAATGCGAATCATCAAGTAAATAAAAGGGCTAGGGTTTAATGTGAATATGGTGGGTTAGTTATCAGGTTGAGAGGGAAGGATAGAAGGTTGGAAGTGTTGATGGGAAGCGGACGAATGTATTAAAGGAAGTTAAAGGGGAAAGTAATAGAAGTCATATAAAGGTTATACGGTTAAGGAGGTTAAGTACAATGATTTAGGGGGTAGTGGGAGAAAGGTATAAAGCTAAGGGAATTGTGAAGCTAACAGAATTTATGGGTAAATTTTTTTTAAGTTAAGAGAAAAGCTAAAGGGATGAGGAAGATAAATGCAGAGATTATAGAACAGCAGGAAAAGAACTATCGGAAAAGAAATCCGAGATGTAGGGAGGGAATATCCGAGATGATGGGAGGGTATTTAATCAAATGGAGGAGGGGTGTCTGGGGGATTACTATGGTTGCTATACTTGAATTTACGTTTATGCCTGCAACTGGAGATAAGTTCATTCTTAGAATTAATAATATTTTTAGATTTAGTAGCAGTAGCTATCATAAAGGTTTCCAATGTACAAAGTTGGCAGTGGGATGCACCCGGGGTATATGATTTGGACTTTTTAAGTATTGACCAGTGAAGTGAATAGGGAGTGTTTTTAAGATTGAGGTTTCTAATTAAATTGGAAAGTGAAGTGCCAGTGCTATTATCGTTGCTATTTTTAAAGGAATAAATATGGTTAGAGATCCGGGTCTTAATGGGGAAAGAGGACGCCCCAATATATGTGTGTATCTTGAAGGGTGGTGCTATAGTTGCATTGAGATTGCTAGTGGTATTAGATGAGATTTGGGTTTGGAGATTCAAGTTATGTGAGGGAGGTTGGTTGAAGAAGTAGGGCGGAGCGGATATGGGGGAAATGTCAGTTAGTCCATGGGCACTATCTATTATTGGGGGTGCTTGGTTAGAGGTATGGCTGTATATGTTGGGGTCAAGAGGAGAAACGGATTGGGGTTGTGGGGAGATGCGGAATTCGGGTGGAGTATGGGAACTGTGATTGCTCACAATATTGGTGGAGCGGGGGAATTGTTTCTCAGTACAAGCGTATATTACGTCCTTCTGTACACAATTGTTGTTTAAGGGACAATCTCTAGGTTTACGGCAGTTACAAGTGGTGAGGGGTGCGGTGGGTGGTTGTTGTTGGATATGTTTGATTTTCCTATTGTTAGAGGTTATGATAGTTTGTTCAATATTGGGCATTGTAGAATAAGATATTTTAATAGAATTTTTGTTAAGAATAGTGCTATATATGTGGGGGTGCTTAAATGATCTGTCTAAAATTTGGAAAAATTCCTTAGGTATATTGGTTTTAACATTACCGCTGAAAGGCGGATTGAACCAAATGTTATTCTTTCTTCTAAGTTTTCTTCTTTGTCTGTGCGCCTGTGGGTCTGCCCGATTATCAATATTGTTAGTTCTCATGGGCTTATTAGCATGTGTTTTGATTTTCTTAGGTGCAGATGTGTTAAACTTTTTACTTCTATGCGCAGTCATGTTGTGCGTAATAATGCCTGAGGGTTTGTTAACTTGGGTAAGGGGGTTGCAGTTATATTTAATTTTGTGATTGTAGCCTGAGTTTAGCAAAGCATTATTGTAGAAGCTAGAATTTTGATCGAAGATAGATTTATTCGCAGATAGCTTAGAGATTCTGTTAGATACTGAAGGGACTATTGAGTTTATGATTGATTTAGGGTGGTTAGATAGGCTATGTACGTAGAAGAGGGTTAAGTTAGGTTTATGGTATGCATATATAAATTTTTATATAAACAAACATTTTGTCTACAAATGTGCATACATGTTTCAGCTGCGACTTCATTTTTAGTCCAGCTTCCACAGGCTGCAGTAAATATAATGAAAAGATAAACGAAAAAATGTCTTTTCAGTATATTTTCCTGTGATCTGAGGAAGCTAGACTTGAAATAATTTTACAGCTGAAACATGTATGCACATATGTAACCAAAAACGTTTGTAGAAATAAAAATTTATACCAAAATATATCTGTACTTGTTAGTTATTAAGCATGATCTTATAAACACTGTAGTTTCATTGGATTAAAATCTATGAACCAAAAAACATACACCCCCACACACATGTATATATATAAATAAATAAATATATATATATATATATATATATATATATATATATATATATATATATATATATATATATATAAGTGCTCTCGAAAGCCTGCTTATACTGGCTGCTGACTTTGCCATTTAAGACATTAATTTACTCTTCCATTTCTAGACAATGTGTGGTGGCACATCGGTACACGCTCCGACTACTGAGTTAAATATGAATTTCATGTGACCGGCCGGGATTGTCTCCTCCCATACTGATAATTGCAGGTTTGACATGAAACACATGTTAATATGGGTTTATTTGAAAAATATTTTTTATAAATAATTATATATATATATATACATAATTATTTATAAAAAATATTTTTCAAATATTTTATACAATATGAGAACAAACAATTTTAAATCGTAGATTAAGCAATATTTCATATATATATATATATATATATATATATATATATATATATATATATATATATATATATATATATATATATATAAAAATATTGCTTAATCTACGATTTAAAATTGTTTGTTCTCATATTGTATAAAATTCTATACTAGGTCTACTCAGGAGGCTATTGTCGTCCAATATATGTACTGCTACTTTGAGACGTCTTACTCTCTGTCTATAATTTCTACTTAAATCCATAAAGGAAAATGGTTTTCTTTTTCGCTCCATGTTCTTCTAACTTCACTTTTAGTCAGCAGCATTTTGTTGTATATTTTTCTACATTTCCACGTTCGAGAAAGGCGCATCTTTTTATCATGTGCAAAATTGTCAATAAATCTGATACACTCTACTTCCCTTGCTCTATCTTGTTCATCCCTTACATCTTCATCTGCAACCAAAGACTCAAACTAGTAAAGACCAGTGATCCCATGTTTTGATAGCCTTTGGAGACTATCCTCTGGCGACGTTGCCCCCCCCCCCCACACACACACACACTAGAAAGGACTAGTTGGAATGTTGTGGGAGGTGTATTTTGATGATCGTCTCATCAGTATGATCCTGAATGAAATTCACACCTACCAGATTTTTATCGGTGGGATTATCTCAAAGATAATGTCAGTAAAAACAATTCCTAGACTCTTCCTGAATTGAAATGGGCCATCACAGACAAAATCAGTCAAGAGATGTAATAACAACGTGTGCTTAAAATGCAGAGGTGCACATATAGAGCATATCACGTCTGTTGTGATGTGTGGGAATAGTTTCTTCACTTTTTCCGTCTCTGTTTTTATATTCTTTAAACCTTCTGCCCTTAAAAATTCTCAAACAATATTTCGAAAGCTGATGTCATGCAGGATGATCTTCTCACATACTGCCGCATTCTGTCTGCTAAAATATCTGTCTGTTGATGGTTGCTACATGAACCACAACTATTTGTAAATGATGGCTGCTACATGAACCACAACTATCTGTAAATGATGGTTGCTACATAAACCAAAACTATTTGTAAATGATGGTTGCTACATGAACCACAACTATCTGTAAATGATGGTAGCTACATGAACCACAACTATTTGTAAATGATGGTGGCTACATGAACCACAACTATTTGTTAAGGAGGGTTGCTACATGAACCACAGCTATCTGTAAATGATGGTTGCTACATGAACCACTACTATTTGTTAATGATGGTTGCTACATGAACCACAACTATTTGTAAATGATGGCTGCTACATAAACCACAACTATTTGTAAATGATGGTTTCTACATGGACCACAACTATTTGTAAATGATGGTTGCTACATGAATCTCAACCATTTATAAATGATAGTTTCTACATGAACCACAACAATTTGTAAATGATGGTTGCTACATGAACCACAACTATTTGTAAATGATGGTTGCTACATGAACCACAACTATTTGCTACATGAACCACAACGTTCAGATGTAAATGATAGAGGGATTTTTTTTACTAAGGTTAGACTCCACTAGATCCACTGTGTTCTTATTATGCCCATCAACATTAACACAGTTACCACATTAATGGTGCGACACTCTGTCATGCACAGACGGCCATTCACTATAGATAGGCTAACTATAATGTGTAGTTTCACAAAAGTGCATTAAGATGCATCACATGGTGTTCAAGTCATAGCGACCAGTCGAGGCAGTCATGGAAAACCATCTCAAAGATACTACCTCTCTGCATTGATCCCTTAACCTTAGGGATAATTGTGTCATTTTATCCTCGATCATGGGTTTCTTGAACCATTCACTTTCTGCTGTTCCTTTCTCTGAGTTCTGTGTGGAAGTTAGCAGACTTGTTCCATAGGTTCAAGTAGATCCTTTGTGTTAAGGTTTTATCGTAATAGCATTCCATTACTTGTCTATTTTCCTGAGTGGTTCATTACTTTGCGATGTCTTTACTTTAATGTATTGCTCATTTTTTGTCTGTGATATGCTGTTATTTGAAATTAGAAGGATCAACATTTGCAGGATGTCGAGTGAGTCCACAATGTTGATAACCGAGGGAACTCCTGCCAGTCATGATACTCAAATCTTTCTTCTGATACCCAAGGCTTTTATTATTGTTCATGAGTTGGTGTATGTGGCAATATCGAGTCTAGGTTTAATTGCCCTGTGGTCCTGTCACAGTGTTTGACTATCACATAAAGAGGTGCATATCACACACACATAAAATTCATTTCTACATGTCTTATTTTCGATTTTGATACGTAGTCACCCGTGTCTTTCTTTTTGTTTGAATGTCTTTCCACAACAACATAACGAATGGTTTGATTGATTTTACATGCCAGAAACTGGTGTCACATCTTCAGATATGTTCAAAAGAATTCAGTTATTTGTGTGCAACAATTGCTGTATGACTGATTAACGCATATAAGTATGCAGTAATCGATGGAGCTTATCAAACAAATCGATCATATGTATTTAATCATATATATATATATATATATATATATATATATGTGTGTGTGTGTGTGTGTGTGTGTGTGTATGTGTGTGTGTGTGTGTGTTTGTATGAGAAAGACAAAAGGAAAAAAATTAAATACAGGAATAAATCATCAAAAAACGAGAGATTTTACCGGTTTCGTTCGGATCAGAAACAGTGAAGATTTAAAAATCTATTAAATAATGGCAAAACATAGAAAAAAGAAGAACACACAATGAGCACATGCTTAAATATTAAAAAAAAACAAACATTTTGCAGCACGTGCAATAGAAACGTTAAAATGGGAAAAAAAGAAGGTAAAGAAAAAAGAACATAGATGAAAAGTGGTAAAAATGAATTGTTATTTTAACCAGGATTGGAGTTTGTAAAACAGTGGCGACATATGTGGCATTGTTTCAGTGCGGTTTTTGCCAGATGTTTGGTTAAGGAATAAGATCCGAGTTTAAGGTTTACTTTAGATGTTGAGGAGAGAAGTATTACAGCGTGTTTGATGCACTTGTAGCATGAGAGAGAGTATTCGATGTTAGGGAGGGTGCAGTTTGTAAAGTCAAAATTGTGGGTAAAAGTTTTTCGGTGTATGACTAGTGTGTTAGTGGGATTGTTATCTTTGAGGTCCTGTTTGTGTTTGTAAATGAGAGATTTTATATTTCTGGCCGTTTCACTGATATAAAACATCGAACATGAGGCACATTTTATTTTATAAATGTCGGCTATAGAAGAAGTGTTCTTAGGGGAAGGTGGTGGCGGGGTTTGGTCTTTAGTAAATCCTTAATTGTTTTAGAGATTGATGTTACTATTTTTATGTCAGATTTGAATTGTTTTTGTAAGGAAATAGATATGGGATTATTGGGTAGAACTATGTAAGATTTATTTTTATCAATCAGTGTTATTTGTGCTGATGATGTTCTTATGAGGGGAAATCGTTGTGGTGTTAGTCTGTTTTTTGTTGTGGATATTAAAGGCTTTACATTTAGCATTTCGGATGAACAATTAAGGATATTTTAAAACTTTGTAAGTGTTCTGGGTATAGATTTCTTCATTGTGGAGGTCAACAGGGCTGCAAATTCTAAGAGCTCCGGATTTTATTCTGTTGTTGTGGTTGGAGTAGAAATGTATAAGACCATTTTTATTCGTTGGTTTTCTATAGACTGAGAAGTTTAGGCCCTTTGGGGTGGTGTGCAGAGTGATATGAACGAGGTTGAAGATGTGATTATTTTCTAATTTGGAGGAGAAGGATATGGTGTGTGCAATTTTATTAAGTTTGTCGTCTATGCCAGGAAGATTAATGTGATGTGGGTAGATGAAGAGTGTATCATCGATATATCTAAAGTACCCACTACTTTAGATATATCGATGATAGACTCTTCATCTACCCACATCACATTAATCTTTGTTTGGGGTAGGATGGATTTGAAGTGGCAGTTCTCTAAAAATTCCAGGAAAAAACAGGCAAAGACTCTGCTGTAAACCAAACTTTTGTTTGTAAAATGTCATTGTTGTGTGATTGAATCCCATAATTTAATAATTTGGATGGTTGGGAAGGGGAGCTTAATTTTGGGTTTAATGAGATGAATTTTGAAGAATCTAAGGCATTTGGCTATAGGTACGTTAGGGTAAAGAGATTTGATATCAAAACTGGCCATAGTGAAGTTATTCGTATTGATGTGTTGGAGTCTTTGTAGCAGATATCCAGAGGTTTTTTTTATATAGGCTGGAGTAATGGAACCGAGGAAGAATAGGAGTATTTCTGCTAATTTTCTGGCTAATTTATGTTGTGTGCTGCCGATACTTGATATGATGAGGATGTTCGCTTTATGTGTTTTTGGTAGGCCATAAAGCTTTGGAGTTTAGGGTGATGTTTCAGACCCAGGAAGGTTAGTCCGCCGAAATCTTTCTGACGTCACGTTTGAAGTATTGTGTGTATTTGAGTATTTGCTATGGGGGAGTCTTCGTGTAGATATTGTCATCATTTAGTAGGAGCTTAATTTTTTTGTAAAATTAGCAGAAATACTCCGTACCCCCCTTCTCCTCGGTTCCATTAGTCCAGCCCATATAAAAAAATTCCGGAGTTTATATACATAAATGCACAAGATTTACTCCTAAAGTAATTAACCGATCATTATGAATTTTGGAACACTACTGTTAGACGTAAGGGATCCAAATGTGGGCTATATTTAGTTTGGTTTAGTTTTATGCAAAGAAGATAAATTGTGAAAATTCAGATACCTTCGACTTTGTGAAATTTTAACGGTAAGTTTTCGACATCAATTAATAAATATTCACCAATTTTCAGTTCTTTTTGAATATTTTAAAGGGTCCTATAGGCACAACTTCCCATTTGAAAATTCAAATGTATTAGATTTGGATTGAATTTGATCCATAATCATTAGACACCAAATAAGTAAGGTTCCCTGAATTTCAATTATTTATTAAGAACCCGTAAGCTTAAATGTTAGACATTTTCCAGAATCAAAATCATGTATTAGAATAAGCTCAGCATTATTCATTCATCTACATATACATACATATTTATAATTAACGATAAACCCATTCTCAGCATTAATATAGTCTTTCAACTTAACTATTATTTCCATAAGATTAAAATTATAACGAGTAAAAACATCAGAATGTCTTCATTTTTTGTCTTATAGGTTTTCTCTCTTTGGTGCATCATTCTTTCCACAACAGGAAACACCTTAGTTAAATTTCTTTGAATCAAATTGTATCCCTCACGATTCTATGACTCTCAGACAATATTGCGCCATACAATATATAGGTCGAAATTTCAGTACTCTTGTGTGGCATTCGTGCAATATCAAATGGAGAAGCGTCTACCTTATCAAATAATTTATAGATAAAAATCCCTTCTTCAACTGAAATTTTCAGATCAAGGAATGTTGCACTACTCTCACTTCAACTCTAATACTTTAGGGTAAATAAAATTATATGGATTTTAAAACTCCTCACCATCATTTAAACAACACATATTATCTATATATCACTTACACCCATGAAATGTATTCGCCCGACAAGCATCACTACGTATCAATGAGCACATATATACATATGTGTATCTATGCAAGTACAAATTAGCCCCAAAAGAGGCCGGGTCACTACTCATTGTAAATTCAATTGATTGCAACAGTAATTTCAAATAACTTTCGCAAATTAGATTTTTAATTTCCGTCTTAAGACAAGATCGTGTATAACTAGATTGACCATTTTTTCTTTTACCCCCTTAAAAAACTGAATCTATTATTTTATTTAATTCCTAAATCAGGTCTAGATGTTGAATCTTAGTATACAAAGTAGTGAGGTCAAAAGTCGGAATAGATCTAGCTGTCTTGCCTGTATTCATATATCAGGACCGGCGGGACAGTTATAAAAGTGGGGAAGGGGCTCTCCTAAAAAGTAGGGTGGGGGCCGGTTAAACACATGCATATATAACTTCATTATTGATTGCCGTAAAGTGTGGGGGGGGGGTCAAAAAGTGTGGGGGGCATGAGCCCCCCCCCCTACCCACCCGGTGCCGCCGTCCATGTATATGCTGTATATATATGATATATATATATATAAATATATATATATATAAATATAAATGGAGAAATAATAAAGCTAACATTTTTTCTTTAAAATATATCCTATCTTGATAAGCCGATGCTCAATATTCAAGAGAGAGCAGTAATATAAGAAAATGAATTAACTTAATCCATAGATTTTCATATTTCTGAAAATCCATGGTAAGAAAAAAAAAAATATATACATATATATATATATATATATATATATATATATATATTTATTTTGTTTCTGATACTTTTGATAATATAAAACGGATTTTATATAGTTAAATATAGATTCGTATGGTAAGAAATCTTTAGGATCAATTATACAAATAAAATTAAAATTGTCGCTTACAATCTCAATATATATAGTAATAGAGCTTAATTATATATGTTGAACGATCTATAACATCAAATATAATACAATATATAATATCATTTAAATCCAATTTTGGAATGAAAATCTTGAAACGAAGAAGAATTTTATATACGTGTTCAGGCGTCTCTCAAAGGATACTGTTCAGGCCCTGCCTGGAGATTGTAGTGAGCTTGAATTTCGAGAATACATTAATTATTTGCCAAGGCATGACGTTTTTCCAAAACGTGTCAAATACTGTATATAAATCATTTTGTTCCATACATTTTTGTACCATAAAATAGTTTATTGAAAAGTTTTGAAAAGTTATTTCATTGTATTATTGGTTTCTCCTATAGTGATTTATATATTTTTCAGGTCGGCAACAAGATTGTGTAGAATAAAGCCAGAGATGATGAGAAAACTAGCCGAGACGGTTAGTCTAGAATGCCCTATTTATCTACGTCCCACACAGTAGAATGTGACACAAGGTCGGAAAGTGGGAATGCACTCCAGAGGAGGAGTGTCTAGAATGCAATATATATACAGTCACTGTCCACCTTTATAATAGATGGTGTCATCCTTTTGTTACTGCAGCATTAAACCTGTTTTAGTGGATGACATCATCCTTTTTGTGACGTCATACAGTGTACATAGAGGAAAAAAAAACAAGATCAAAAACAAGAGTACTTTTGGTTATCAGTTTCGTGAGAATTGTTAATAAATGAATAGTTTCATTTACATACGATATAATTTCTATTACTTTGAGTAGTAGTTTAGTTTGCACAGTCAGTATGCGAACAACTGTTTCGAATCTTGCTACGTTTAGAGACAACGAAACACGTGTGTGTGGATAACTACATCATATATATATATATATATATTTATAGGATCAAAATAAACCAAAGTGAAAACTTTTAGTAGATGGAACCTATTGTGAAAAGGATAAGCTCAATATACGAGATAGAGCAATAGTAGAGATAGAAGAAAAAAGAGTGATAAATATGCGACGATTGTCCAAATTTATTTCAAATTTCAATTGTTCAATGCAAGGTTGTCAGTAATAAACTAGTGTTTATAAACACTAATAAAATATAGTTTATTACTGACAACCTTGCATTGAACAATTGAAATTTGAAATAAATTTGGACAATCGTCGCATATTTATCACTCTTTTTTCTTCTATCTCTATATATATTTATATATATATATATATATATATATATATATATATATATATATATATATATATATATGAGTGTGTGTATATGATGTAATAAAATTATTGACAAAAAATTGTGTCTGCCCACTTCGAAAATATACATATTCATGGTATACACAATTTACCAAACATTCACGAAGTAATAATAATTATTTGATGATGTGATAGGATATAATGATAGTTAAAAAAAATTAGAAAAATCAGTGATTCAATCAAAAGTACTCAAACAAGATTGATGGCTGGAGTTTTGATAGATTTGTACTTCTTCAGAGAAAGACAAAAATAAAAAAAGGAGTAAAAATGAAGAAAAAAAAGAATAAGCAAATAATGAGAATAACGATTAGTGTGAATTAATTATTCTTTTGTGCATTTTTTAATATTTTTTTATCAATCGAATATGAATATTTCAAACGGAAAATAAAAATAAATATGGTGGGATAATGTATCATGAAGTCTTAAATGTAAAAAAAGGGAATGTTTTCCTCTTGATGTAAGCGATCAAAAGGAAAAAAATAATATAGAAATTAAATATGTATTAATTAAAAGAAGATAAGATGCATTTTATGTTCAATTTGACTTTGAAGATTTATGAAGCCTCCTTTTGAATGTTTCGTAAATTTTGTATATACCATAAATATGTATATTTACTAAATATGAAGAAACAATTGTTAATTAATAAAATGTTTTAAATTAAGTGTTCTTGATGTATTATACACTATTGAATTACAATATCAACATTTGTGCAAACTTAAAGAAATCTATAGAATATATAAAAATATAAATAAAATGAAAGATCAGAGTTATATCATACTGTGATTTAATGCCAATAACACACACAAATACATAAATATATCCATATACAAACACACACACACATATATATATATATATGTATATATATATATATATATATATATATATATATATATATATATATATATATATATATATAAAGTTAGTTGAGATCAATAAAATTTAAACATTGTTCCAAGAATTCAAAACCAACTATTATTAGGCATACGGTCGTTTCCAAGACTTTTTGGGGGAATATTTTATTTGTCATTAATTTTGATGATTCCAAAACGTTTTCGTCAGCACCTTTTATAACATCACATACAGAAGTCTCTTGATAAAAAACCCATCAGATTTCAGTACTAAAAGGCAACACAAGTGAAAGGATTTCGGAAATAGCAAAAAAATAGCAAATTGAATAACAAATCAAACATTTAAAACACTCAAATCCTTCACCATATTAGTTGAATCAAGAAGAAGAAATTACATGAAGGAAAAATACATAAGAGAAAAATACATCAATAAATAAAAAATAAATAAAAATATAAAAAATAATTACATTCCACAATATTAACAATAAGAAGAATACTGATAATAATAATAATGTTACAATATAATAAAATAAAATATAATAAAGGATAAATAAGTATAAAATAAATAAATAAATAAACAAAATAAGAATATATTTTATTTTAAATAGAAAACAAGATAGAGTATAGTTTAAATTAATGAAAAATTAAAATAATTAGATGATAAAAAGTCTATAATAGAGTAAATAGGGATATATCAAGAAATAAAGATTTAACTCGAAAATGTAATTCTATTTTTAAGAAGAAAATGTATCATAATTAGAAAAACTTAAAATAACAATAATGATGATGGGTAGATTTATATATAAAAAAATATCAGAGAAGAACAAAAAAATTCAAAATTTAAAATTCAAAAGAGAAAAAAAAAGAAGAAAAACATTTCCATTAGAAAAATACAAAGTAGAAGAAAATTATTTAAGTAAAATTAAGAAAAATATAAAAAAAATAAAAAAGTAAAAATAAAGAATATATAGAAAGAAGTTCAATTTAAATGATAAGAAAAATTATTATAAAAAATTCTAAAAACAATAGTTAGAAAAAAATTGATAAATAGAATAACAGTAAAAAGAAAAAAAATAGAAATTAAAGTAACTAATAATAACAATAATAATTAGAAAAAGGAAAATAGTATCTACATACACGTGGACAGATATATATATATATATATATATATATATATATATATATACACCAGAAAAATAAAGTGCTTTGATATAGAAGACAACTCAATTATTTTTATATTTTCATATATAATTTTTTTAATATATATTTATACATAGAAAATATACAAAACAAAACAATGAAAAATTTAAGAAAAATCAACAGGAAGAAATTAGAATAAAACAGAAAACGAGGGGCCGCTTATACATAGATTAAATAACCGCTAAAAGGAGGCTGAAGTGACCGTGTCGGTTAACTACAAAACGTTCGATCTGGTCGTTGGATTGAGAGTGAAAAGGTGGAGTACGGATGTGTTTGATACTGTTTTATTGTCAGAAATCTGTGAATTTCGCTGAAATGAATGCTGTACCATTGTCAGAAACTATGGTCTCTGGTACTCCAAATCTGCTTAAAATATGTTGCAATTTTAAGATTGTTTCCTCTGAGGTAATGCGGTTAATAGGAAAAATTTCAGGCCATTTACTGTAGGCATCTACTAGTAGTAGAAAACAATTTCCATCAATGAGTGTTGCAAAGTCAACATGAAGACGTGACCAGGGTGAATCTGAAATAGTCCAAGAAAAAAGTTTAGCTTTTCTCGGAGCTTTTGCAGCTAACTGACATTTTGAACAATTTTTACTCTCAGTTCCTCTAATTGTTTGTCCATGTTTGTCCAATAGAAACAGCTACGTTTTATTGTACAATAGACACAGCTACGTTTTATTGTCCAATAGACATAGCTACGTGTTATTGCTTTTATTCGGCTAACACCTTGGTGTCCAAAATGAAATTGTTTTAAGACACAATTTTTAAATTTTAAAGGAACAATAACATGTTCTCCAAATACAACGATCAACCTCAGAAAATGAGGATTGACACTGAAAAAAATGTTGAAGGTGTTTGTCTATACATACCTTAGGCGATTTTGTACGATGGGAGTGCAACACTGATTTGACTAAGGGGTCGGAAGCTGTAACCCCACGAATCATTTGCAAAGTAACTGGCAGTGCTCTGACAGTTAATGAAAGTATTGAAATAATTTCTGGTTCCACAGATAATGCTGAAATGAGTGAATCCTCTTTGACTTTAGTTTGCTTATCCATGAGTCTGGATAAAGTATCTGCATGTCCGATTGCATCAGTTGAATAGTATCTGATGGAAAAATCATAATCCAACAGCATAGTGGCCATCTTTGCAGACGGTTAGCTGTGTACCTTACCTTTCTTGGATCAGAAAATGCTAACAAGGGGTTAAGATATGTGATCAAGGTAACGTGACGTCCATATATCATCTTTTGAAAGTCTTTTGTAGAAAACATTATCGCCAATGCTTCCTTCTCTGTCTAACTATAGTGTCGCTCGGCAGGTGTCAGTGATCTGGATGCATGAGCTATTGCAATTTGACTGCCATCGGAAAATCTATGTGAAATGACAGCTCCAACACCATAATCAGAGGCATCAGAAACAACAATAATATCCACGGATGGGTTGCAGTGTGTGAGCAACATATCTGAAGACAGTAAAGATTTAATCTTATTAAAAACAGATTGATACTCAGTGGTTCATTTCCATGTCACATCCTTTTTACAAAAGATTGTTCAGTGGTGCACGAACTCGATGAAGTTCTAGCAAAAATGCACTGTAGTGGCTAACCACGACTACGAAAGAGCACAATGTTTTAATATTTGCTGGTGTCGGCATTTTTTTTTAAGGCTGAAATATTTTCTGGATCTGGTCGTCGACCATTTTTATCAAAAATAAATCCCAGGTATTAGTTTGTGTTCGAAAAAAATCACATTTTTCTACTTTTACATGGAATCCATACTGCTGAATTCTTTCAAATGTAGAAATCAAACGTTGTAGAAGTTTTTGTTATGTAACGAGGATATCGTCGATGAATGCTGCAACCCCTGTCAATCCGATGAACATTACATGTTTTCTGAAATATGGCTTCAGCTGGTTTGACTGCAAATGGAAGGCGGTGGAATTTAAACAGTCCTTTGTGAGTGTTGATTGTCAGACCATGTATGGAGTACTGTTGTCATATTTGTGATGGTGAATCTCTGTCCCATTTGAGGGTTCTTGATAAGGTGCAGAAACGTCTCTGTAATTTGATTAGCCCTACTCTTTCTTCTCCTCTACATCCCCTCTCTCACAGACGTGATATTGCTAGTCTCAGTCTTTTCTATAAATACTATTATGGCATGTGTTCTTCAGAATTATGTGATCTATTCCCTGCTTCTTTTGTTCCAGCTCGTTTGACCCGTTGGTCTAGTGGTCTCCATCAATTTGCTGTTTTGATACTTCATTGTAATACATCTCTCTATTCCAGTAGCTTCTTGAGAGTTTCTCTCTTCCTGCTGACTGTTTTTCTCCTACCTATAATCTTGGTTTTTTCAAGACTAAGATCAATAGGCATCTTCTTTGCGATAATCATATTTGTTCTTGTTAGCTCCTAACGTCAAGTGGCAGCATGCCTTGTCTGGAGCGATTTCCATAAAAAAAAATAGTTCTCAACCTCCAACTGCAGGAAAGCATCTGAAAACTCAATTTTCACAAACCAAATTCCATCATTTAATTTTGCGAAAATATCTTCTGGCAAGGGTAAAAGGTACTTGTGTGCATTTAAACAATTGTTTAATTCTGTGAAATAAGCGGCACATATTCGCCTTTTAAAACACAACAATGGGAGCTGCCCATGCGGAATAATTTGTTGGTTGTAATACTCCTGCTTGTTGCAGACGTTCCAACTCCTTGTTCACTGTGTCTACTAGGGTACCGGACGTTTAGGTCTAAAAATAGGTTTTGCATCAGACTTTACTGAGAGTTGCTTTTGATTTGGTGCAAAATCCTAAACTATCCTGCAAAACACTTCTAAATTTCGAAATTCGAAGTCATTATTGTTTAAATCACCCCAGAATCAGTCTCCATCCGAGTGTGGATAAGTATTCCAAACATCGTCCAAAATTCAAACAAGCTTACTTGATAACAAATAGATTTCGAATAAAGCGAGGTAATTCAAAATAATTAAAAAGCCAGCAATGCTACTAAGACAATCACAAAGGGAGGTAAGCAATATATTTAAAAAGAATCTAACAAACACACAGACACATACATAAAATCCAAAATCCACATGCATTCGGCTGTAGAGCGAAATACATAGACATATACACATATTTATATAGTTATATAGAAACTATAATATTAACCGGTTAATTAGTCGCTTCCCAGCCATATATATATATATATATATATATATATATATATATATATTCACACACATATATATATTCACACACATAAAAACTCACCCTCACAACTTCAGGTAATAATATTTATTTTTGTAGCTACCTCTTCTTCTCCTTCTTCTTCTTCTTCTTCTTCTTCTTCTTCTTCTTCTTCTTCTTCTTCTTCTTCTTCTTCTTCTTCATCCGATTTATTTTTGAATAGGCCTTTGGTTAGTCTTGATCAAAGTCTTCCACTCCAGGCTCGGCGGTCGCAAGGACCTTAGTTTATAATCCCCAGGGCTGCACGGTCACATTTACACAGCTCATTCCAAGAAAGCCCCGGTCTTCCAGCCTGCCGACTTGATGAGATGGACATGTTTCTGACCCGGGAGATCCAGCTGGAGCTTCTCTCGACATGGCCAAGCCATCAAATGATGCCCAGTTTAAGGACATCAGTTATTTCCCGTATACCAAGCCTAGACAAAAGAGTCTAAAAGAGAGTGGCTTCTTCTGGCCTGACATGACAGATCCATCTAATCATGGCTCTTTCGTTACACTACAGTCTCTTGATAGTGCTCGCCGATGCAGCCCAATGGTTCAAAGCCATAAAGCATAACACTCCTTACACAAATGGTGTACACCTGCCCTCTAGTTGTGATAGCTAGATGCTTATTTGTCAAGATGTGAAGGAGTTCTCTAAAGCCGCTTCAGGCAGACTTGCATCGGGCAATAGCAGAAGTCTCACAACCACCATTGATTGAAAGGGAGTCGCCCAGGTAGCAGAACTTAGCTACAGCTTCCAGTTTGCTATCTCCAACCATGGCTTTTTTCACTGATCTAGCTGTGCCTATACAGCGAGGGCATCTGTATTGCTGATCCGGTCGGAATAGGCCACTGATTCCACTGCATCTCTTGTGGCCCTAGTAGGAACAGACGGGGCAAAAGATGGAGTTTCTCCCTGTACCACTGTGCAAGGGAACTTTCCTGATCTTTTCATGGAATCATTACCTTTATCTTAGCCATATTGACTTGGAGGCATCCGGTTCTCAGTTCGAGTGACAGGGATTCCAAGACGATGATGAAGAGAAGGAGGCTCAATACCGAACCCTGGTGCACACAAACTTCCACACTGAATAGCTCACTGTACTCGTCCCCCACACGCACAAGGCTTCTAGCGTTCGAGTACATTAACTGCACAGTCCGCACCAGCCATTCTCCAGTCCCAGCCTCCTCATCGCCCACCATATGACCCTCCTTGGCACTCGATCAAAGGTCTTCACGAGGTCGACAAAAGCCACATATAGGGTCTTGTTTGTTACCAAGTGTTTTTCTTGGAGTTGTCGGATGATGAAGATGACATCAATGGTGTCCATGCCAGACATAAAACCAAACTGCATCCCATCGATGTGCACTCGTTGTCTTATCAGCTGCTCTGTCACTCTCTCACATATCTTCATGGTCTGCTCGAGAAGCTTCAGTCCTCGGTGGTTGCCTTTATCAAGGGAATCTCCCTTCCCCTTATATATGATGACGATGTATCTATCTTCCCAATCCACAGGAATACGACCTTCACATATGATGGCTTCTGATAGATCTCATATAATGGCAATACCAAGCTTGCCAGTGGAATATCTCTAATAACTAAAATCATATACAGATGGAGATAATATAATAATAACTATGAAGACGTGACAAGTATGCTCTGAAATTTTCCCAGAACCACATGTAAGTTTTCTTTGCTCCGAAATTGACATTAAATTACAGTATGATATAACTCTGGTCTGTTGCTCTCTTGCAACTTTTTTAAATAACTGTTTAAAGGTTTAAATATTGAGCTTCATTTCTTTTTGGAAAGCAATTCTCATACGAATCGATCTGAACTATATAAAAGGATTGTTTCTATATTATCACACATACACACACACATACATATATATATATGTATATATATATATATATATATATATATATATATATACATTCTGTTGTATTCTATGTGCCATTTTTTTCACTTTTAATTTAGTTTCTTAAAATATAGTATTTGACATTTATCCATATAACCAATATACATGAGCTTTATTAGACAGAACTCGACATTTTATACAGTAAAGCTTAGAAGAAAAACCGAAGGGGAGCGAGCGGTAGTGAGAGGGGGTGGGAGGAAATTGATGCTGTATGTAATGGGTTGAGTACGTGAGGAGAGGAGAAGGTGGAGATGTAAAGCAGAGAAAGAGTAGAAGGTGAGTAGTGAAGAAGGTGCATGAGGGAGAACTAGGTGGAAGAGTAAGCAAGGAGAGGGGGGGGGTGAAACATATTCGTACTCTAACCGATGAGTCACACCATCTGTTGCCAGATAGAATAAACGCTTATAGCAAAAAATTATTGTGCAGAACATTATAAGACACCTCCCCAGTGTATATCGGCGATAAAATTGGTATGTCTGCATTAGAGTGAGTATTTTTCACTTAAACTTTTTAAATTTACATATATAGATATGTAAATTTACAAATTTAAATATGAAAAAGTAAATATTTCATAAATAAAAACGAAACACTGTATTTCTTGCATAGAGTTTAAAATATACATTTGCCGCTCTTATTTTTGATTGGTTTTAAAGTCAGAATCGAGTATTTAGATTAAAACTCGACTGATACAGGGACAATGTGAGTTGTTATATTTATAATTAATCTGAGACAAATCTCTCATAAATTAAATCAATCATAAATTAAATCAATTCCCGTTGTACCTTTATCTCGAAAGCGGTAATTTTTTACATGTGCAGACATGATTTTTCTTTATTATCTCTGGGTTTCATGCACCACTTGTAATCATACAATGTGCCATAGGTTGACCATCCCCGTGGTAGGGCATGGAGAATGAAAATTAACACACTGGGAATATATGTATAATCTAAATAATATAAAACAGAAAGTATGGAGTGAGTGGAGAATAAGTTTAGTGAATAAGGATATTATCTGTTTACAAGAAGAGCAATCTAAAAAGCCAAGGTGGAGGCTGAGCGAGTTAGCTTTCCAGATATACTACAAAGGGATGACCAGAAGAATGAAGTATTCAGGATAGCTAAACAAGAGAGCAAAGATTAATATATATATCGAGAGAAGTGCGTGCAAAATGACAATGGAGTGTTATCAACAAATGAATAGGACAAGCGAGATGCTTGTAAATGCTATTATGAGAGATTGTTTAATACTCAGTTTTAATGGGACCAAGAAAATCTAGAAGTTGCAGAAGCAGTTTCTGATGCAGCTATAAAAATTGAGAAAGAAATGGTACAGAAAGCTGTGAGTGTAACTGCAGGACCATCAGGCGTTGTTGCAGAAATGTTGAAGGCTGCGGGTGAAGTCGGTATTGAGATGATCTAAGACTTGACAAATCATATCATAAAAGAAGAGGTTATCCCAAAAGACTGGGAACTTAGTAAAATTATGAACTGTAACAAAGGTAAAAGAGGAGCTCCGGATAGAGATAATTACAAAGACTTCAAGTTGATGGATCAAAGTGATTGAGAGAATAATTGAGAAGCAAATGAGAATTCAGATAAGCATAGATGAAATGCAGTTTGGATTCATGACTGAGCATTGATACTAGTGATACTATTGATACTATTGATACTAGTGATACTATTGATACTATTGATACTATTGATACTAGTGATATTATTGATACTATTGATACTAGTGATACTAGTGATACTATTGATACTATTGATACTAGTGATACTATTGATACTAGTGATACTATTGATACTAGTGATACTATTGATACTATTGATACTAGTGATACTATTGATACTAGTGATACTATTGATACTAGTGATACTATTGATACTATTGATACTATTGATACTATTGATACTAGTGATACTATTGATACTAGTGATACTATTGATACTATTGATACTATTGATACTAGTGATACTATTGATACTAGTGATACTATTGATACTAGTGATACTATTGATACTAGTGATACTATTGATACTATTGATACTAGTGATACTAGTGATACTATTGATACTATTGATACTAGTGATACTATTGATACTAGTGATACTATTGATACTATTGATACTAGTGATACTATTGATACTATTGATACTAGTGATACTATTGATACTAGTGATACTATTGATACTAGTGATACTATTGATACTATTGATACTATTGATACTATTGATACTAGTGATACTAGTGATACTATTGATACATGTGATACTATTGATACTATTGATACTATTGATACTATTGATACTAGTGATACTATTGATACTAGTGATACTATTGATACTATTGATACTATTGATACTATTGATACTAGTGATACTATTGATACTAGTGATACTATTGATACTATTGATACTAGTGATACTATTGATACTAGTGATACTATTGATACTATTGATACTAGTGATACTATTGATACTATTGATACTAGTGATACTATTGATACTAGTGATACTATTGATACTATTGATACTATTGATACTAGTGATACTATTGATACTATTGATACTAGTGATACTATTGATACTAGTGATACTATTGATACTATTGATACTATTGATACTAGTGATACTAGTGATACTATTGATACTATTGATACTAGTGATACTATTGATACTATTGATACTATTGATACTATTGATACTAGTGATACTATTGATACTATTGATACTAGTGATACTATTGATACTATTGATACTAGTGATACTATTGATACTATTGATACTAGTGATACTATTGATACTATTGATACTAGTGATACTATTGATACTAGTGATACTAGTGATACTATTGATACTATTGATACTAGTGATACTATTGATACTAGTGATACTATTGATACTAGTGATACTAGTGATACTATTGATACTATTGATACTAGTGATACTATTGATACTAGTGATACTATTGATACTAGTGATACTAGTGATACTATTGATACTAGTGATACTATTGATACTATTGATACTAGTGATACTATTGATACTATTGATACTAGTGATACTATTGATACTAGTGATACTATTGATACTAGTGATACTAGTGATACTATTGATACTATTGATACTAGTGATACTAGTGATACTATTGATACTATTGATACTATTGATACTAGTGATACTAGTGATACTAGTGATACTATTGATACTATTGATACTATTGATACTAGTGATACTATTGATACTAGTGATACTATTGATACTATTGATACTATTGATACTATTGATACTATTGATACTAGTGATACTAGTGATACTATTGATACTATTGATACTAGTGATACTATTGATACTATTGATACTAGTGATACTAGTGATACTATTGATACTAGTGATACTAGTGATACTATTGATACTATTGATACTAGTGATACTATTGATACTATTGATACTATTGATACTAGTGATACTATTGATACTATTGATACTAGTGATACTATTGATACTATTGATACTAGTGATACTATTGATACTATTGATACTAGTGATACTAGTGATACTATTGATACTATTGATACTAGTGATACTATTGATACTAGTGATACTATTGATACTATTGATACTATTGATACTAGTGATACTAGTGATACTATTGATACTAGTGATACTAGTGATACTATTGATACTATTGATACTATTGATACTAGTGATACTATTGATACTAGTGATACTAGTGATACTATTGATACTATTGATACTAGTGATACTAGTGATACTATTGATACTATTGATACTAGTGATACTATTGATACTATTGATACTAGTGATACTATTGATACTATTGATAGTATGGAAAGTAAATGTTTGAGAGACCAAAGTGATGATCCATGGTTGTAGTGTTGAAAAGCCCTAGAAAGAGGAAAGTTATCTTGTTCAGTTTGTGGAAAGGTATTTGAGTGCAACTTAATTTTTGTGGTACCTGCAAACATTGGTACAAACGAAATGCAGTGGGATTACTGGTAGGTTGAGAGATGGCAATCAGTTTGTGTGCGACGAAGTGAGACGAATGAGACGAATGAGAACTTAGATGTGGAGAAAGTATATTCGGATGCTGAGACTATTGAGGTTGTTCAGAAGTTTTGTTACCTTGGTGATAACATTGGAGCACACGGTGGAGCAGATGCTAGTGTGATTGCAAGAGTTAAGAGTAATGGTAGAAGTTCAGAAAACTTCTACCATTACTAACCAGCAGAGCTTTACAACTGTTGACTAAGAGAAAAGTCAATCAGGCATGTGTGCGCAGTGTGATTATATATGGAAGTGAAACCTGGCAATTGAGGGTGAAGGATATATGTTGCAGAGAGAGAAATGATATGAGAATGATATGATGGATGTGTAATGTGAGTCTTAAAGACAAGCTTAGATCTGATGACCTCAGAGGAAGATTAAATTCTCTGAACTTACTCCATCCACTCTTAACTCTTGCAATCACAGTATAGGAATATGTGTGCTCAACAAGAGACTTTGTTAGTATAGTCACGTTGAAAGACTAGATGAGACTTCTAGGGTTATTAAAAGCCGTCCAACACATGCCAGCATGTAAAACAGATGATATATAATGATGATATCAACATGTGTTTATAACCGCGATGTTAGTATTGAGAGTGTATTTTAAAGTGTACTAGCTGTATCGAACTGGCGTTGCCCAGGAGATTGTTTACTTTCAACTTTGTTTCACTCATTGAATTGTCCCCTCTTTGCCTTTTTTATTAATTTCTTTTAAGAAACTATTTACATTTTTTAAATAATTCAATGAAAGAAAATGTCATTAAAAACGTCTTATGAAATTTTGTAATTTAAATCCCATAAATAAGAAAAAAGATTTCTTGCTTTTGACATTTTGGTGGGTAATTATTATTATTTTTAAATCTGATATTAAGTTGAATTTATTTCCATTTAATATTTTTGAGATATTAATTGGAGCTATCTGGACACGAACCTGCTGGAAAAGTGTTTTTTCGGTTGGTAAGCCTGATATTATAGTCAGGACTCTTCTGGAAAAAGATTGGTCTCTCAGTATTGGAGCTTCTAACTGAAATGGGTGAGCGAACATCATGGCACTCGAACTTCGTGAATGTTTTACCATCAATTAAAGGATGACGCAAGAAGAAGAAGAAGAAGAAGAAGAAGAAGAAGAAGAAGTGTGTTTATTTTTAGAGATAACTGAGTGGCATAGTTTATTGATTAGGTTCTCGGTTAGATTTATTAAGATTTTTATTGTTTTATTTTTGTAGTTTTTGTTTGTTTATTTACTCGTAGTTTTTGTTTAATTTAAAAAAATAATTTTTATAAAATATTTTTATAATATTTTTTATTTCTTATGGGGGTCTCTATTTAAGTGGATTAATTTTTATGTAGTTGTGAGATGTAGAGCTAGGTAGTAATAATATAAATATATGTGTGGCATCCCCATAGGGAATTATCAGGCTGACGATTCCCTATGGGGATGACACGTGGAAGCATCTGTGTAGCTTAATTGTCATAAATATATTTTCATAACTTACTATAGATAGATAGATAGATAGATAGATAGATAGATAGATAGATATTTATGAATAAATTCACCATTGTGTTGGTTTAGCCTAGTTTTTGTTACAACTCTAAAATGAAAGAGACCAAACTAAGAAGAATGAGGGGGTGAAGAAGAAGAAGACGAAGAAGAATAAGAAGAAGTAGAAGAAGAAGAAGATAATTGTAAATGAAATTTCCCCAGTTAAAACTATTTATAAAGTTATTTCCCTTGGTATGTTAACTTTGTTGAATGGAAGAACATATTTTTTCTGACTTCACAGTTACTCGATGGTGACCCTAAATTTGTAAATTTGTTTATCCTAACGAAGTCGGGGTCATACTAAATCAGAATGTGGAAGGTGTGTGTGTATCTTTGATAGTTTTCAGTTTTAGCAAAGAGACAGACAGAAATGATAACTTTTCTGTATATCTTTGTATTAATAAAGTTAAAGGCAACTTCACGTGTGTGTGTGTATTTCTCATGTCAGTGTAACTTTGATGATTACAAATTGAATTATTATAATTTTCATTTATTGAAATCAAAATAGCAATAGCATTAATTCAAATATAATTTTAAAATATCCTATTTTAAAAAATATTTAATTACGAAATTAAATCCACCATAATATATTTCGGTTTCTTCGTAAACAAATCAGCCATTTGAATCTTTTATTAATAATTTAAAAAAAATAATGAATTACTTCATATCACTTCGAAATTAGGAAGGAATTTGGAAGCCTTTAAACTGTCGAATAGAAACTAATTTAAGCTGGTTTAAAAAAACTAAGCAAATCTTCATATATTAAAAGACTGAATGTTTTGGAAGCTTTTTACAAATAATCCACCATAATACATTTCTATTTCTTTGTAAACATGTCAGACATTTTAATCTATTTTTAATAGTTTCAAAGAATGTGTCGCATTACCTACTCCTGTTCAACACATTTACACAGACACTCACCAGGGGGCGTTTTCAGACCCGAATTATCTCACCTTTGGAAATCTCGTGGTATAAAAGCATCACACAGCAAATTCAGCCTTTCTTTTCATTTAACTGGCCTCAACAGACACACCTCACTGATCCCCTCGCTCTCTCCTTTTCACCCAAGTCTGGCACAGCATGTGCGCGCCCACAAACGCACTGTTTGATATGTAAGACTTCTCTCTCTACTTACACACATTATTTGCCGACTCTCATGAACACATCCTCATGGACACAATTTCATAGCTAACCCAGTCGCGTTCGTGAACAATAAATGTTTTTTTGTATACTTCATTGTTTTCGAGTTGCTACTTTGTTTTCATTGATACATGTTTGTATTTCGACATGTATATATCGGGGTAGCAGTGCTATCAATCGTCGCCTAAAGCTCAGAAAAAATGTAACCCTTTGAAATTTGAAATCAATTTGGAAACATTTAAACTGTCGAAGAGGATGTCATTTAAACTGGTCTTAAAAATCTTAGCAAATTCTCATTTAAATAAAAGATCGAAAGTTTTGCAAGCTTTTTACATCCAATTTTTTATAAATATAGATTAAAACAACATTTATACCTTAAGAACAATTAGCTATATTTTAAAACAGTTTTGGTTCAATTAATAATTTAATGACCAAACAATATCGTAAAAATTAAATTTAACTTTCAAAATCCTATTTAAAAATAAAATTGGCTAAAAATGAAAACGACATAGTTAAAAGAAGAAGTGAAACAAGAATGAAATTAAAAAGACTCCCAGGAAACATTGGGTTGGTAAGCTTGTAGGGAATAGAAGATGCGATTCGAACGAATGCCAAAAAAGCTACTGGCTTGAATAGCCATTCCCTTCTTTTTCTGTTTCGTTTAGATACCCTCTCCTCTTCGTTTTCAAAAGCAAATAAAGAATTTTTTAATGTTGTCGATGAATCATAATTTTTGCTCAACAAGTTTTAAGCCCCAAAAGTAACAAGCCGACGCAAAGTTATAAATCCTAATAAAAATGGCAACACCTGACAAACAGAATAAGATCCAGACCGGTGGACATCAGTAGGGGACCAGAATAGATGTTACCACCTCCGCCTTTTGGTCAGGGCGAGGCGAAACGAACATTTCCTAATCTCGCGCACACGTTCCTACACACTTACGAACGTCAGGATAAGATAAACACTAATAGAACAAAGGTAGTGACACACTGCCTATCACTCACATACACATATGACTCACACTATGAACATATTGACATACACATAAGCCTCGTGTCTACATACGGAACTTTCTTTACCAAACACAAATTTGCATAAACTTTACTAAATGAATATTTACTGACTCAAGATAACTTTTATTTTATAAAATTATAGATATAAAAATGTTTTATTATAAAATTTCGTTTTTCTCAATTTTTCATTTGCAAAACTCTGCTCATCTTTTTAGTTAGCACTTGCTAACTGGTGACCCTTCTATTCTCTCAATATTTAATTTATTTCCATTTTAATATGCATACACACTGTTTATCCCTATTTTTCTTCCTTCGCCATAACATAACATTTATACAAAAGACAAAAAAATTCTGTAAACTGAATTTACATTGTTTTTGTCTTGTCGCGCTTTCCAACTGATACACTTACCAAAAGACAACCATTTTCTCTGTCAGCTTTCTGCGTAAGCAAGGGGTTATGTAGCAGCAGTCATAAATCCCAACATTTACTTTATCTCTTGGAGAGCGGCCTCTGTGAGGTGATTTGGACATAAAGCACCTATCAGCTTCCGGTCACATTAATTTCAACCGACCATCGAAGGACTACTTCAGACCCCCCTGGCATTTGAACAGCAGTCACCAGAGAGTTTCTTGGAAGCAATGAAAAAGGACACCCCTCCATTCTCTCCTGCTCCTGTTCACTGGACACATGAGTACTGGCTATTTTCACTTGAAAATAAACTGCTTTTAGACTTTCGACAGCCAAACTTTCTCACTGTGTTATTCCTTTCTTAACTCATAAATTGTCTTAACTTTCGCCAACCTACACCCAACGGTGTAAGTAACTTAAATAAATACATATTGTTGTTGTTGTTGTTGTGTTGTCGCGGTCGAGGATGACTTGGATTGAAAACAAGCAGAGACGGAAAGTAAACTTTATTTACATGGGGCGCCATTAGAATTGGAGACAGGAAATGGGGGACAGAAAGTAGGACAGTCTAAGGGCAGGTAATTACCGGAAGTTCCAAAGGTAAACAAACATCGCATGCGATGACATACTGATAAAACATCTTTCTTCTTTAAGTTAAACGAGGAGGGTATGATTTTTCTTTAAGCATTACAAGTTCAGTCTTTGTGGTATTTTTCAAGAACGTCCAGAGCAGCATGGCTCCAAATAGGTCTCAGCAATTTTATTTGGATATGGCCTTGCAGTTGTGAGCAGAGCTTGTGCATTGTGCACTGGTGTAGGGTGTGTAGGTGCTGATGGGTTGCCCATACAGTGTTGGCTGGATGGAGAGATCGCACCACGGTTGCTCAGGTATACACGCATCCCATCACTAATGGGTGGTGCATTGGTGTCAACTGTTAATGGGTGGTTGTGTCTGTTGTTATATGGACATTCGGTCAACTCTGCTCTTGCGGGCCTTAGGAACTGTCTATTCCCTCGATGAATACTGCCATCTGCGGATTCTACAAGGTATAACCTTGGCTCTGCAGTTGTTTGTGTGACTGTTCCAGGTTCCCACAACTTGTTTTTCTCATCTTGGATATGGACTTGCTGACTTACATGCAATGGTAGATGGTGGCGACTATTCCGTTGCTCATACCGGTTCTTTTTCTTGTCTTTGTTCAATTGCTTGCTCATCTCCAAGCAGTTGCTTAGAGATCAGTAGTGTTCAGATGGGCCTCCCGTTGAGGAGTTCTGCTGGGGATTTAAGGTTGGTTGAAAGTGGTGTAGCTCTATATGACATGCTCGCCAAATGGCAATCATTGCCAGTTTCTCAGGCCTTCAGAAGTAGTTTTTTTGGCATAAGTCAACCATCTTTTCTGCAAACTCATTCGATTGAGAGTAATGTGCTGATGATATTGTGTGCATGAAGTTGAACTTCTCTGCAAAGTGAGCAAATTTCGTGCTTGTCACTTTCGACTACTTCAGAAACACCTCGTTCCTCAAATATTTGTCTCATCTGCATACTGATACAACAGTTGCTTATACAATATTTTGTTTTCCTTTTGTTCGACGTCCGTGTTGTTACAGCAATATTATAGGAGTTAATCTTACTATCGATGCAAAGATCGACTTCTTAGAACAACAATCTTTAATCCGGGTCTTTCAGAAATAAAGTTTGCAGTCGCGTATACAAATCGCATCACTCTTTACATCTTGGACTTTCAGTTGTGTGTATGTGTTCATGCGAATCAGTTACGTCTTCCACCATATATATATATATATATATATATATATATATATATATATATATATATTGAAAATGAAAAAGGACAACGAAAAGATTATTTATGTATTCATCAACGTTTCGTCTTTATTGTCAAATTTCCTCAGGATGATTTGTTTACAAACATTTTTTGCCAGCAGGCTGAAAGCTTGCAGCCGACTTTAGCAAGAAAATCAAAATATGAGAAACAATTAGATGGTGGCAGTGGTAGCAATAAGGGTGTATAGTAATTAGGAAGTAGTAGAGGTGAATATAGTTATATTGGAAAAAAAGTGGGAGGTGAGCCGTGGTTCAATCAAGATTAAGTTTAATTTTGAAGGAGGAGGGGGGGTGAAATGCTATTTGAATCAATTTGAAAGAGAAAACAAAAATGTTGGGCTATGTGTTATTAGATTGTAGGAGGTGAAGGGGTGGCTAGGGCGGGGTGGACAAGCAAACATGGTCAGGGCTCGGTAGGGTGTTCACATAAGACATTCCTATACATATGAGCACACAAACACATATTCACGTTAACATAAAGATACATAAACATAAACATGTGAAAAGTCTTTGCCCCGTTATGAAACCAGCAAAGGAAAAAGGAAAATATAAACATATATTTTAAAAATTATCCCCTTTCTCCAGCTTTTTAGTTCATTTGCTTTCGGCATCTAGAGATGATTCAAAGAGGAATCGAAAACATTTCTGACACATACGGAACTTTTATATTTTTTTGATTTTAACACAAAAAATCATTAGAAAATTTGAAAAAATAAAGAAAAGTATAGTTGCACAGACGAATTCTGTTATTTTTATCAGTGTTTGCATGAATATATATATATATATATATATATATATATATATATATATATATATATATATATATATATGAAATTGACAACATCTTTAAGGCATGCATGAACATTAGTATTTAAGTGAAATATTTTGAAAAATCGACACAACGTGCAATTTAAATTTAAAATTCATTTATTTGTTTTGTTTTTTGCAAGCTTTCGTTGTAGAACAACTTTGTTAGGCGAGACTGTCTTATAGATTTTTTTCTTCTTTTCTTCTTCTTCATTTTGATGGTATTAACCCCGAGGTGTCGAATCACGATAGAAGTAGAAAGGCACGTCAAGTTCTAAAAGATGTTATGCGCAGATTGGCGCTATTTGGAAAAGGAATTTATTTTTTAATTGCTATGAAAGCAAAGCTTACACGCATGCGTGTTTAAGCACTCTTTGATCTCGGAACGTTTGAACCCCATTGCTGGCTTTAACTGTATCTAGCGATTTCCGTTGGCCTAATGGATTAAGGTGTAGGATCGTGATACTCTTCTGAATCTACGAAATGTCTGACTGCCTGAAACCACCACTTCCTGCACTAATGAGGATGTAAGTCCGAAACAACGTTGTCTGTAGGTAAATACATTTTAATAAGAAAATATTCATAGTATATATATATATATATATATATATATATATATATATATATATATATA
>OY744552.1:30373892-30508892 GCA_963556195.1 Sepiola atlantica | reverse complement strand
ATATATATATATATATATATATATATATATATATATATATATATATATACTAGCAAAAAACTACCCGTCCTTCGAGCAGCTATTAATCTATCTGTAGCGTTATTCATTAATAAAGAAACAATTTTCTTTTAACATTGTAGTAATTTGAATAAAAACAACACAAAGGTGATTGTCATGGTGTTATTGGATATATTCCAATGTTAAGATTTGATTTGTGTAAGCATAAAAATGAATTCCCCATAATGAAAAGAATAGAGGAAAAATCGGGGCGATTGTCAACAATAACCAACAGAAAAAAGGGGCGAAGAAAACTAATAATAAACAAATAACTGTTACCAAAGGCAATAAAGTTACTTTTTTTACCTACCTGCTTTTTTGAGTGTGTTTTAAAGTATTTTAAAGCATTTTTAATTACGTTTTAATAATTCGTACAAATCCTATCGCGTATAAAGTTCTATTTTCAAGATGGCGTAAGTGTTGCAGAACCCGTTCTTTCGGGGTACCCGGTAAGATCCAACAAGAATGACAAAGAACAGAACGTATATGGAAAAACTTTGGTTTACTTTATTTCCCATCACCGGATGGTTTACGCCGGCTACGCACACACATATAAAAAAATACTTTGACATACTTTTGTCTCATGAAAGTCTTTTTCTTGCTGAGGTCACAGACTTGGTTTCCGTTAGAAACTCGTTCATATATATACATCCGATTGGAAAGCAATTTGCTCTGCATTGTCTATCCGAGCGTGAACTGAAGCAATTGTTCCACAAGCACTTCCAATTGTCTGTTTGATAAAATACAAGTCAGGGGATTCCTTCACGGTACCTACTTGCTTATCAGTCGCATTTTTAGTCAGCGGACACGAAAGCCTAACAGCAAGACGGGCTTGGGTACCATAGCCAATAAAGCTCCATCGGTGCCATAAACATCGGTAAACTCCAATTCTTCCGGTACTTCGATACTCCGAAACTGCCGCCTTTTAAGTCTGGCTTGCACTGCGGAACCTTCTCGCTTTTAACAGTTATCAAGTTGCTTTCTTTCTTTCTCGACGTCCCACCCACAATGGACTTGTACACGATTAATTTTTGTTACTCTTCATTATCTTACATAAGCAAACTTCCCCGAAGTTTATTTAATGAATTTTTCGTCTTTTGAGATCAATAAACAAAACAAATAGTCAACAAATAAGTGTCCTAAATGCTTTAAAATTTACTTTCTACCTAATTGAAAGGAGAAAAATACAAAGAAAATCATTAGACTTCGTAGACGATCGGCGATCGGTTGTCAGCCATCTTTGTTTTTCAGTCTGACCGAAACTTTTTAATTAAGATAAAAAACGCTTTAAAATACTTTAAAACACAAAAAATAAGACAGGTAGGTAGAAAATTAATTTTAGTTGCCTTTGGTAACAATTTGTTAACTATGTGTTTTTTGCGCCCCTTTTCTTTTTGTTGATTATTCTTGACAATCGCCAAAAACGGATGTCTATTAATCAAAAAAATTATTATATATTCTTGAGTAATTTTAAATAGTTACTTTGTGTTTTTTGCTTTTATTATCATAAACAGAAAATTAAAAATAAATTTTAATAACGATTTTTAAAAATATGAATCTATTTTTTTTTTTTTGTAATTAAAAAATTAACAACAAAAGTTGGTAAATTTGTAGATTAACACCCTCAGCTAAATTATCTACCTACTTAAATTGTTGTGGCGCGCACGCGAGAGAGAGAGAGAGAGAGAGAGAGAGAGGGGGAGGAAGATTTATGAACATCAGCATTGTCGTCGTCAACAACAAAAACAAAAACCGGAAGTTATCTTTCGAATTTCAAAATAATCATTTTAAATGTTAAACGTTGTTCATTAAATCTTTGTAATTAATATTACTAATACTAATATTAATATTAATATGAAGAAAAGTATTAGATTTATGTAAGGAAAGGGGAGTACAAAATAGAAATGAATTGTGCATAATATTAATTTATTTGAGAGTATTTATAAAATTATTATTCAAATGAAGCGTCTTGGTCAGTGTTTTTGTCATTTTTTGTTGGGTATATATAATGAGTTTGAAAATACAGAAGCTTAACATATTTTAATATGAATATATGGTTAAATCCAAGATTTTTATGTTTTTGTGACTTCCCGTTTAATCGTGAGACAAATACAACGTCATGCGACGTACGGATGGCCAGAAATGAAAAATAAAACTTTTTTTGTTAGCATTTCGGGGTTACATTGAAATAAAACACACATTTTATTATTAATGTAAGTGTTTGAAATGAATAAAAACATATGCTATCATAATAAGACATTTTATTGTATTCATTTTAATAAACAAATTATCAACCAAAAGTTTTTTTTCTTAATAACGTTACGCTAATAAGACATTTTATTGAATCAATTTTAATAAAATTATTATCAACCGAAAGTTGTTTCTTTTTACATTGAAAAATGACATTTTATTATGGGATTAGAAAATGTTATGCAGTGCAATAAAAAGTAACGTTATTAAGAAAAAAAAATTGTCTTTTTTTGTTAAAATTAATTCAATAAAATGTCTTATTATTATAGCAAATGGTTTTATTGATTTCAAACACTTACATTAATAATACAGTGTGTTTTTTTTTCAATGTGAATATTATTTGTTTATTATTACAGTAAACTAAAAAACAATAATTAAACAAATGTATTATGATAATTAAACTATAATTCTAAGGATCGATAATAATAATAAAAAATTCGCAAAAACACGAAATGATAACAAAAACATTTTATTCTTAATTTCCGTATGTCACGTGACGCGATATTAGTTTCGAGATTAAACAGGAAGTCAACTCTTGGATTTAACCGAATACCTACACGGCAATCCTTTAATTTAAATAAAATAAATAATAATTTACTAAAACAAAAAGGTTTTAGTAAATTATTATTTTTTAGTAGGATTATTTATTTTTTAAATAAGATTTTAAAAGTTAAATTTAATTATTAGATAAAACAAATTATTCTAAAACTATAACTAATACTTGTAATATAAGCTTTCAAAATGTAAATAGTTACTTGAGTAAAACCTAAGTTGGCCTGTAAAAGAATTGCTTAAAAATAAATCCTTCTCACTACCAATTCTGTAATGCCTTTGCTCGAAGGAAGTATTTGTGGATGATTGAGAATTGAATATGATGCTTAAATATCGGGATTTAATTTTATTCAATGATAATATTAACTGCAAATTCACAGACGAGCGTTTTTCATAAATACGCTTAACGTCATCGTAATCTCGTCTTTGTATCTCCTTTTTATTGCGACCTCTATATTATTATTTTTAAGAACGCGGAACAATATTTGCCATAAATCACTGTGTATCTTATGTTAAAGAAACTATTAGTAACAAAGAAATATATATTTGTTGACATCCGTCCGTTGCCGAATTGCAGACTCTGCTCTGAATGTGCAGGCTTATAATGGATCGGTGGGCTCTATTGTAATTGGAACAGATGTAAGTGCCGTCTGTTATATCCACATATTTTGCCCCATGAAGCATAAAAAAGAACAGGGGCTATCGTTGGCACATGTTCTCCTACGCATAAAGAAAAAGGGTGGAGACGGGCAGCAATTGTCAAAAGGGATCAACAGGAAGTTCGACAGACAGGCTTTCATAATCCAACCCACGCATTTGCGGGGGCGGAGGATTCAACCAATCAAATGGGAGAATAGGGTTACTATGCAAACGTAATACCCAAGAAGCGGGGAAATGGGGGGGGGGGGAGAAGGAAACGGGGGAAAAAGTTCGTCGAGCAGCGTCAAGAACAGATGTATATTTTTGACTGGCAGTTCACCAAGCAGCAAATAATTATTCCAAAATAAGAAAAGTTAATTCGAAAATTAACGACTTAAAACACCACGAGGTAACCCGGAATTTACCGGACACCCCCCCCCCCCCAAAAAAAAAAGAAAAAAACAATATAGCTCCGGTAAGAACGGACCACAGAATCTAAAATTCTGTTAAAATATTCTTCCCTCCGCCGTCAAACCAAAAAGGTATGTGTTTACGACATAAGGACAAAAACAAAAAAATACCACATTAATTCGTCTTAAAATTGAACTTTCATATTGTTATATATTGTCGTGTTAAATGATCTCATTCAATCGTTCCCCGCGATTTTAACACATTTACCTTCATATCCTGATCTCTCGTGAGAGGAGAAGAACTTCTCATTTGTTATCCTCGGATTACGTAAGGAAAAAGACTTTCCTATTTTAATTTTCCATAAAGGCTATAAGCCTTATTAATTGCTATATTTGGACTTTTAATTCTTATCCTCACTGATCAACTTTCTCGGAATAACTAAAACCAGCCTCTTATAAAGAACTCCTTTTGTGCGGAAAGAATATTAGTTGATCTTTTGAAAAAAAATAAATACTTGTTATGTTTTGTTAATTTGTCTTGGTTGTTTTATACAAATATATGATTATAATTTGTGATACGATGTGTTATTCATTTTTATGGAGTACGGGTTTTTTTCCTTTCATCGGGTTTTCAACCTTTTCACATTTTTACATTCGTGGCTGAATTACGTATATGTAACGTTCAGTGTCCTAGTACCACAATTATAACATTGGTGTCAGAAGTAACGGGCTCTTCACAAAAGAGCAACCTACCCGCGCAGGAACGCGTGAAAATAAGTTTAGCACCTATAACCTCGGTTTCATAAAGCTGGTTTCCGAGAATAAACAAAAATATTAAAAAAAGAAAAAATGTAGATTAAGGGGGAACTGTGAACTTTTAACTCGTCTAGCAACGAGACAAACAAAATAATAATTAAATAGGGGATTGCCACAAAGATGGATTACTCCGGACTCACTGAAGACCAGAAAGCCGAGCTATTTAGGCTCAAGCAGGAGCCAACATAAGCGTCAGACTCCGTGATAAGAGAAATGGCGGAGAATTTAAACAATTTGCTGATAGCAATGAAGTCGGCATCCCCGACGCCAACGCAGTCCAGTCATCAAGATGATTATAATTTGCTTTTAAAGCAACAGTCATTGCGCGATTCCATGCGTCATATTCGTCCTTTCCAGCCGTTCCAGCCGGGTGTCGACGTGAACAAGTTCATCACTGACCTAAACAAGTACCTCAGCAGGCCACATATTCTCGCGGTGTATACCCAAAGCGCTAGACAAAGTCAACAACAGGGACAACATTTCATCGTACATTGGCAATAACTTGGTGCATGCTCGCACATTCGACGAATATATGTCAGCGATGAAACAGCTATTTGTAGCACTTAGAGCATATGGATTGAAGTTAGAACCCTGACAAATGAAGTTTCATGGCAAGCGAGGCAAAAAATTTGGGTCGGATCGTCGACACCAACGGATACAGGGCAGATCCGGAATATGTAAAGGCAATTCGAGAAATGAAGCCCCCAACCACGAGAAAGGAGCTAAGAAGTTTGATCGGACGCCTGGTATGGATCAGACAATTTCTTGAGACCCAGCTTCACGGGTCCATAAGGACTGACACTTTCTCTCAGCTATTAGCTCCGATACACGCGCTGAACAGGGACAAGATCAAATTTAGTTGGACAAAGGACGCTGACCGTGCATTTGAGAAAATCAAAGAGAGATTATCTCACCACCCGTCATATCTTTTCCGGACTTTACGAATCTGTTCACCCTTACGACAGATGCCAGCAACACGGCGCGTGAAGCAATATTAATGCAAGAACCACCTGACGGCAAGAAGAAAATAATTGCCACTGCATCACACACCTTCAATGCTACAGAAAAGAACTGGTCGACAACGGAAAGAGAGGCATTCGCCATAAAATGGGCGATTCTGAAGTACGATTACTTCTTACACGGTCGCACGTTCATTATCTTTACAGACCATAAATCTCTGATATACCTCGATCAACAACGCCCAAATCAGGCGATGGCAGGAGAAAATCTCATCCTATAGGTTCATCCTTGAATACATTCAGGGTGAAACGAACTTGTGGGCCGACATGCTTAGCAGAAGCCGAGATGCCGACAAGACCAAATCCATGCCGGACAGCTCACCAGCTGGACGGACATTCAGACTACGGGATACAGGACTACATGTATACGTACCTTCTTGGTGCAAGGAGGACATTGATAACGCACAGCTCATGCGAGTCCACCACACCCGACAGAACACGGAAGCATGTAAGAATTTTATCAGAGCATTTTTGACAGTTAGCTCCGAAGTTGATACGGCGGCCGACAACCTATGTGATCGAATCAACATAGCAGCAGAGCAGTCAGCGGACGACACACTAGCGAGCATTATTAAGTCTCTGCACAACGGGAAGTTGGACAGCAATTTCAAGATTGATGGACAGGACCATAGAGCCCACATGTTTATGAAGCACATCAGCAAATTCTACCTGGAGCCTGGCACATCAGTTCTCATGATACGGGATAGTAACATGACGCCTAAGCTGGTGGTGCCTTACCGAGCAAGAAGTGCATATCTGCACCAGGCCCATGACTGTATTGACCATTCAGGAATATCGCGCATGCGAGACCATCTAAAAGATTTCTGGTGGGAATACAAGAACAGGGACATACAGGCGTATGTTGAGTCATGTATGACCTGCGCCAAACGGAAAGGGAACTACGGTCGTCAGGGTTACACTCAGCCTGGCCACTGTAAAAGACACAAAAGACCTTTCCAGGTCATGTATGCGGATTTCGTGGAGATGCCTTCGTCCAAGGGCATGCGGTACATTTTGAAAATTCTCGACAGTTTCAGTCGCCACCTGACTGCGATACCGTGCGCAAGGAACCGCGCCCTGGATGCAGCGAGATGTCTATACAGTTTTTTCCTGCGGGAAATTCCGTGTATAATTTCATCCGACCGAGGCACACATTTAACAGACGAGGTGTACAGATTGTTCTACGAATTTACCTCGATCAAGCAGGAACTGCACTGCCCGTGGCGCCCCAGAGCTCAGGAAACATTGAGAGGCAGCACCGCACCTTCAAAAACGCTATATTCATGTTATGTCAAGACCGGCGATGCGAGTGGGCCGACATTCTAGAATCGGTGGTATCATCAATGAATGCTGCCATCAGCAGCGCGACGGGGGTATCCCCACATTCTGTTATCACGGGTAGACACCCGAACATGGGACTGAGTCGGATCAACGATAGGGGGACTACTGGAAACAGCCCCACGGCCTATGGAATGCAAATAAATGCATTATTGCACAACAGGGTAGCACTAGTCGTCTCAGTCACTTGCAATTTAAAGACCCCATACTGTCCGGTGATACAATCTTGCTACATCGACCGAGATCGGCGGTGGCACACAATTCTCATTTGCCATTGATAGGGACATTTGTATGGTGAAGTCAAACGAGTCCATTCTGCTTGTACAGGATTACAAGGGAGTTCAAGAATGGGTCAACCGAGCCCATGTACGTCGCATAGTTCCACGACCCGACGATGTTCAACCACCTTTAATGGATAACCAGACCATTAGTCGGAGTCAACCACTTAAAGCACCCATAATTCACCAAAAGGACGCATTCATCCAGACAGGTCAGGCGACGCACCAGGCAAGGACATTATTAAATCGCTCTTTTAGGGGACAGATCAAATCCCGCTTTCAGGATTTCATGATGCCAAACTTCGAAGGCGTACCCAGCGAACAGATAATGGTAACTGATGCGTTCATGGTCCAAAATCGGGGGGGGGGGGGCTGTGTTATATCCACATATTTTGCTCCATAAAACATAACAAAAGGAACAGGGGACTTGTTGGCACATGTTCCCCTACGCATAAAGAAAAAGGGTGCAGACGGGCAGCAATTGTCAAAAGGGATCAACAGGAAGTTCGACAGACAGGCTTTCATAATCCAGCCCACGCATTTGCGGGGGCGGATGATTCAACCAATCAAATGGGAGAATACGGTTGCTATGCAAACGTAATACCCAAGAAGCGGAGAAATAAGGGGAGGGGAGAAGGAAACGGGGAAAAAAGTTCGTCGAGCTGCGTCAAGAACAGATGTATATTTTTGACTGGCAGTTCACCAAGCAGCAAATAATTATTCCAAAATAAGAAAAGTTAATTCGAAAATTAACGACTGAAAACACCACGAGGTAACCCGGAATTTACCGGACAACCCCCCCCCCCCAAAAAAAAGAAACAAACAAACAATATAGCTCCGTTAAGAACGGACCACAGAATCTAAAATTCTGTTAAAATATTCTTCCCTCCGCCGTCAAACCAAAAAGGTATGTGTTTACGACATAAGGACAAAAACAAAAAAATACCACATTAATTCGTCTTAAAATTGAACTTTCATATTGTTATATATTGTCGTGTTAAATTATCTCATTCAATCGTTCCCCGCGATTTTAACACATTTACCTTCATATCTCGATCTCTCGTGAGAGGAGAAGGACTTCTCATTTGTTATCCTCGAATTACGTAAGGAAAAAGACTTTCCTATTTTATTTTCCATAAAGGCTATAAGCCTTGTTAATTGCTATATTTAGACTTTTAATTCTTATCCTGACTGATCAACTTTCTCGGAATAACTAAAACCAGCCTCTTATAAAGAACTTCGTTTGTGCGGAAAGAATATTAGTTGATCTTTTGAAAAAATAAATACTTGTTATGTATTGTTTATTTGTCATGGTGTTTTACGCAAATATATGATATTTGTGATATAATGTGTTATTCATTTTTATGGAGTACGCGTTTTTTTCCCTTTCATCGGGTTTTCAACCTTTTCACATTTTTACATTCGTGGCTGAATTACGTATATATAACGTTCAGTGTCCTAGTACCACAATTATAACACGTCTCGTGCTGAGAGCTCCGATGCAGCCCTCTACTGTATGTGCTCTCTTCTCTCCCTCCATTGTTGGTCTCTTCTCTCCTAACTCCTCTCGAAGCATGCCTTTTTACAGTACTTTTCCAGCACCTCTCTCTCTCTCTCTCTCTCTCTCTCTCTCTCTATATATATATATATATATATATATATATATATATATATATATATATATATATATATATATATATATATATATATATATTAGTAGTAGTAGTATGTTTTTAAAAGGCTGTGGGCAATGCAAATTCCGAGTAAGATGTAAGCTGGAAGGAACACAAATAATAAATCGAATACGAAATGTGACTTACTATTTATTTTTCTTAAAATCTTACATAACTGATAGATTGGTGTTAGCTGTTTGTGTGATGTCCGGATGATTATAAAAATCATTTATTTTATAATCATCCGGACATCACACCAACACATCATCAGAAATAATGAAAAATAAAACATTACCAAAAAGTCTTTGAAAAGATCGGACGCCTAGGAATAGTAAGTTTTGAATTTTTGGAACAATGTTACAAATTTTATTGATCTAAACTAACTTTATATATATATATATATATATATATATATATATATATATATATATATATATATATATATATATATATATATATATACCACGAGTTAATAGAAAAAACTATCAAAGTGCTTGATCGTAAGTCATACAGAAGCCAACATTTGTTGGCGGGGCCTATACTTGTAGTGAGTCGTACAACTAACCCTAACCCTAAACTATAACACGGATGCCTGTGGTGAGTCTTACAACTAACCCTAACTCAAAACACCGATGCCTGTGATGAGTTTTACAACTAACCCTAACCCTAAACTCTAACACCGATTCTTGTTATGAGTCTTACAACTTACTCTAACCTTATCTCTAAACACTGATGCATGTGATCAGTCTTAAAACTAACCCTAACCCAAACATCGATGCTTGTGATGTTTCCTACAACTAACCCAAACCCTAAACCAAAACACCAATTCTTGTAATTAGTCTTACAACTAACCCTAACCCTAATCCTAACACCGATGCTTGTGACGAGTCTTACAACAAACACTAACCCGAAGCCCTAAACTCTAAAATCGATGATTGTGATTAGACTTACAACTAACCCTGACCCTAATCCTTACATCGATGTTTGTGATGAGTCTTACAACTAACTCTAACCCTAAACCCTAAAACCGATGCTTCTGATAAGTCTTACAACTAACCCTACCCCGAAACCCTTACACCGATGCTTGTGATTAGTCTTTTAACTAACCCTAACCCTAAACACTAACACCGATGCTTGTGATTAGTCTTACAACTAACCCTAACCCTAAACCCTTACACCGATGATTGTGATGAGTCTTACAACTAACTCTCACCCTTTACCCTGACACCGATGCTTGTGATGAGTCTAACAACTATCTTAAACCTAAACCCTAACACCGATTCTTGTGATGAGTCTTTTAACTAAATCTAACCCTAAACCCTAACACCGATTCTTGTGATGAGTCTTACAACTTACTCTAGCCCTACCCCTAAAACCGATGCTTGCGATAAGTCTTACAACTAACCTTAACCCTAAACTCAAAACACCGATGCCTGTGATGAGTCTTACAACTAACCCTAATCCTAACCACTAACACCGATGCCTGTGATGAGTCTTACAACTAACCCTAAACCTAAACCCTTACACCGATGCTTGCGATGAGGCTTACAACTAACCCTAACCATATCCGTAAACCCTAACACCGATGCTATGATTAGTGTTACAACTAACTCTAACCCTAAACCTTAAAACCGATGCTTGTGAGAAGTCTACAACTAACCCCAACCAGAAACCCTTACACCGATGCTTGTGATGAGTCTTAAAACTAACCCTAACCGTTTACCCTAACACCGATTCTTGTGATGAGGCTTTTAACTAAATCTAACCCTAAACTCTAACACCGATGCTTGTGATGAGTCTTACAACTTACTCTTACCATAACTCCAAACACTGAGGCTTGTCATGAGTCTTACAACTAACCCTGACCCTTACTCCAAACACCGAGGCCTGTGATGAGTCTTACAATATAACCCCAACCCTTTACCCTAACACCGATGCTTGTGCTGAGTCTTACAACTTACCCTAACCCTAAACCCAAAACACCGAGGCCTGTGATGAGTCTTACAACTACCCCTAACCTTAAACCCTTACACCGATGCTTGTGATGAGTCTTACAACTAACCCTTAACCTAAACCCTAACACCAATGCTTGTGATGAGTCTTAAAACTAACCCTAACCCTTTACCCTAACACCGATTCTTGTAATGAGTCTTTTAACTAACCCTAACCCTAAACCCTAACACCGATGCTTACAACTAACCTTAAACATAAATCCTAACACCGATGCTTGTGATAAGTCTTACAACTAACCCTAACCCTAAACCCTAACATCGATACTTGTGAAGAGTTTTACAACTAACCCTTACTCTAATCCTAACACCGATGCTTGTGATAAGTCTTACAACTAACCCTAACCCTAACCCTAAACCCTAACATCGATACTTGTGAAGAGTTTTACAACTAACTCTTACCCTAAACCTTAACACCGATGCTTGCGATGAGTCTTAAAATTAACCCTAACACCTATTCTTTTGATGAGTCTTTTACCTAACCCTAAACCCTTACACCGATGCTTGTGATGAGTATTACAACTAACCGTAACCCTAAACCCTTACACCGATGCTTGTGATGAGTCTTTCAACTAACCCTAACCCTAATCATAATACCGATGCTTGTGATGAGTCATACAACTAAGAAAGAGGCACAGACCAAACATACGGCAATGGCAAATAAAGAATGAATAACAGAAGTGAGTAGTGTCAAAAATGAATCTTTTATTACACTGTAAAAGAAAAACAGCAAAGACTGGAAATGGAGTAGGACGTTGTCGGTAACTGGAAAGCAGGGAAGGCAGGATGATGATGTCGCTATGAGAAAGAAGGCAAGCTGTAGATGTAGATGATGATGTTATTGCTGTGGCGCTGTAGATGGTGACCGGATTGAGCTACAGTTACTTTGTTGGTAGGAAACAAACCACTGTAGTTACTGTGAAGATAATAATGGTGATGGCAGTCATTGTTGACATGCTGTAGAAGATTGAGTCGGAGCTTCTTTTGATGGCTGTCGTGGTTGTGAAATTGCTGTCAAATCGCAGTTTCGTCCAGTAGGGATTCCAGGAAAAAGGGCTGCTGATGGATTGTCTTGCGGCTACCCCAGAGGCGAGGCCTCATTTGTTAGAAGTTGTGTGAAGAAACACAATCTTTATATACTCGTTATACAAGCTGCTGCTTATATGACGCTTTGGCGAGATCCGATGGTCGACTGGAGTGACTGTATAATTATGCCAGCACCCGAACTACTGTCTCACCCCAAGACTCATGTGCTGTGGTTTTATTCTTCCCCATTTTTTAATTCCGGTCGTGTCGATTCTAATATTTGTGGTCGCTCAGCGCAGAGCACAGTTCACAATTTACACACAAAATGAGAAGCAACATAGACACAGATATAGATATGTGTGTGTGTGTGTGTGTGTGTGTGTGCGCACGAGCGTGCGCCGCGTTTGAGTACTGTCGCTAGCGTCTATATCTGAGCTAAATTCCAGTCTCTGAGGTCCGGGATCTCAACCCAGACTAACTCCGTCATTCACCTCTTCTCGCCTTCCGACCTGTCTCAGTCGACCTTGCCGGTGATCTGCCTGTAGAGACCATTCACTACCGATCCATCTCGCCCATCTACCCGTCCATCTTCGCAACAGCCATTTTCTCCGACATATATCTAGCCTCGGCTTATTAAGGAATTTCAGGAAGTCTCGTGATGTCCTTTTTTCTGAGTTACTCTGAGCTTACTTCAACCGGAAACTAGATATGTTCATCTTTCCTAATTCTCTATCCTGACCCGCCACCGACTAACAATACAATATCTCTGCGTTTATCTTTATTCAACAACATAATGTCAGCCAAGACAACCAGAATCTAATACAGCAGCAACATATACGACGTATAAGTTTCTTTTCGTTTTCATTATGATTTTCTCTCCCTTTTTTCTTAAGGTAAAGTGAAGGTGTTTCTCTCTGTCTTTCTCTCTCTCTCTCTCTCTCTCTCTCTCTCTCTCTCTCTCTCTTTCTCTTTATCTCTCTATCTCTCTTTTCCTTCTTCGCACAAATTATCGGTTTACCTCCCTTTGCTTCTCCTCTTTTTTCTTTGTCCTTACGTTTTCCCACCACATGTATCGTGCACCACACCTTGATCACAAAATCCCAACATTAAAATGGTAATATCCGTGACCTATCTCAGCTAACAGCTACGACTAACTTTATTCTTAGCCAGTTACACCGCAGCACTAACCATTAAGCTTTCTCTCGTTTGAAACACATTTATCTACTTTCCATACATACTTCTCGACTTTTGATTCCTTGGTTCTCAGTCATTCTCCGCCTGCTACTGTGTCGTATAATATACTGTGCACCCCTTACGTGGTGGAGAGCATAGCCCCCATGTACAGGGGGTTACTGCGTCATATCTCTATCTAACATTCGAATTCTCAGATGCCACTTTACCCAGCATCCCACAACACACGTCTTCCGTTCCGCCAAATCCTCTGACTCAGTCAATCACCAAGACTTCAATACCGAATTCCTCGCTGTATTACCCATAACCTTTCCGTTCAGTATTTTTATTTATAAAATTTAATTATTAATGAACACGTGTTTCGCCGTTAATACAGCTCATCAGTGTGGCTGACTCGACCACAGAATCTGCAGTTGGGAGTCTTAGCGTTAGACCAAGCAGACTCGCCTGAAATACAGGGACATTTTTACCTCACTTAAATGGTTTTGCCTTTGTTATTGATTTTGGGGGGGGGCGATAAAAACAGCTGAACGAATCTAGCTATCTTGCCATCTTGCATTTAACATAAATGCTACATTGTATGTCACCCCTTTTTTTTTTTAATAAAATGTAATTATCCACGGACAAATGCGGTAAAAAGGTCCCTGTATTTCAGGCTGCAGCTTCTGTTGTCGAGATTTCGAATCTTGCTGATGTCAGCCACACTGATGAGCCGTATAAAAAACATATAAAATGGGATATCTAATGTTTCTATTTTATACACTTATGAATTATTTTTGTCGGGTGTCTATTTATATATCTATGTATATATTACCGCATGAGTAATTAATTTTGTTCGCGATTTTGTGTGTGCCTAAATTATTTTAGGAGATATATAAATAAACTAGAGAAAAACACCACCGACAATGTATAAATGACTATGTAAATATATAATTCAAACTATAATGATTACTTTTGTATATGAAAATTACAAAAGAAAAATTGAATCTAAGTACCATTAATCTAACCGAGGGCGCCGAACCTGGTGTTCAGAAAGAAACAAAGAAAGAAAGAAAAGGAAAGGAAGAAAGTTAAATTGAGAAATCTAAATAAAGGGCGATGTGGGGAGAAAGATAAAACAAAAGATCGAAAAAAAAGAAAGGAAGAAAAATGAAAGATAAAGCAGAAAAAGTTAAATTAAGAAATCTACATAATATAATCTTCCTTCTTTCATCTTCTTTCTTTTTTTCTTACTTTTTTCTAAAGTAAAGTCAGTCTGTCGATGTCTGTCATCGATATCTTTATTCCTACAAACGATATACGTAAATCTGTTTTGATAAACATATTTGGTCCCCCTTTTACGTATGTTCTTAAAAGACAAAATTTTACCTACATTTTATTTTGCCGATTTCTATGTTTAATTCGTTTAGTACTTCATTTTAGAAGAGACAATATTTCGATGCATCGGTTTCAGGCTGCAGAAAATGATATCAAGTTCGAAGGGGTTAAACAAAATTTTATTGCATAGATGCCTTTCTATTTTCATAGAGGCAAACATGCCTCACAAACAACAACAAATATGTGTGCAGTGTACGATGAAGGTGCTTTAGCTGACATAACTGTACGGAAGTGGTTCGCAAAGTTTAAAGCTGGAGATTTTAGCTTTAATGATAGAGTACGCTCAGGCAGATCACCCTCTATAGATATAGAGGGTGATCTGCCTAAAATATATACGCGAACTGGCAGAAATGGTTAACCTATTGAAGTCCACCGCTCATGAGCATTTAGTAAAACTTGCTTACACAGTGTAATAAAATGTTTTTGGTGCCACATGATTTGAATAAAAAGAAACTTTGGATTGCATTTTCATCTGTGATTTGGTTTATAAACCGAATGAAAATGCGCTCTATTTAAAGCAAATTGTTGCAGGCGATGAGAAATGAATAATTTGCTGCAATGTTTCGAGAAAACGATCCTGTGATAAGCGAGATGCGCCGCCCTTAACCACCTTAAGAAAGCTATGCTTTGTTTCTTACGGAATTGGAAAAGAATTCTGGTTACTATTGCCAATCAATTAATTATGCTCAAAACTTGATTAATTAAAGGCATCAATTACAAAAACGCCCGTGATTGGCCAACAGGAATGGTGTTGTATTCCATTAAGATAATGCACGATCAAACAAAAATGGTTGCAGCTTGTCTGCGATGTATTACCCTATCCAACTTGTTCACCAGATATTGCTACTTCAGATTACTATGTATTCAGATCTTTGCAGAATAATCTCAATGGTTAAAACACGTTGATGATTTATTTGCCATTAAACTACAACAATTCGAGGAAAATGGAATTTTATAGTTAAAGAGGGGATGGGGAAATGTTGCGCAACAAAATGGTTCATATTTGGTTGATTAAAAATTTAATGGCATATATATATTTTTTTATTTTTCATTTTCTTTCAAATTCGCCACGAACTTTCCGGACAACCACTTGCACTTTTTCAAAGTTTACTTTCTCATACAGTCGTCTCTGTTTTTCCGGGATTTATCTATTTTTCTTTGATATAGTTTGTTCTGATTACATTGTTCTGTGCGCCTGTCACTATTGATTTCATTTCTCTATTCAAGTGTCTTTTTCATGTCCATGCATCTCTTCTCTGGGCGGTATTATAACTCTTCCATGTAGCTGCTTCTCTTACCATTTTTATTTTCTCGTTATTTCATTTTACGATTATTATACAACATGATCAAGTGCGAAAAAATTACAAAAATACGAAACAAATAAAGGACTAATGCAGATAAACTTTGCTAGCTTACAGCGTTTTTAAAAACAATCTTTATTACCATACATTCAATCGAAACAAATTAATTAAGTGTGTTATTTCTTTTTAATTAAATATTTTTTGCATTTTACTTCAGTTTGAATTAATTATCGTACTTTGAAAAGCCTTTTTAATGGTTAACATTAAAAAGGCTTTTCAAAGTACGATAATTAATTCAAACTGAAGTAAAATGCAAAAAATATTTAATTAAAAAGAAATAACACACTTAATTAATTTGTTTCGATTGAATGTATGGTAATTAAGGAGTTGTTAGTGATGTTGAAAACAGAAATTTCGCTGACGATATAGAAAAATAAACCTGATGCTTAAGAAAATAAACCGCAAAATTAGTATAGTTTTGTTCAAATATTTCTTTGCAATTGCTCTCCGTGTGAATGTTAGATTAGTCGCTTACCGTGAATAGTAAAATAGATGCAAGCTGACAGAAAAAGATATTTTAGAATTAATAAAAACATTGGACTAATTTTTTAGACACTCGTTACGAAAGACGTGTAACATCACCTACTGCTGCAGCAAAATTTCAAAGCTCACAGATATTTTCTTCTTTTTCTTCTTCTATTTCTATAAAATATAATTTTCATTGACTGTTATTTATTCATAATAAATTAAACAATGTAGTAGCATTAGTATTTGCTATTGATAGTTACATTTGATGCTGAGAGCAAAGATCGCATCGATTTTAAATGCTATTTCTGTTGATGACAAAGATGGCTTCCGCCTGAAAACTATTCCGAGCAGAAAAAAGTATATTTTAAAAGAAATTAAATCGAAATACATGTTATTGCTTTTGATATAAACCAACGTTAAACACAAAAAATGCTAGTCAAAAGAAAATATTGGTTTGTAGGAAGAAAGCTATCGATGACAATGCTTCAAGAAGAGACTCACTTTATTTTATATATTGGATATATGTATTTGGAAACATTTAACTTCATAAAATTATATTCTAGAGAAAACCTTAATAAAGAATTTCACTGTTGAACGCCCTTAAACATACTTGTATCCAAGGAGCATTTGAGGCACATGATGCCTTAAGAGGCCTCCTTTCAGTTTTGAGGGACAATAGATACCCTCAGCAAGGGTGTCTGCTTGAGGAGTATATAGTGAAGCAATGGTTGTGCAATGTACAACGGCATCTGAACGTACATTGATTGATTCCAGTGGGAAGTAGAAGTCCCAGAAGACTTGAAACAATGGCAGAATAAACTGGTGTTATTTCGGAGTGTTCTTTCTCCTCGACTAGTTAGACAACCAAGGCTTGAAAGTCTAGGGCCCCCTACTATTTAATCCATAGGTGGAATGGGAATTATGGATTCATAGCTTTCCCAAGGGTATTAGTGAAAGTAATGCAGTATCATTGACCCGGCACACCAAGCCAACATTCTGCGACTCTACACCATGCTACTTTCAAACTGTTTTATGAGTTAAAAAAGGTAACTCTTCAGCAGAAGCGACTCAAAATATTCACTCAGCTGAATTAGAAAATGCGCAGATGGTTTACAAAATTCAATATCGCTAGATGGGTGACATATTTGGGAAATACAGGGTGACATCCCCCAAATGCCACTCATTCAACTGTTAATAAAATTCACAATCATTTTTGCACTTTAACTATGAATCTTTTGTTTTATCGCTATTCAATGATATGTGCACACCTGGATGATACAACGTGCAAAGTTGTCACTAACTTTCACAATCTCCTCTCTTAACGTGATGGCCCTCTTCAGTTCACGAATAGTTTGTGAATTGTTTTCATATAATCGTTTGCATAACCCCACAGATTAAAATTTGGGGTTCAAAGTTCGGTGAGTGCGAAACACATTCAGGATCACACCCTTCACTGATGGAACAATCACCAAAGTGACCAGCATAACTTTTAATGCCGATAAAACAAAAGCTGTTGGACATTTTTGACGGAAACATGGTGGACAAGTCAAACATAGAATGAAGTTTATTTGAACCAAATATAGTTGGATTGCATAAAGTAGTTTTGTGAATTTTATTAACGATTCCAAGGGTGGCAATTTTGGGGTTATTATCTTTCTCTCTCTCTCTCTCTCTCTCTCTCTCTCTCTCTCTCTCTCACACACACACACTTTCTCTCTCTCTTGCGATTTCTCTCTCTCTCTCTCTCTCTCTCTGTCTTCTGTCATTGTCAGGTTTCTGAGTTCTTTCTTACTTTTTTGCTTCATCCTTGTCTCTGAGGTTAATACCTCACCCCACTCGGAGGAATCTTTCTTTTTTTTCCTCTTTAATAATTTTCGCCATGCAAAAAACGCATCTATGAAATGTGATATGGTTTCGATTTCCTTACAATAAGATATTCTGTTTTTATGAGCAAAGATCAAAGGTTAAATCTTTTTGAAGCCATTTTTTGGCAGGTGGAACATGCGCGAAATTGAGTGACCCCAATTGACAAAGATAAATATAGCAGAAGTCACAGAGTGCATTTTATTATAGGAATTATTTGGAAGGTCGCCAACATGAGTTTCGTTGGTTTTAGTGGACCTGAAAGCAACGAGTTATAACACATCGAAACTGGACAACAGATCAACACGAGAATATGACAGAGTTATCCTACCACCACCATCTTAGTATGTATGTTTTTATGGCATATCAACACTTTTGGGGGGGTTAGTTAATACCGAAGCAAAATATCTGTTGTCATATCAGGCGATATTCGCCTTGGTGTCATTCAGGCAACCCAGGGTCTGTCAGGTCCTTTTTTGCTAAGATGAAGTATGGTTCGGCTTGGTCCTAGGAGGCGCCCCCCCCCCCCCCAGGCATTATCTCCGGGAGTCGGTGTTCGTTTACTGCCGGTCGCTTGACACGCCTCTATCGAGGAATGCCTACATGTTTATTTTCGGCTATTTTTGTACTCTTTCCAGAGTGCCTCTATCAAGGAGCTGATTTTTCACTCCCTCCTCAACGGTAAACTGACTTCATATCTAGGACCGATTTCGAAGAGAGTGAGGCCATCACCGGAATCCTTCCTGTGTTGCAGAGAAGGATGGGAAATGGTATTAGACTCGAGAGAGATTACTTTGAAGGGGGCTTTGTTGGTCCCTCGTTCATCATCCTACTCGACTATAAGCTCCTTTGTTATGGGTGTCTCGATGATCTCCACGCCTTGATGGTACCCTTGAGCTTGGGAAAAATTAAAGGTCACATGGAGAAAGAGCAGATAATGTTGTTTCAATACGAAGATGTTCTACTCGACCATGGACGACCGGATGCTCATAACGTTTTGTGTCGGTACATCGCCAAGGAGAGAACTAATCTTTCTACTTGCCAAAATATTAGATATTTGCGTCAGGAGTTTGTATTCTTGTTTGTCAGATTAATAATAGCAGGGTCCCCTCATGTCGTTCGGGTGAAGTTTACAGAAAATACTGGAAATTTTATACTTGCTTACCTAACATATTTGCTTTATTCTTATCATAAAAATAATGGCCACCTAAATATCCTTTCAATAAATAGATTAAATAAATTATAGCTATTGTAAATTCATGCACAAGTCCATTAAATTGTCTTGACCAACTTGCTGAGAATAGAGTTAGTCATTTGTTTCCTCTTCCTTTCACAATACATTAAACTCTGTATTCTGTCTTGCTTACTTGCCCTATCAACTAATTCGAAAGCCAAACCTCAATGTGAGTCAGGTCATCATCATCATCATCATCATCAGCAGCAGCAGCAGCAGCAGCAGCAGCATCATTATCAGCAGCAGTAGCATCATCATCGGTTTAACGTTTATTTTACGTGCTGGCATGTGTTAGACGGCTTTTAGAAATTGATTTCTAAGTTAACCTTTCTCCGGCCAGGTCTTAAATTATCCCTTTTGCTCTCAAATCCATCGTTATCACTGCGTCCCATGTTTTCTTTGAGCTTCTCCTGCCAACTGACCTTATTATCTTAATTGTCCTACATCTACCAACCCAAGCACTCTCATCCATTTTTTTTAAACAAAGCCAACGAAGTTTTCTATTCTACACACATATCCCTATATTGTCCAGATTTAATATCTACAAATTGTCAAGAGTTAGTATCTTCTTCTCAAATCATCAAATCTCAGCCTGTCTTTAACACTCACATTACACATCCATCATTCTCACATCCTTTCTCTCCGTGCACCACATACCCTCAACCATCACTGGCCAGGTTCCACTTTCATCTCACTGCGTACACATGACTGACTTGGTTTACAGTGGTAACGCTCTTCTGCTTACTAGTGCCAAAAGTTCACTAAACTTACTTCATCCTCTCCTAACTCTTGAAATTTCTCCCTATGCTCCAATGGTATCAACACAGTCACAAAATCTCTGGACAACCACAATAGCTTCACCATCCAAATATGCTTTCCCCACATCTGAGTTCTTATCCGTCTTCATTGTCTTTCTACTTTTTGCATGGAAACTGGTTATTATCTCTCAACCTATCTGTAATTCAACTGTAGTTCTCGTATACCCAGTGCTTACAAGTGTCGCAAAAATTAAATTGCTCCACAAACTGAGCAGGAGAACTTTCCTCTTTCTGGGGATTTCCAACACTAATCATCACTCTCAGACCTTTACTTTCCATAGCATTCCTCCAAGTCTCTAACCTAACAAGTAGGTCTTCGGTTGTTTTATAGGCAAACACTAAATCATCACCATAAAGTATTTATTCTGGGCAACCTGTAAGAAAAACGTGGACTGCGCTTCTAAGACACAAATGAACAAACTGAGTATAGATCTCTGATGTACTTCCACTTTAACAAAATAGCTGTCACTAAGTGTTCTGTTAATTTTAAAACGAGTTTGAGCATTTCTGTACATTGCTTGAGCAACCTTCACCAAATGAACGCATTTGACTCTAATTAGGCAAAAAAAAGTGGAAAATGAGTAAAAAAAGATGCGGGCTAAAAAATAAATAAATACTCCCTTCTTTTCACCTTTCTCACTAAGAGATCAGGGCACTATAAGTAACGTCAGTCACTATACCATTCCTGCATAAATTATATCTCTATTAGTTTTTCTTAATAAACTTAACACACGTACATAGAACGGGAACTTATCTATAATTTTTCTAGAAGAGACATGAAAACCTTTTTCTAAGTAGCTACTTGATGTGTGAATTTTTTCTTGTTTTATACCAATTGAGAGGCGTACAAATACCTTGTATAGTACCCACTCAGTGAGATTGATCTGTATATCTTGTCAGATCATCTATCTAAGAGAAAGAAACACTAACATTGTGTCTTCAGTCATCGTGCCTCGAGTTGTCTCTGATTATAGGCTTTGTAGAAGTGTCGTACAAAGCACACAACATAGATATCTGTATGTATTGTCTCAATTAAGATCAAATCTAAGTTCAGGAAAACCTCGGATGTCCTTTTTCATTGCAGAGTGTATCAATACTGAAGGGCTGATTGGGACAGGTTCAAATCTTTCCTCTCTGAAATTACCCTGCATCTTATTTGGAGAAAATAATGTGCCCTGTGTTACCGCTGATATATCTGATTGGTTAACCGCTGGTATTGAGGGTTTTATACCCTCTAAAAGTTCCAAGAGACTAAACAGCAAGCCATGGCGTGTGGCCACCATTGCTCACAGGAACCACTATTTCAATAGGTTTAAAGGAAATAGATGCTGCAAAAGAGTCATAGAAAATGCGTTAAATCCAGACTTGGTTGCCATGAGTTTGGTCCTGAATAAATGTAAGACATCTTTTTCAACCACAATTAATGGACAAGAGGTGATCTCCCCAGCGTCTGATTAAGACAAACATTTTGCAAAGAATTTTGCATCAAATTCCATCCTTTGCGATCAAGGCCACCTATCTCCAGAATTTTCCCCTGTGACTAGAAAATACTGCATACAGCATTCACATATCTGTCCACGTTGTTACCAAACTTATCAAGAACATTGATGCTAACAAGGCAACTAGTCCTGACAACATTTCAGTCATTATCCTTTAAAATCTTCAACCGGAACTGGCTCCTATTTTTTGTCTTCATGGTGATAACCCTTAGATAATAAAAGGCCTTTGATGTGGTTTGTCACAAAGGTTTGCTTCATAAGCTTGCTAGCTATGGAATATCTGGAAATGTCTTCACAACCATCAAATCCTTTCTCTCTGATAGGTTTATAAACGTAGTTGTTGGTGAGCAGATGTCTGAAGCAAATAGTAACAATGCTAGCAGTTGCCTCAATAATCAATTCTGGACTCAATTCTCCTCCTAACCTTCATCAATGATTTTTCAAATCATATTCTGGATCATTCGTTAACATCTATGCAGACGACACAACTATCTATCGAAGTTCTTGATGATCAAGATCTTGCTGATTCTCTTTCTTGCGACTTTAAACACATCGGGCAATGGAGAGAACGTCACTTTTAACACCTCCAATACCCGACGTTTCTCTCCTTTCACTAGTAACATTCGGATCCTCGTTTTGCCTTAGTTGAAATCAATGGCTCTCTCTTTGATAAAGCCCCTTACTTTGATAAGGTACTAGTACTGACTTTAATTCTCAGATCTGAAGACTTACATCAAATTAGTTACTAAGGTTGTTTGAAAAACGGTTGGATCATTCTACTGCTCCAGAAAGTACCTGACTACTGATATAATCCTCTAACTGTATAAGAGTCGGATACGTCCTAAGATGGAGTACTGTTACCACATCTTGGGAGGTGCCTATCAGAGCACGCTCAATGCTGATGATTGTTCTCAACTATATTTGTAACTTTCTAAAGTGCCCATTTGGAGGAGCTGGATTCCCTACTCTGCCGTTAAGCCGTTAAACTGACTTTATGTCTAACCTTGCTGCAGGGGGGGGGGGGCGTATTTACATTCTTTTATATATATTATTAAATTGAAAACATATATTCAGTAACCAGTTCGCCCCCTTCCTGCGCTAGATGGGGTGAATTCTGAATTTATATGTGTGATTATAATCTTATTTATTACGAAGTTGGATCACTCATTTTCGTATTGGGGTGTGGGTCATTCAGTTCATAAATTATTTGTGTCTGGCCTTGACCTGATGGGACGCTGAAATGTACGCCACTATTTGCCCAGTTCATGTCATTCAGACTTCAAAATTCGTAGGGTGAGGTCACTTGAGTTGGGTGCCTGCTGTTTGGAATGAGCGTTTCTCACGGTAAACAAGGTATAAAGGCTAAGTTTCTATTATATTAAGGTAAGTCGTATTTCTGGCAATACTGGCTCCCTAAAACACGTAAATACCATTGAAAAAAAAACCAAAGTACTTATTTATCCACAAACTAAAAATAAATAACATAGTTATTTATTTTATTCTCTATATATATTACCACATCATATATTATATTATAGTCAGAATGATTATTACATTTAATTACTCTATTATCGGTAAAATTATAATTACAATACATTATTAATGTGGTTATTAATACCATTAATATTATTACCAATTGTGGATTATTAATGCATATTATTGTTACTTTTTTTATTATTATTATTATTATTATTATTATTATTATTATTATTATTATTATTATTATTATTATTATTATTATTATTATTATTATTATTATTATTATTTACTCACTAGGAGTTATCACACTGGTCATCGTCAGTGATCGCCCACTGCCGACAACCTGTGGTATTCCCTGGAGTCTGAGTGACAACAAGTCTCCTCAGACTTCCAGTATGCTCCACCTCTTTTCGTTCATCACCGCTGATGACCTTGCGGTAATCGCAACAGCCACCTACCAACGATTTCCCGCTGATAAGGGCCATTGGTCCCCTCTGGGGCCCGAGTGGCAACAAGCCTCTCCAAGGTCCCAGAGCTGTTCGCGCTCTTCCAGTGGAGGTCTGGTTTGCGCTTTCCCTCCTCGACCCTCTGTCCATAATTTTCTGTGGTGTCAGCCTATGCTTGCGCCTCTCTCGTGCGGTTGTATTTTCCCCGGTTCTGTTGTCTTGTGCTTCCACGTGTTTGTTCTCTATTCGTTGCTTATGTGGGTTGGTTTCCGCATTCGATGACATTTCTCAGGATTGTAGCTGTTTTGATCATTACTGTCCTTTGTATGGTATCAGTTATCCCTTTGATTCCTATTTCTCCTAGTCTTTTCTCCATGTTTTTGGGGACTGTTCCTAGTGCTCCTATGATTATTGGTGTTATACTGACTTTCTTCATGTTCCATATTCCTTTCAATTCTCTGGCAAGTTCAGTATATTTGCTTCTTTTTCCGTCTCTTTGATCTTCACTCTGTGGACTGCTGGAACGGCAAAGTCCACGATTTTGCAGGATTTTTCTTTCTTGTTGATTATTATCATATCCGGTCTCCTTGCTGTTATGGGTTTGTCTGTTTGTACATTCATATCCCATATGATTTTGTGTTTTTCGTTTTCTAGTACAGTTTCTGTTTTGTGTTTGTACCGTTTTTTCTCATATTCGAAATTCAGTTGTTTGCACATTTCCCGGTGTACTTCTTTCCCACGCTGTCATGTCTGTTCTTGTATTCCCTTTGTGCTAGCTTGTTGCATTCACTTATTATATGATTTATCGTTTCATCTCTTTGTCCACACAATCGGCATTTGCTGTTTTCCTGGGTTTTATCTATCTTTGCTTTAATAAAGTTTGTCCTAATCGCATTGTTCTGTGCGGCTGTCAGCAGAGATTCCGTTTCTCTGTTCAGGTGTCCTTTTCTTAGCCATGCCCAGCTGTTTTCATTGGCTTCATCGCGTGTGAGTCTTATAAAGCGTCCATGTAGTTGTTTTTCTTCCCACTTTTCCTTTCTTGTCTTTTTGTTTCTGGGTTCAGTGCTTCCGGAGTTGTTTGTTTGGCTGGTGTCTCTTGCTGTGGTGATCAGTCTTTCCGTGTTCTGGGTTACATATTTCTCCAGCTCATTTTTGGTGTCTTCCACACAGTCTTCTATACTTACCAGTCCTCTACCTCCTTCATTTCTTTTCATGTAGAGTCTGTCCGTATCGTCTTTTGGGTGCAATGCATTGTGCATAGTCATTAGTTTTCTAGTCCTTTGGTCAAGGTGCCTGAGTTCTTCTTTGGTCCAGCCTATGAATGGTCCAGAGTATCTTATTAGTGATACAGCCCATGTCTTTATCCCTTTTACTAGGTTTCTGCTATATAGTTTAGTTTCTAAGAGTTTCCTTGTTCTTCGTAGATATTCTTTTCCAATCTTCTCTTTCATTTCTGTATATTTGATTGTGTCTGCTTCCAGAACTCCCAGGTATTTATAACTCCTTGTTCTCCTAGCGCCCTCATCTCCTCTTGGTTGGGGAGTTCTATACCTTCTGTCGTCTCCAGTTTTCTTCTTTTGATCTCTAGCAGTGCACATTTTTCTATTCCAAACTCCATTTGGATATCCTGGCTGAATATCCTGGTTGTGTTTATCAACTTTTCCAGTTCTTTTTTGTTTTTTGCAAACAGTTTAAGGTCATCCATGTACATCAGGTGATTTATTCTTTGTTCTGTATCCGTAAACCTGTATCCGGCATCACACTTTCTGAGTCTATAGTTGAGTGGCATCATGGCTATTATAAACAATAGTGGTGATAGAGAGTCTCCTTGAAAAATGCCTCTCTGTATTTTTATCTCAGACAGGTATTGTCCTCCGGTTGTCAGTTCTAGTCTCCATGTTTCCATTGCTTTCTGGATGAGATTAATAATCCTGTGTGGTATCTTGTATATTTTTAAGCATTCAATTATCCATGTTTGGGGGATTCTGTCGTAGGCTTTCTTGTAGTCAATCCATGCCATGGTTATGTTCTTTTGTCTGCTCTTCACCTCCTTCAGGGTCTTTTGATCAATGTACAGTAGATCAGGTGCCCCTCTTTGTCCTTTCCGGCATCTTTTTTGTTCCTCGGGGAGCAGTCCACGTTTGTCAAGGGATTGGTAAATTTGTTCTCTCAGTTGTGCTGTGAGAATTTTCCACATTATTGGTAGACATGTTATCGGTCTGTAGTTGCTGGGGGTCGTTCCTTTTTTTGGGTCTTTTTGTATTAATGTTGTTCTTCCGTCCGTCATCCATTCTGGTACGTCTGTTTTGCGGATACATCCACTCAGTTTCTGCGCTAGTCTTTCATGCAGGGTCGTGAATTTTTAAAACCAGTATGCATGTATTCCATCGTGGCCTGGTGTTCTCCAGTTTGCCATTTTTCTTAGGGTTTTCTTGATCGTTTCTTTGTTAATTTCCGTTTCGGTTCCTTCTTCGATTTCCTGCAGTTCATCTTTCATGTTTTTCAACCATTGGGCATTCTTGTTGTGCTTTTTTGGTTCTTCCCATATCTTGCTTCAGAATTGTTTTGTTTCTGTTGAGTTCGGTTGCTCTGTTGTTGTTTTTTCTCCATTTACGTTTTTGTAAAACTGGCTTTCATTGTTTTCAAAGGTCCTATTCTGTTTGCTCTGTTCTGAGTTGTACCTGTATCGTCTCAGTCTTCCTTCTATTGCTGCTATCCTTTGTTTTATTTCTTCATGTTTCTCATTTAGTTTTTCCTTGCGTTTCTGATTTTTGCTTCTTAATCGGTTTTAGCTTCTTTCCGAAGTTTGGTGATCTGGGTTTCTAGTCTGATTTCCCATCTAGGTTTTGTCGGTCCTCTCTTTTGTCCATTCTCTTCGTTTCTTAGTTTCATACTTATCGATTTTGCCCCTGCATATATCAGGTTGTTTAGGTCTGTAATAGTTTCTGTTGGGATGTGTGTGAGGAGTCTGTTTATTCTTTCTGTTTCTGCTGGTAACTTTTTCTGCTACTTCATTCCTGAGAGATGGGAGTTTTGTTTTGTTTTCTAACATGTATTGTCTAATGTTCTCCACTTCCCTTGCTTCTTTTTCGTTGAGTTCTATCTCAGCAGGTTCTGTGGTTCCGCAGTCTTCTATCTCATCTGGTTCTGTGATTCCGTAGTCTTCAATCTCTTCAGTTTCAGTGTGTATGTTTTGCCCGTCCTCTTCCTGTGGACTCTCCTTTGGTGGTGTTTCTTGCTCCGTTTCGCCATTAACCTTCTGTCTGATTTCCGTCAGTTCCATCTCCGAGAACCATCCTCGCTTGAGGATCTGTCTTGCTTGATCTGCTATCCTTTGTTCCGTTGTATGATAGTCACTAGCAATGTCCCAGAGATGTTTCATTCATTTTCGGTAGCCTCTTTCTGTAGGGTAGCGGCTTTTATAGTAGCACTCCATCACCAGTCTGTTCTCTTTCGTGGTCCATTTCTTTCCATATCTTTCCAGTTTGCTGTTTTCACTCTGGTTTTCTTGTCTCTGGTCTGTGTCCTTGTCATACCTGGAATCAGAGAGGTTACTTACCTGGTTCTTGTCCGTTGTCTTGTTTCTGAAATGAGAAGGGCCAACATTCGCAGGATGCGGACCGGGTCCCCCCATGTTAGCTAATGAGGGAGCACCTGCCCATCATGACACTCATGTCTTTCTCCTGAGTCCCACGGCTTGTATTGATATTATTGTGCATTATTTATATTTTTGGTGTGTGTGGCCATACCAGGCCCAGGCTTATTCTGCCTGTGGTCCTGTCACAGGGATAGCGGTTGTCTCATTCATTTTAATGAGTGATCTTGTGCACTATCACACAAATTATTATTATTATTATTATTATTATTATTATTATTATTATTATTATTATTATTATTATTATTATTATTATTATTATCATTATTATTATTATTATTATTATTATTATTATTGGTATTGTTATTATTATTACTATTATTACTACTATTATTACTACTATTATTATGATTATTATGATTATTATGATTATTATTATGATTATGATTATTATTATTATTATTATTATTATTATTGTCGCCACTACCATCCATTAAATTATAGCAATTAACTTTAGTAAATCTTTAGCTAATTTTGGTTAATTTTACTTTATTTTCTTAATGTTATCATCCTTATTATTTTATTTCTATCAAAAAAAACAATAAAATATAAAGTTAAAAATAGGATAAAGAATGATCAAAAAACAAATAATTAATAAAAAAAGATAATAAAAATAAAAAATAAACTAGATTAGATCTAAATGCATTTAACACCCACACATCACACCTAAAATCCACGCCAGGCTAAAGACTGCTTTTTCCTTCCCACTTTTATATCGCACATAATATTGATGAGTAAAAGTAAATCTTAACACACATCAAGACATTATCTTTCTGTTAAAATGTGCCACGACAATTAGACCCCCTTTTCTGTTCTTCTCTTCATTCACAACATGAGTTTACATTATATTTAATTTTTGACGGTTTTAAATCTGATCACGTGACCTTCCAACTTTAAATTTTGAATTTCGTTTTCTTTTCTTCATTGTCTTTTCTTTACCATCTGTTGATCGATAACATCGACATGGCAATGGTGCATATTATGTACATGTGTGTATAAATAGAAATAGTCATATATATATATATATATATATATATATATATATATATATATATATATATATGTACTATTTGTGAATTTTTCTGATGATTTTGTAGTGTTGCAGAGACGATATTGACATAATAATGTTGTTTGGCTCACAACAAATGAAACAGACCGTAAAAATACATCTCACAGAAATGTTATAAAATAAAAATAAAAATAATGAAATAAAAACATGGTTAGTGGAATATAAAATGAACCTCACACACACACACACATATATATATATATATATATATAATATTTATAAATAAATATTAATTATTTATTACCTACAGAAATCGATGTTTCATGCTTACGCAATCTTCAGTGCAGGAAGTTAATTTCCGACTGTCAGCGGTCGCGAACTCTGATCACAAATCGCCACTGATTCGCAGTCAAGATTGTTTCACGTTGGCCACCACAAATTAGCTTAGAATTAAGGAGGAATTTAACTTTGTAAATGCCAAGTCGGCGGGTATTTACAATGAGCAGCGAATAGTGATCTACAACAACAAACTGTGTTGGACCTCGCAATGAAGCTAGTAGTACTGCTTGTTATTAAACTCTCTCAGAGTGGCCGGCCTTAGTAAAGGGAGATTTTAATAATATTTATAAATAAATATTAATTATTATTAACCTACATATATAAATATATGAAGTTTACACACTTTTCTTTTTTTTCTCCCCATAATTAATTTGGATTTTTAATATCTTTCATAATTCTTTTCGTCCTAGAGTATACTTTGCCATAATTAAATTCAGCCTAATATGGATGCTATTTGTTTGCCTCCTACATGTCTATACTACTGTCTTATCTCCTCCCTATGGGTTTTCCTTGGCCCCTTTTATATTTTTTTATTTTTTGTTCGGTTTAATAAGTAATATTAAAACTCCGCAGTAGCTTTGGCTTTTGGTTGATGTGTTGGTGCGTATCGCCTGATATGTTTGCAAAACTTTGAATTTTACTTAAATAATTTTCTTCTACTTTGTATTTTTCTAATCGTATTTTTTTCTTTTTTTAATTTGAAATTTGATTTTTTTTGTTTTTCTTTAGTATTTTTCATATATGAGTATATTCATTCAGTATTTTTTTATTAATATTGTTGAATGGAACTATTGTTTATATATTTCTTTATTTATTGATGTATTTTTTCTCTTATGTATTTTTTAATGTAATTCCTTCTTCTCGATTAAACCAATATGGTGAATGCTTTGAGTGTTTTAAATGTTTAATTTGTTATTCAATTTGCTGTCTTTTTTCTATTTCTGAAGTCACTGGTGTTGTCACTGGTACTGATAATCTGATGTTTTTCTAAAAAAAAATGTGATGTTACAAAAGGCGTCTATGAAGAGACGTTTTGGAATCATCAAAAATACTGAATGAGGTCAAAACACAATGAGAAATAGCGTTATATCGATAACAACCCGGTGCATTCCTGAAATGCCTCTCTGGAAAAAATATATTAGTTGGGAATTATATGAGTTTTATCGTATTTATTATTTATAGTTTTGTGGTTTAAGAAAGTTTTTATTTTTTATACTAAGTGTTTTATTTAATTATTTATTTGTAGTTTTGTATTTTTATTTAAAGGGCTGTGTTTGGAAGATATTTATAGTTTAGTATTTTCCTAAAAAATATTTTTATAAAATATTTTTATAATATTTTTCAATAATATTTTTATATATGTGAGGGTTGTATTGAGTGGATTAATTGTTATAACAAAAAAAACAATAATAAACAAACAAAAAATAATAGATAAATAAAAATTAAATAAATTCCACCCAATAAATAAATCAATAAATTATGCCACTCAGTTTTCTCTAAATATAACCACACTTTTGAAGCAGAAAAACAGATAAGACAACACTCATCATAAATAATTAAATTAATTTTAATAAAACTTCATTACAATTAAGACCCATATATTATATTTAACCCTGACCCAGTACTTCCTTCAAAAGGGACACGTCAACAATGCACCGGTTTTAAAAGATAAATTCAGACGTCATTCCCTTTGTTTTCGTTTTTTCGGAACGACCTTTAAAATCGAAACTACAAAAAAATAAATAAGTAAATAAAACACCTAACTAAATAAAACCTTTAAAACACAAAACCATAAATAAAATAAATAACAAATCCGATACATAAAATTAAACCCGATATCCCTTTCAAAAGGAGATTTCAGTATTACAACCTTTTTAAACGACGAATTAAAAATCTCTTACGATCTATAAACGATCTTCCAACCACAACTCTTTAAATAAACTACAAAACTACAAATAAATAATTAAATAAAACACTTAGTAGAATAAAACTTAAAACCTGCCATGTTGTTTTGGCGGAAGAATGTCAAACGTCAAATGTCAAATGTCAATTCGGGACTGTTCCTAGTGCACCTACAATTATTCGCATTACTCTAGTTTTCTTCATGTTCCCTTCGACTCTTTGGCAAACTCCATATATTTGCTTAGTTTTTTCTGCCTCCTTGTTTTACACCCTGTGAACTTCTGAGATGACAAATGCTACTTTTTGACAGTTTTTTTGTAAATTCTTGTTGACAATTATCATGTTTGGTCTTCTTGCTTGGATGAGTTTGTTTTTATTTCCATGTCCCAGAGGATTTTGTGCCTTTCATTTTTCAATGCAGGCTTCAACTTGTGCCTGTACCATTTGTCTCTACGTTCAAATAACAAGTCATTTGCACAGTTCCCAGTGGAACACCTTTTCAACCTAGTCATGTCTACTTTTTTATTTATTTTGCGTGCAACCTCTCATACCGACATTGAATCCCAGCCGTACAACATCCAGCGGGATTCTATCATTAAAGACATTATTCTTCTAGCCAGAAGTATAAGAAAATAGTGTTGATTTAATGAATAGGAAGTTTTACTCCGAAAATTCCCCAAAAAATCTTTTTAAATGATATTTTATTTTTAAAAACACATTGTTTATTTGGCTTTTAAATTCTTAATAAATTCGAATAATATATATATATATATATATATATATATATATATATATATATATATATATATATATATATATATATCCTTTTCTTTGTTGTTTATGTAATTTATTATTATTATTATTATTATTATTATTATTATTATTATTATTATTATTATTATTATTATATTAGTGCTTTTCTCTTATGCTACTTCTATAACTAATAATAATAATATTGATAATAATAGTGGTAGTGTAATCTTTCCTTTTCTTCTTTATTTACATCATTCATTTATTCATGCCATCCTCTTACTCTCTTTTAAAGTGATGCTGCTGCTATTACTCTTACTACCTCTATTCTCACCCCTTCCTTCCACCACTTCTCGCCCCCAACCATTTAAAAGATTTAATGTGCAAACAAGCAAGTACGAAGATTATCAGTTATAAACGATCTGCCGTCATATCTCTTTTCCCCTTCATTCACTGTGCAAAGATTAAGGGAAGCAAGTAAGTTCAGCATTCATCATTTATAGAATCTCTTCCCATCCTCTCTCTTTTTAAACAGATGACGTCATACTTTGTGACGTCATTCAGTGTGCATGGTGACAAACAAGCAATATAACGAACAAACAATTTTATAAGTTGTACTCCTAAACAAAATGATAACATGTATTTTTGAACACTCTCCTGTCATATCAAAGAACCAACTTTTATGTATGCGTAAAAAGGAAATCTGTAGGTTTAGGTTTTAGATCCTCGTTGCACGAATCCCAATTTCAAAGAAACATAATCTGCAATCTTATATCTATATAATAAATCGATTTCCCCTGTACTTTTGTGATAAATAGTTTTTTATACTACAAACTACATAAAAAAATGTATTTTGTCACTCAAATAAGGCAAATGTTGATGTGTTGTTAAAAACACAAATTTCATCGATTTTATATTTAATCCGATCAACAAATTTTGTTTTTATAACTCATAGAGAGAGTCGGAGGAGATAACCATCATACAGCCCAAAGTCCTAATACTGTTAACAAAATCACCAGATACTAATCTAATAACAAATAATTTCTTCCATATTCACGGATGAAAAAGAACGTGCTCTCTTTCTCCCATTTCTTTCGTTGCCTGTGGCTGACCAACTTTTGAGAGAGGGAAGAAAAAAAAGACAGTCAAGTTTATCTATTTAATAGCATCATGATTGCGTATTAGTCGTCATGAGTTAATCAGTTAACTTGCCGTACTTAGAAACAGCGTTTGTTAGTTCGAACCTCACCCCCGGGGAGCATAATTATTTTTACTCTGATTATGTTCCAACTTGAAGTTGGACATTTCAAGTGACAATATTAAGCTTAGTTTTACTTTTATTTCTTTCTGTAATTGACGTAATTAACGGTAATTATGACTCCCGGGCGACGTCGGGTAGCCCTGCTAGTATAATATAAATATTAATTGCAGGAAGAAAGAAAAAATTTGTCAGTTTCGGTCAAATGTACAAGTCTCCTTGAATCAATAATGTCATCATTAATAAAGAATAAATATTAATTGGATTTCGTTTCAAGATAAGCCGATGTGTGTAAACAGCGTACAGAAGTGCACCTTTGAAGGACCGGGCAGCAGGCGTATAATTAATCAGACACGCATTCCCTTTTTTATTGCTTTCTTCTTCTTCTTCTTCTTCTTCTTCTTCTTCTTCTTCTTCTTCTTCTTCTTCTTCTTCTTTCCTTATTTCATTAGTATCCATGGCTGCGAGCGAACAAACAGAGGAGAAAGAAATATCGACAAAATCGACAAGTAAATAGAGGCACCACTGCAAAACAAAAAAAAACTTTTTGTAGCGGTAAAAGCAATATCAAAAAGAATGAGAAACTTTATCCATGCAAAATTAAATTCAATTTTATTGACGACAGACAACTATTTTGGAGAAATGGCTGAATATACAATCACTGGTTTTGTGCTGTCTATGAAAAGAAAAGGCGTCGTAGTATGAGGAGCAGTTTGTTTTGCAGGAGGTGAGATTAGCATAAACTGGATAGTCTGAATTTGTTGCCGGCAACGAGGTGAATTGATAACGAGTAGTGGAAGATTTGAGACAAATTGTGTAGAATATTTCTTGGGCATCGCTTATATATCAATTATGTAGCTCCCAGCGCATGGCGACCATATTTCAACGTCTATTTTTAAAAGATGTTAAAGAGTATATTTCTTTCGCTTTTAATTGGCTGAAATAAAACTGTTGTATTAAGATTTTTATCCAATCAACAGTTGATATTTTACAAAAAATATTTGTTTGCTGCTACTGATTGAACAAGGTTTACCCATTTTACTTTTGTTCTTTGTGTCTAACATCCAACGGAATTTCCATGAACAGAGTTTCTTTCCAAGAACTTCCCATCTGAGTAACATGCTGATGCAAGATCGCTTCCCAGAAGGGCTACAACGTGGTCATCTTCAAATCTAATGTCAAATAACTGTCTTCATAAGTTATGATTTTTTTCATTTAATTCATAATTTACAATCCTCTCATGATATTCATCATCATTCAACTGTGAACCTACCCATCCCATTAACCATTTTCTTTCTTCATCTTCTTCATGTAGTCAAGTGCAACCCTTTAATTCTTCAAATTTCATCTTTTCGAAGCATGTGGTTATACCACAGTTCCCCATTACTTTACACAGTCCCTTGCGTTATTATTGAACTCTGCGAGATCTTTAAAGTTGCACTCTCTGAGAGCATACAAGACAGTGCTGCATCGTATGGTCCACATTTACAGATAACTGGATCGGTTTTGTAGTCCCATCTGGCCATATCAGCTTTTGATCACCTCGTTCCTGTTCTCCGGTGGTTGGGTGTCTTCCACTGGACTCTGAGCCAGGGGTGAAGGCTTCAGAAGGGAGGATTCCCATGTCAATAAGAGGTGGGCATTCTCTAGCTTTCTGGTTGATAGCTGTAGTTTGATTTATTCCTGAGCTGGACATGTCCGAAGAAGTTTCTTCTTGACTTCATCTATAAAAGAGACGACGTTGATCACTGGTAACCTTTGTGATCTCTACTCGGCTGGCAATTTCCCGTCTCACATCTGCAGGGGCAATGCCAGCGAGGAGATGCAGGTTGTTCAGATTGTTCAGGCAACCAATGATCAAGCAGTCTCAAATAGAGTAATAGTACAGGGCCAAGGCAGTACAGCACACACACACACACACACAACTGTGTGTGTGTGTGTGTGCTGTGGCTCCCCATTTTGAGTTTGTCAATGGGGAAGGAGGTAATCAGGTATCAAATTAAATAAATATTAACGCGATTAAAAATGAATCCATTTACATTTGTGCAGAGAGAAGTTTATGTGGTTTGCAAGAATGAACACGACATTCTTTTACTTCTTTTGTTTCTTCTTTCTTTTTTTTAACATTTAAATTTCTTTCTTATTTGATTTCTTTTTTGTCGTCTTCCGTCTTTATTTATTATTCCTTTCTTTTCTTCTTTTTTTCTTTTCTTATTTTCTTCTTTTCCTTCTTTCTTTTTTATTTCTCCTTATTCTTTTTTTCTGTCTTTTCATTTTCTTTCTTTTTTATTTATTCATTTCTTTCTTTTTTTCTTTCTTATTCATTGTTTTTCATTCCTTCTTTCTTTTATTCTTTCTTTTTTATTCATTCTGTCTGTTTTCTTCTTTCTTTCCGTCCTTTTCTTTCTTTACTTCGTATCCGTCTTATTTTTTTTATTTTGCGATTTCTTTATTTCTTTCTTATTCTTTCCTTTTTTCTTTCTTATTCTTTCCTTTTTTTTCTTTCTTATTCTTTCCTTTTTTCTATCTTATTCTTTCCTTTTTCTTTCTTTTTCTTTCCTTTTTTCTTTCTTATTCTTTCTTTCTTTCTATCTTATTCTTTCTTTCTTTCTTATTCTTTCTTTTTTCTTTCTTATTCTTTCTTTTTTCTTTCTTATTCTTTCTTATTCCTCATATCTTTCTTTCTCATTTTATTTCCTTCTTCCTTTAAATAATTCGCTCTTATTTTATTTCGTTCAGTTTTCTTCATTTATATTTCCTTTCTTTAGTTCTTTTTTGTTTTCTGCCTTTCCTCTCCATTCATAGACTCTTCCGTCCCTTCCATAAATATTTCCTTCTTTTTTCTTTCTCATTCATCTTCATTCATTCATTCTCTTGCAACATGAATGAATTGAAAGTTCTCACCGATCTATTATTACATTTTCTTATCAATTCACAGGAGTTAGTTATCGATCTCTCTTTGTTATGATTAATCAATAACTTAAGGGGTTGAAAGGTATTGTCATTTTTATTTCAGACTAGCACAGATACTCAGCGTTTTCTGGGTACATGGATTAAAGTGTCGGGTGGTATAAAATAATCGATCATATGCGTCCTCTTTAAAGCCACCTTCATATATCATGATATCTTATATTATACTGGCTCATATTGCACTTTAACTCCTTGTAATTATAGGACATCCCACCCCATATTATCCACACCTGACTCAACCACCCTCAAAATCTTTTCTCATGTAGACCCCATAAACGTTGGTTCAAAACTAAGATAAATCTGCAATTTCAGCTAAATTAGAGTAGGGGAAACCAATTTTTCAGGCAGACGAAATTCGTGCAGAAATAAAATTTTAGCATTGCGACTGACAATTTTGTACCCGGCAGATTTTTCAGCTAAAAGCTATCCACTTACATGGGTAATTTTTGGAGGGCAAGGAATTCAAAATGATGGTTAGAAAGTCAGAAAATTAAGGGAAATACTACATTTTAACCCATTTGTGTGTCGTCGTGGAACTTTTCAAAAGACTGTTCGAACCAACAGTTCATAGCCTGAAAATTGATAATTGTGATTCTTTACAGTAAATATCTTTTCGATTTTTGAAATGACATAAGATGAAACTTTTATAAAATCTAAAAACATATCTTGGCATTTGTGGTATTCTGGCAATATTTATCTTTTAATTTATGAATTTTTCGCAAAATTTAGCTGAAAATAACAAAAACTATGATGGTTTCTCTGAGCCCACAAACAAATTAACCACTAATTGACAGTTCGAAATATCGAATATATGCTGAAGAAGTGAATAGGTATTATTAATTATTTCAGTTTTTGCCTTATCACAGGAGAAATTTGAAACTTTCATGAGTAGCATCATGAAATATACGCAAACAATGTATAATAAAAAAAGATAGAATTCCTACCGTTGTTATCTCAAATTTGGTTTGCGTTTTGTTCTTTTCCTCTTCAGTGACGAAATATGTTTTTTCATTTACTGATGTTGTAGGTATATGGATTTTCCTGATTACCTTGGTACACAGTACCCTCTATTATCAGCACAAGGCCAATGAAATTGGCTTGATGTGGATGAAGAAACTTGCATGTGAGGTCTTTTTGTTCCTTGTTAGCTACCCCACCGAATGCCAGCCACATAAATCCATCAAAGCAGCAATTATTGCATTTCAGTGACTCGAGGGTCTCATTTTGTGGTAATGCCACAGAACAATAAATAAAGGCAAATGAAAAGACCAATGAAATGATGCAAAACTTCTATAAAAGGTACATGGTCTAACTAGCTCACATATCACACCAGTCTGCTCCAAAGATAGTAAGAAATTGTTTAGGGATCCCATGGATATTTTCTCCGGATTGTGTGATTACTTTGATGAACTTCTCAATAGACAATCTGTGGTAAATAATCAATTCATTGCTCCTATATCATTGAGACCAGTGAAAAATAAAATGACTAATATTCCCTCAAAAGCAAAAATTCAGAAAGCCATATTGGAAAATCCCTTAGTATGGCTGGATTGGCTTCAGAAATCTCCAACTGTTGTGCTGACAGGTTTTCATTGTGACTTCATGCAGCATTTCTAGAATGTTGAAGACATGTTACAGAATTCGAAAGATGCATTAATTGTACAAGGGGAAAGATGCTAGAGATGATTGTGGTAACTCTTGTGGAATAGCATTACTGGGTGTGGTAGGTAAGATCATCTGTAGGATTTTGTTAGATAGGTTACAGAAACACATTATACATGGTGCTTTCTCAGAATCTCAGTGTGGTTTCATGAATGGAAGGAGAACAGTTAACATGATCTCTTCCGTTAGGCATCTCTAAGTGGAAGTGTCTCTAAGTGGAAGTGTTTTGAGCAACACGTTAGCTTGTAACAAGTCTTAATAGACTTTAGTAAAGCTTTTGACACAGTCAATAGAAATTATTTGCAGTTATAGAGAAGGTTGGCTGTCTTTCAAAGTTTGTGAAGATGATTTTGCTCTTTCACGACGGTATGAAAGCGCGGGTAAATGCTGATGGGTAGCTTCTAGTAGAAAATGTCAAGCATGGTGACATACCTGCACTACACTTTTTGCCATATACGTGGCTAGGATGTTCTTTATTGCCTTTAAAGATTGTCAGTGCGGCATATACATAAGGCTACATAATCCTGGTAAGTTATTTAACCTTAAACACAGTGCCAAATCCGAAGTTGCATATTCACCAATTAGTACGTGGATGATTGTGATATTATTTCACATTCTCAAGCGGACATGCAACAATTTATGGACCTGTAATGCCTTAGGACTAACCAAAAGCTTGAAAAGGGACGTTGTTTTGCATCAATCTGCACCATATATATTTGTGTATGGAATGAATTGGCTAGTGTGTGTATATGGGTAGTAGGATGAGCTCCTCATGTCAACTTGATGTAGAAATTGATTTTCGTCTTAGCAACGCAATTGAGTCGGTTGGTAGGTTCGAGCGTCGACTGTGAAAAAACAGAGGGGTATTATTTAAAACAAAAATCAAAGTTTATATTGCTGGTATTTTGTCGGCTTTGTTGTATACATGTGACACCTGGCTTGTATATAGAAGACACATGAAAAGGTTAAAATACTTACATTAGCAATGTATTCGTAGGATTTAAGGTTTGAGGTGGCAGATGCATATTAGTGATGTGGGGGTGCTTTAGCAGAGTGCGTGTTGCAGCATGAAAAGCATGTTACGCAAGCATCGATTCACGTAGTGTGGACATGTATGTAGGATGAGCAAGGATCGTATCCCAAAGCAGCTTTTTTTGTGGAGAACTTTGCGAAATAAAACCTAAACTTAGATACAAGGACTCTGTAAAGATTTCTCTAGGAAACTGTAAAATTACTGAACAGTAATTGGGAACCGAGTGCACTAAATAGAGCAACATGGAGACGGGACATCATGAACGGGTGTTCATGAATATGAGAGAAGACGCAGTGAAAGACTTAAGTAAGCAGTTCAGAAAAAGGCATCAGAAATGCCAAATGAAATAGCTGCGATTCTTCGTGATTGGGTCTGTTGTCAACTGTGATAAAATATGTTTGAACAAAGCAGGTCTTACAAGTCATAGACCCAGTCATCTCCAAAAAGAACCTATCTCCTTCAATGGGTAGAAACCTGCAACCTATGCAATAAAGAATGTTAATCTCTTCCGAGTTTTAAATAGCATATGAAAGTCCACAGATAGAGTCAATACACAACTTGCATGGGAAAACATGTCTGCAATTACTGTGGCAGAGAATTTCAGGGTTTGGAGAGCCATATTCGATATGTTCACAGGTGAATTGAATGTAATTGATATCGAATTTGCTGCCATACACACACACACACACACACACACACACACATATATATATATATATATATATATATATATATATATATATATATATATATATATATATATAAAGAGAGAGAGAGAGAGATAATAATACTACACATCTGCACAAGCTTAGTGTACTGGATTTTAAAAAGTGCTGGCATGTCTGGACACGGCTAATCGAGTCTGATCTGAAATCCCATGGTTGACTAATTGCTGAAACATGAAACAACTAATGCACATTTGCTTTAGATACGTCCACGCATGCCCATAATAGACTCTGTCCGTCCATCTGTTCGTTGGTCTGACAAGCATACGATTTTGATCAATAATCTCGCCAATTAAATGGACGCATCTAAAATTAGTTAAAAGATTTCTGTAAGATTTTTGAAGATCAGTCTGTCATATTTTAGTTTAAAATAGCATTTTCGTTGGTCTGTCATATTGAAGTTTGAAATAGCTTTTTGTTGGTCTGTCATATTTAAGTTTGAAATAGAATTTTCATTGGTGAGTCACATTTAAGTTACAGATGGCATTTTCGTCGACAGCATAATCAAGGTATTTCCACGAATAATAACAAAGGAGAGATGTACGGAAAGTCGAGTCAATTCAGGATGGTCCCCCGGTGTGGTGCGTCATTAACAGATCAAGGCTTTTCAGGAATTCCCGTTTTGGCAGGCCTTATCATGGTGATCAGTTGAAATGCAAACCAGTCGAGAAAACCGACCTATTGTGATTGCTGCTACATGTCCAGTGTTTATTGCCGACCCCGGTACTTATGAGGGCAAAAAGTGCCGAGACAGGTCGCATCTCACATAAGCGATTTGCTGTTTGTAAGAGGAAACAACGTACGGCCATCGGGCTGTTTGCCATCCCCTGTCGAAGCCAACTTGTTCGAGGATCGTTGAGAGAATTTGTGTCTAAGGAATCGTCGCTCCTTCTACATGAAATGGTCTGGTGCGTAAATTCGGACCCTTTCGCCGTATAGAGTATATTCTCAATTTCTATCAACAATCCCGATTTCCAAAAATGATTTGTTTTTTTCTACGATTGGAAAACGTCCTTTTTCGACATTTATTTTTCGTTCCAGCTTCTTATGAGTCGGTAACAGTCTGTCGAAAATCGTTTTGATCTTTCTTGCGAACATAGCTTCCGCTGGTGACCTGATAGATGGAACGTTATCTTTCGGGATCATTCTATACACTTGTAGAAAATCCTGTATCGCTTTTTCCGTTTTTTAGTGCTTTTCTAAAAGTATCGACAAATCGCTCCGCTTGACCATTGCTTCTCAGATTATACGGTGCGATTGTGAGATGTTCCACTAAAAACGACTGCCAAAACATTTTGAATTCACTGGACGTGAATTTAGTACCGTTATCTGATACTACACTATACACGACGACGAAACGTGCGAATAATTCATGCAGAACCCCAATTGTTGTTTCTATAGTTGTTTTTTACATTGAGTGAAGCTATGCAATACAACGAAATAATAGAATACGTCCAAGAACCCAGAAAAGTCTCGGAATTAAGTGCGAATAATTAAAATGTCTCATATTTGCACAAGGATATGGGTCGAACACGGAAATTAGAAGGAAGGTCCTTAAAAACTGGAAAATGAGCCAGGGGATTGCCAAAGGTTTATTAGCATGCGTCAGGATTCAAAAGATATTCAACAGAGTAAAGTTTCCATATAAGAAAAATCCGCATCGCAAAAAATGACTTCACCCGTGAAATTTAATAATCGAAAGAGAAGAAGTCTGCCCCCTAAATCGTGTTTCAGTTGCAGACAGATGCATTGGTACACAAATTGCCTTTATAAAACAAAGAAGTGCTTTAAATGCGATCTCGTAGCGCATGAAAGTACGCATTGCAGAATAAAGAATAAAACAAAAAAGGCTTTTATCGTGATGAAATTGGAAATATTAGAACGTTTGCTCAAGTCAAAATATTAAATAGAAATAAGAAAATGCAGCTCGACTCGGGCTCCGATTTGTTAATTATAAATATGCGGATATGGAAGAAAATCGACAAGTCAACTTTATTGAGAACTAATAAAATAGTCAAAAGCGTCACCGGAGAGCAAATCAAATCCAAAGGCTAACTGATAACAACAGTTACACTACAAGAAAACACTCTAAAACTAAAAGTATATCTGATTAGTAATTCAAGTAACTTCTATCACAGATTGGATGGAGAAGTTCTTTATCGATAAATTCTTTCTTCGAGAATGTAAAAACTAAAGATGCCGCGGCAGAAAATTAAAAAAAAATAATTTTAAGAGAATTTTTCAAGTTTTTTCTGTTTGGCTTATTCGATGCAACAGAGTAATTGCCAAATTTGAGTTGAGACCGAATATACAATCCATCTTCGAAAAGAAGCAAAATGATCCGTTCGCGACAGAAGAAACAATCAAGATGGAAATGGATAGACTCAAGAAAGTGGGAGAACTATCAAGGGTTGAATATAGCGAATGGGCTTCATCGAGAACGAAAAAGAATGTAAAAATTCGTGTATGCGGAGACTTTTCCACGGATTTGAAACAGACATTGAGAGATTATCATTATCCGTTGTCTATTCTGGAGGAAATATTCGCCAGCCATATATATATATATATATATATATATATATATATATATATATATATATATATATATATATATATATATATATATATGCGAAAGTATGGCTAATTTCTCACACTAACACGAAAGTCAAAACGCTTTATTTCAAGTTAATCCAACTTTGCACATTAGACGCATCGCATTTTCTATATACTGCTTATGTGTATGCGATATCAGATCTTTTTCTAATTCGCAAGTCAAAAGGCAAACTGATTTTTTCGTTGCCTTCTTTTCTTTACGGTCATATTTAAAAGATTAATAATTTTGTATCAAAATGTATATATTTATCTATCTATGTGAATAAATGGCTTACAACAAGGTTATGAATTAAATGTTTATTATTTTTAATTAATGCTTCAAGTATTTCAAGTAGTGAACTTAAAGGAAGAGGCAAAATGCCTTCAAAAACTATGTGTTAGATGCAGATATTTTTTTATTAAAATCAAAATCAAAAATCAAAACATTTTTTTTCATCTTGACTTTTTTATCTAATATTTCGCTTGATATAACAAGCCTCAACAGAACTTTAGACAAATAAAAGGTATTAACCATTTTTTTCCGTAATAATCTTTCCTGGTTTTCTAGAAGTGACGTCCGTCCGATTTTGTGTGGACTAACGGTGTAAATGTTTCTTTTAAATTGAACTTAAGCATGGTTGCTGGTAGGTATAAATTTGGGAAAGTATATATATATATATATATATATATATATATATATATATAAATATATTGATATATTTGATGTTTCGATGGGTTCTTTCGACTCTGCAGAAATCACCGACCTAGTTGGCCTATACATCCTCTGCAACTTAACTAAAGATATAGATATTAAAGATATTGGCTTATATAGGGATGATGGACTATTAGTAGTCAGAAATTCTAATGGGCAAAAGTGCGAAAATATTAAAAAGATTATCATTAGAGAAATGAAAAGAATATGCCTCAAGGTTGAAATAACTACTAACATTAAAATAGTAAACTTCCTAGATGTAACTTTCAATTTAACTAAGGAAACATATGAACCATACAATAAAGAAAACTTTAACCCAATCTATGTACACACCCTCTCCAACCACCCCAAATTTATCATTAAGCATATCCCTAAATCTATCCAACAAAGGATAAGCAACAACTCAAACGAAACAATCTTTAACAAACACAAAGGATTTTATAATAAAGCATTAAAAAACAGTGGGTACAAAAATACACAAATTAAATTTATCAAACCTACAACAACTAACAATAAAAACAATAAAACAAGAAATAGAGATATAATATGGTGTTCACCCCACTTCAATCACGCAGTTAAAACCAAACTTGGTACAAAATTCTTAGACCTTATCAGCACACACTTTCCCCAAACAATATCTTACATAAAATATTTAACAAAAATACACTTAAACTAAGTTACAGTTGCAGTGAAAATTTAGAAATGATAATTAAAAAACACAATAATAAAATACTAAACAGCAACTTAAACCCTGAATCAAATAACAAAAAACAACTAGAGTAAAGTCCTGTAACTGCATAAATAAAAATGAATGCCCCTTGCAACAAAATTGTTTAATAACAAAAACTATTTACCAAGCAACAATCTCGACTAAGGAAACCCCAGCTATAAAAATACTACATAGGTATGGCAGGTAATACTTTCAAAGAAAGATACACCGGCCATAAATGTTCTTTCAACAACCCAAGCTACCAAAATAGAACTTCACTTTCACGTTACCACTGGGAATTAACTAATAAAAATAAATCACCAACTGTAATCTGGAACACTATCAGAAAAACTAGCACCTGTAGCTCCTTAAACTCACCATGCTATTTATGCCTTGGCGAAAAACTTGAAATAATTAAATTTACCGATAGAGGAAAACTTTTAAACAAAAAACAGGAAACATCGATCAATTGTAGGCATAACACATCACATCTCCTTAGTAATCTGTACAATACCCCCTAACTAATACCATTAAACCAAAAAAAAACCTCAATATCCACCAACCCCCTAAAATTAACACTTATAAACATCTCCAAACCAGATAATTTTAACCCTTAATTACAAGCATAATATAATTACCGCCCCCTTTTTAGAATAAATATTATAACAGCCTCAGGTGGAACATCTAGATATGTATGTGTAGGTATGTTTTGTGGATATATGTATATGCATGTGTGTGAAAATATATAATTTGTAAGTATATGTATGTATATATATGTACATGTATGTGTGTGTATGTGTATGTATGTATGTATATCTGTATGTTCATGTATATGTATGTGCATATGGATGCCTGTATGAGTATCTATGTATGCATATGCATGTATGTATATATATGTATATGTATGTGCGTGTATGTGTCTGTATGTGTGTATAGGTATTCCCCATATACTTAACCTTGACCAAAAATATTTAATTTACAAAATCCCACAAAAGTCAACCACATATTACCAAAATCATCTTTAAAAATATATATTGCTTGCATTACTCAAAATTACTGTCTCCCACCATTTTTAGTCCCCCCACCCATGGACCATAATTTCTTTTTAACAACTTTAACTAAAACACCTTACCGCCAATATATCTTTAATCTTCCGACAAGTTTTAACCCCACCATTCTTAATACAATTACAACTAATAATAACATTTATTAATACCACTGCCACTAATTCATATATGACTTTTACTAAAAATAAAAGTAATTACCATTATGTTTTATTAATTCATTCTTAAATATTACCTAGAATTAAAATACACTAATTTATCCCCCAAAATAATTAAAACTAAATGTTAATAGGTCGAAATATAATAGTATAATTTATTAATACTACTGTCATAAATCTATATACGAGTTTTACTAAAAAAAAAACACCACTACATTTTATTAACTCATTGTCAAATATTATCTAGTATTAAATTTATTAATATCACTGCCATTAATTCATATATGACTTTTACTAAAAATAAAAGTAATTACCACTATGCTTTATTAATTCATTACTAAATATTACTTAGAATTAAAATGCACTAATTTATCCCTCAAAATAATTAAAACTAAATGTTAATAGGTCGAAATATAATAGTATAATTTATTAATACTATTGTCATAAATCTATATACGATTTTTACTAAAAATAATCACCACTACATTTTATTAACTCATAGTCAAATATTATCTAGAATTAAATTTATTTATCACCAATAATAATTTAAACTAAATATTTTTGTCGTGGAAATTGAGCCGTCTGCACTAAATAGGTCGAAACATCTTTATTCCCTTGACACGCGACAAAATATCGGTCGCGTCAAGTTAGACACCCTAACCCCCTCCCGTCCACAACAACTCTTAAATAGCTATAGACACCCACCCCTAACACCCTCTCTACCTCTCTTTCTTTCTCTTCGCTTTCCCTTTCTTTTCCTCCCCCCCCCCCTCCTGCCCCAGCTCAGCGTTGAATAAAAATAAAAATATGAATTATTGTAAATTAAACTTTTCTAACGACCAATCTTTTTTAAAAATTGGTCACATGACTATTATTCATTCTTCTTTTTGCTTAACTCCATTCTTCCCGGATTCCACCGACCGGGTTGGGTCACAAAAATAAACCTCCTGCCTGATGAGACCTCAGCTCTTGATAGCTGTAGATCGATAACATCGACATGCCAGTGTAGCAGACTTTGTACATGTTTGAATAAAAAAATCATTCATATATATATATATATATATATATATATATATATATATATATATATATATATATATATATATGAGTTTATATATTTTTGTATTTTATTAACATTATTATAACATTATAATAACATTATTATAACATTGACGTATCGGAATACAGAATATTTGAAAACTAAATTCCCGCGATCTTCTTCAGATCTATATATATAATTGGATAAATAAATTTATACAAACATTAGAAAAACAATATACGTTTATATAAATTCATTTATTTATTTATAAAGCTCCACTGTATATTTAGCACCTTGGTTTTAAGTTCATTCTATCAAGATATTTGAAATTCATTAATGAAATATATATATATATATACACGGAGAGAGAGAGAGAGAGAGAGATAGAGAGAGAGTTGATGATGATGATGATGATGATGATGATGATGATGATGATGATGATGATGATGATGATGATGATGATGATGGAAAAGAATGTTTTCATCCTGTAAATTTTGTCTATGTTCTATGTTCCAGCTGCTGGTCGCCCGACACTCTCCGCTGCCGATCGGCTTAACCATCGGCCACAAGTCGTTGTGCTGAAGGTTAACAGCCAACCAGTCCCTTGTCACATCACACTCAGACTTCGAACTTCCAAATAGAGATCGTCTTTACGTCGGGAGGCACGTTTTGTTCTCTGCAAACATGAGCCGGTAAGTCCAACTTGTTGCTGCACATAAATGTATACATTTTGGTAATTTCGATACAAATTTATTTATCTTTTAAATGTGACTGTAAAGAAAGGAAGACAAAGAAGAAATCAGTTTTCCTTTTCACTTGCGAATTAGAAAAAGATCCCAACTTGTTGAAAATCAAGTCGGTCCCTCTAAAGAAATTAACATTTGAACACAAATGCTAAATATTAGTCCAGAAACCCAACTATTTGTTATATTTAAACCAAAACAATCATTGAATTAAAACAAAACAATAACAAATAATAGTTAGTTAATAAAATAACTAATATGCAAGTTAGTTAACCTTGCGACTGATATCGCATACATATAAGCAGTATATAGGAAAGGCGATGCGTCTAATGTGCAAGGTTAGATTAACTTGAAATAAGGCGTTTTGACTTTCGTGTTAGTGCGAGGAATTGGCCCAACTTTCGCATTTATATATATATATATATATATATATATATATATATATATATATATATATATATATATATATATATATATATATATATATATATATATAAATGCGAAAATTGGGCCAACATTTCCTCCGGAATAGGTAACGGATAATGATAATCTCTCAATGTCTGTTTCAAATCCCTGGAAAAAAGTCTCCGCATACACGAATTTTTACATTCTTTTTCTTTCTCGGTGAAGCCTATGATTGTTAATGATTGAATTACTGTTTTTTTAATTTTTAATTTTTTTTTTGCCCAGCCTCCATATAAGTTCTATTTTATATTTTCTTCGTCTAATACAATATCAAAATAGTCCAGTGAAGATACTTACAAACTCCGCTGTGTTGCATTGTATAATAGCCATCCCCCCAGGAGAACCTTACAACTGGAGGCTCACACTCTCAACTTCTGTGTGGCAGAACCTGCACTTGTTATTGTTGCTGAGACCACTCATTTGCCTTGATCTTGGGCAGCCATTATAATTCTCTCCTGATCATAATGGAGCGATCCTCTTTTCAGCCAGAGCCTTCCTTATTTATATATTCCTGAGATAATTCGCATAGGAAATTCTTAGCACGTTGTTGGTTGGTCCATTCTTCCAGTTTTCTGCAATAGAAGGTCTTGGTGTATTTCTGGCGGCTCTTGCGGGCTATTTCTGTGGCAGGATTGTTGTCCGTTTCTGCCTCATTTGTAAGGCAGTCCTGTTCAAAATGTTTGTCCAGTTTTGTGATAGAGGTTGTTCGTTCGGCTTGCTCTGGTTTCTTGGTGTTGGCATACCATCATAAGGTCTGGATTCTGGGAGCTCACAATAGTGGCTCGATGTTGATGGTCAATTTCTGAGAGACCCATTTCCACTGCTTATCTTGGCAGATACAGACTTGGTAGACACTGGTCTCTGTACGTTAATCTGTACAGTGTCAACATTTTTCTCGTTTTAGTGTCTAATCTATTAATGTCCTTTTGTGGCCAATCAATGATTCCAAATCTGTTTGTTATCACTGGCATAGTTAATTCGTTAATGGCAATTACTTTGTTTTTGTTTGTAAACTGTGTTTTGCAAATTTTTCTAACACCGTGTACATATTATCTGCCTATTTTTCTCTCATCTTAGCATGTTGAATTAAATCGTTTTCTTCTATGCCAAGGTATTGTTCCTGTTCTTCAAGGTCTTTGATGTCAGTATCTTCATCAAGCTGTATGTTTTCCGCTTGGATTTTTTTCCTAACTCTGAGAGAGTACTTGGTACATTTTCCCAGGCCGAACTTCATTCCAATATCTTTTGAGAAGGTATGGACAACCTGCAAGAGTCGGCTTAAGTCAGCATCTCAACTAGCATACAGCTTGAGGTCATCCATGAAGAGCAGGTGGTTGACTCTTTTCCGTAAGCAATATTTCTACATTCCAGAATAGATCAAAATAAACCGATAGAAAAATACCTTCCACACATGACGCCTTCTACTCTCAAAATTGGATTACTTAAATTAGTCAGAATTTATACTTTTCCGCTAATATAAACTACACTTTTGTTACATTCGTAAAATACCCATCTCAATAGACGCGCTTGAAACAGGTAACATATTGCTTTTATCTTTTACAAAAAAAATTATTAGTAGGACGATACTTTTATTAATGAAAATGTATTAGGCTATTTTTTCTAATTATGAACATCTTCTAACAGTATTTTTTACAATAGTGTATTTAATAACTGCTTTTAATATTAGTTGTAAAAACACAAAATATGACCAATTATACATAAATGTTTTCTTGATTATTTGCCAGAGAAAAATACTGCGTTTCCGATTACAAAAGCTGTTTGCTCTTCTTTTATTTACAATATTAGTTGTGGAAAATGACGCTATCAAAATAAATTAAACGATTTTCTTCTTACGCGAATAAAAATACAATATTTTCAGGATTATTCTGTTTTGGATACGTTTTATAAACTTATTCTGTTTTGGATACGTTTTATGAACTTTTTCTGTTTTGGATACGTTTTATGAACTTATTTCAATTTTAATAAGTTAGGTTCAGTAATTTGTTGTTTTTAGATTATATGTTATTAAAAACAATTGTTAGTATACAGTTTTTAACATGTTTTATCACTTGCAAATGTCACCATCTACGGAATTCTTTCACACGCAGGTAATTCTTTTGCGTTCGAACAGTCAGTCATTCTTTTATAAATAAATATTTTATTACAAAACAGTCAAATCAAATTAAAATCATCTTTTTTTCAACAAAACGATTTAAACCATAATTTAATTAATTTACTTACTTTACTTAATTTAATTCGTAACGCAGAAGCCGATAAACGTCTTTCATTAAATATTTGTTTTATTTTGCTTTGTCTTATTTTTCATGATTTTATTTATTTGAATTTTTTAGATTTAAACGGATTATTTATCGCACGTAAACATTTTTTATCGGGAACAGGTCAAAACGTCACCAAGTCAAAACGTCACCAAATTTTTTGGCCCCCGTTCCGGCGTCGGAGACCCGCTCTCGACGGCTAGCCGCACCACTTCTGGGGGTGTTTCCACTCGTCACCAAACTTATAAAAAATATTATAATAAGAATACTGTTTGCAATGTGGGTCGAATATGATAACGGTGATTTAAGTTTGCTTCGAAAAGCATCTCGGATCTACATGCCGGCTATTTAAAAATATATTTTGTATATTTTATTATTAATAAAAGCTTCATATTTTTGAAAACCTTTTCATTATTACAAAAGTAGAACACTGGTACAAGTAACAAATTATTTGACGATAAATATCACGTAAAGAATTTGGTGACGTTTTGACTTGTAACCTTTTTATCATCATCGAAATTTCAATTTTAAACGACTTTTATATAAAAATATTAAAACAAATACCCCCACTTGTCCTTTCTCTCTCTCCCGTTAACGACGCCGTATTATTTTATTATTGCTTTTAAAATAAACGATTGTTTGAAGAAATAGTTTCGTCAATAATCACGAACAAACGCGATACTACAGATAGCACACTTTGGCTTATTTATTCACACAAAATATTAAAATATTACATTCGAAAAAATAGGCACAAGGCCATTAAAAGTGTGGGGTAATAGAGGTTGCTGATCATCCTTTATCAAAAGTGATTAAAATGTATATCCTACTTTTAACTAGAATCATCTCAGTCACAACAATACCACATTTACTCTCGGGGCCATCCTATGTAAAATATCCCGAAATTGTTGAAAAACAATATTGTTTTTTCAACAATTCATTGGATTAAAATTGACAGTGGAATCTTATAAAAAATTATGACCCCCCCCCCCAAAAAAAAACAGATTTAATCTATTATTGCATTATCTTTTAATAGGAATAGGGCAGCGTAGTATCGATTCTGTTGTCATAAGACTGTCCTTCCAGGGGTTACCTCCTCCTTTTTAAGAGGTTAATACTCTCAGGTATTACATCCTCCTGTGACTGAGAGTTGTGGGGGTCGTCATACCCTTTTGGTCGGGGTTACCAACTTCCTCCACAAATAAAAATAATAATAAGAATATTTACATGCACAATTAACGGAAGTTTATTTACTGAAATAAACATATTAACAAATAGAATATATTACTTTGTGTAATGAGTTCATGAGTCCTTTCTTTAGTTTCATGTAAGTAAAAAGAAGAATGTCTTTTCTTTTGTTGAATGTTCATTTGTTACAAAATGTTAAAAGAGGCAATAGTGAATGTTCGCCTGTGAAATTGTATGAAGCGCGCGAAAAGGGTGAAATGGAAGAGTGATTGTAAGATGCGTGTAAGCTCCGGATGAAAGTCAGTTGAAAAGAGAAAGTTTGATGTTTGTGTGTGCTTAAATACTATTTGGACCGGCTCCAGCGAGCTTATTGAGAAAAGTTTAGAAAAATATGTCTTTGGAGAAATCTCATTGGACAAAAATATCACGTGGTGTGCTTGCAATTACGTCCGCTCGTTTTGAGCTGATTTAATATAAAAAGCCACATCGGAATTTGCGTGGGCGTTATTTTTTATTTGTCACGCGCCAATACAACAATTTTCACTCTGCGCGCCTAAATTGTATTTATTCCAAACAACAATTTTTATTCGAATCTTAACCGTGTCAACTGGCACAGAGTTAATGTAGTATATGTTCTTTTGTCATGAGACCATCTTCCCAGAGACTACCTTCTCTTTTTTGGTGGAGAAGGATGGTGTAATATCTTCTCTGTTGCCATGATACCATACTCGCAGACATTACCTTCTGCTTTTATCGGAGATCCTCCCAAGTATTACCTCCTCTATTTTAGAGAGAGTAGTGTAGTACCTGCTCTATTGTCATGATACATTCATACCAAGCATTAATTCTTCCTTTGAGAATTAGCGTAGCATATTTTCATTATCTCATCCTCTCACTTATAACCTCTTCTTTGGGGTGTGGGGGTCAGTGTATTTAGTTCGTTCATCATGATATCCTCCCAGCATAGAGAAATGCGACCGGAAGGAGCATATATTTGCTAGTATATATATATATATATATATATATATATATATATATATATATATATATATATATATATATATATATATATATATATGTAAAGGAGTAAGGCTACCAACATTTGTAGAATGTTCTTTTCAACATTTTAAAATGGTAAAAAAACAAAATAATAAATAAATGTTGAAAAGAACATTCTACAAATGTTGGTAGCCTTACTCCTTTACATATATACTTTTCTCTCGTTGGAACTGCACTAATACTGCACTACCCTCTTTTCGATATATATATATATATATATATATATATATATATATATATATATATATATATATATATATATATTCTAATACAAATCTCGCGTGCATGCGTGTTACCTCATATTTTAAAAAGTGAATGAACCGTTATAAAACACCACGTCCATTTTCCAACCTTACGGACTGCTACAAACATACGGAATTATTACAACTTCTATTCATACTGTGAAGATGCGATGTGTCTCGCGAAATTATTAGTCAAAACATCAAAGTATAAAATTAAAAGGAAAAAAAATCTGATTCGGTTTTATTAATAAATATCGCATCTGAACATACTTTTAAAGGTTAAAATACCTTCATCTCTCTCTCTCTCTCTCTCTCTCTCTCTCTCTATATATATATATATATATATATATATATATATATATATATATATATATATATATATATATATATATATATATATATATATATTCTCAATTTTCCATGACTTAATTTCGGAAATTATTTCACAGATAATTAAGCACTCTGTTATAAAAGTGTTGCTAAAAATAATCAAAAACTCATAGCTGGTATTTGCAAAATAACATATTTGTTAATTCACTGAAACTTTACCGATCAATGGTAATAGCTTTTCAATTAAAACAACCAAAATAAACGTTTATTAGTGAGAATAAGGAATAAATTAATAAATAAAATAAAGATCAATGACGGTTATATTCAGCACTTAATTGTTATAATTAAATATATAATAATATATAGTTCAATACATATAATGAACAAATAACCACCATGGACTTTTATAACTTCAAAATGTCAATTTTTTAATAGTGGCTGGTAGAACTGCCTTTGCTGCAGTATTATGGGATTTTCATAAGTCTGTAGCAGTTATCTCCCCTTCTCGAACATAATTACACCGGTTTGCCAGTAAGCGTCGCTTTCACCGTCAGGTTGCGCTGGAAGACGCACAGAGTTATCTTCCCTTCTTGATTATATAAACCGGTGCACAACGTCAGACAAGGCTCTTTTTCAGTTCCGGCCACGGCAGACGGTAGTCATTGGAAACGCTGCTCGTCTTCTTGTCTGAGCCACAAAATCACACTGTTAAAATTCATAAACACGTTTTTCTCGGTAAGAGATTTTTCTTCACACACGCATTCATATTCCTACAGAGACAATTTCTTCTCTGGAACATTTTATTTTCACGGACACAATTTCTTTATTGAACATATTTTCCCATGTGCGTTTCAATCAGATGAACTAATTCAACTCTACACACATTATACATACATACATACATACATACATACATACATACATACATATATAAACACAGAATTCATCATTCCACATACACACTGTATACGTATTAATGTACTCTGTTTCATTGTAGTTATACACGTTCAATAAACGCTTTATTTAAACAACCTATTGCCTGTGAATTATTATTTTGCCTTTCATGTGACATTGCTTGTATCATGAACTTGTGACCGGGATTCCCCTAGAATCCCGACAAGTCCGTTTTAGACGAAAAATTAACGTCCATTGACACAAAAATCTTGTTTGATGATAGACTAAAAGTTTCCTATTAGGGTTTAAATCTGAGGAAGCATGGAGGCCAACCTATCAACTTTGTACCTTTGATGTCCTAAAATGCTAAGAATGCTTGAGTGGCATAGGCAGAGTGAGAAGAGATTGCAATATGCAGCAGACGTATTTTTTACTCCTTCGGGTACTATTATAGAACCAACAAGTCTATCTCCAATGATACCCACCCATATAATTTCTCCTCCACTCTCTTGTTGTCATTTAAAACAATGGTGACTCTCATCTCCGAAATAAACCCTATCCTTTCGCCTAGCTATCAGATCCAACAAGGTGTGCCCGGGTTTCATCAGTGAAAAGAACCTTACTCATATCCATCTTCATATACTTCTTTGTCCATTCCATTCTCAAATTTTTGTGTCTTGGTGTAAAAGGAGACTTTGTAAGTGAAATTTTCACAGAAACCATTGTTTGAAGAATTGCATTCCTTGTTGATGTTGGTACGTTATAGGACATGCAGCTGCTGTGAAGATTGATTTTCTTGATTGTCCAGGTTTTCTAGAGAGATGACGACTAATATTCATTAAATCCTAGTTGGTGACAGTTTGTATATTCCAACATGTGATCGTTTCTATCTTGTGGAAGCATCTTTCATAAATCTTCTTACAGTATCAACGTGACGACTTAATTTCCGGACAATTACACCAGATGATCTTCTTTTAGTCGTTTCCTTTACTATAATTTCTTTTTCTTCCTCAGTTAGTGATTTAAAAAATCCCATTGCTGTTAAGAAGTAAAAAAGCTATTATCTCTGGGGACCCCTAAATATTAAAAAAAAGTTAATGACTGTACAAATTATTCACAGCAATATGTAAATCAATCGAATAATATCATCATAATGTGCTAGAATTTCCGAAAAACAATTGTTGAAATTGGTTAACCAATTTCAGCAATTGTTTTACGGAATACGTACATAAAAGTAATCCATGGAAATAGCTAACTTAGACAGGGAACCTTCGATATTGATGTCTGTAGTTCAGCGTCTTACCAATGGACTACAACGATCTGCCTAGAAATATGTACGATTTTTATCACCTAAATATTTAATATATTTTTATGTAATTGTTTTTATTGGTGATTGATTACTTTTATGTACGTATAAAATTAATAAACAAATATATATTAACGAAAAATACGTCTTATAAAGTTAAGGGTGACTAATAATGCAATATTTTGCATCTTAATCAATCAAGGAGTGAAACAATCGAAATAGTAGTAGTAAGCAAAAACAACGAACGCTGCAATCACCAATAAAAACAATTACATAAAAATACATTATATATATATATATATATATATATATATATATATATATATATATATATATATATATATATATATATATATAGTCTCTTCCGCCTTCTATCTCTCTCTCTCTTTCTCCCCTCTCTCTCTCTCTCTCTCTATCTCTCTCTCACACGCTTTATATGTTTTTGTCTCTCGCTCTCTTTTCTCACTCGTTCTTTCTATCTCTCATTTTAATGATTTGCATGTTCCCCGTCTCTATTCTCTCCCCTCTTTTTTTCTAACTCTCTCTCTCTCTCTTTCTCAATTTCTCCTTTACCGCCCTCCTCTCTCCATCCTTTATCTCTCTCCTCATCTCTCTTTCTTCTTCCCCCTTCCCCTTTCACATCTTTCCATCTTTTCCCGCAAACGTACACAAACATATCGAAAGATCTCTGTTGTCGAGCAACCCTGAAGGAGATCACCACAGATTAATATGACAGAACAAATCAAACAAGATTGACATCGATGAAGCCGACTCAAATCTATTGACTTTTCGCGCCATCATATTTTCTTCTTCATCATCTTCATCATCTCTCCTATGTTTAGACGAATAACTGAGACGAGTACGGACATTTAATTATTTACAAGACAACTCTTAGATCTGCTAGGTCAAGGTGAATGGGAATCCACCCCCCCCCCTCGAATGTGCTGAAAGGGGGGCCGAGTGTTGTCCTATACCTGTTTGTAAATAAAAACCAGATAAGGGAACAATTCACATTTAACAGTTACGTTGAACGTGTTCGAAATTATTTTATTAAAATGCCAGCTCATGTGAGTAGATATCCCCGATAGAGAAACAATATCTACATCTTTGCGTATAGATATGTAGATGCAAGAAGACTTATCAGCAATACATTATATACTTATATACAGACAGCTGTTTCCCCGTATCACGGCTCCGTCGTATGACGATATATGGTAAGTGCGTGTGTGTGATATAAAAACAATTCTTTTATATAGTTCAGTTTGATTCTTATGAGAATCAATTTCTAAAGAAAAAAGAGACTCAATATTCAATATTTAAATTTTTAGAGAATTATTTCAAAATTTGCAATAGATTTGCTATAAATAAATAAAATGAAACATCAAAGTTTTATCATAAAATAATTTAATGTCAGTTTCGGAGAAAAAAAAATAGATGCGATATTCGTGTGCTCAGAATGTTTCCAGAATCGCGTGTAAGTTTTCTTTGCTTCGAAATTGACATTAAATTACGGTATGATATAACTCTGATCTGTCATTATATATATATATATATATATATATATATATATATATATATATATATATATATATATATATTATTTTTAATACATATTATTTGGAATGTCCACATACATATATGTTTCATCTTCAAGAATTACCAGTATAAGTATATATACAACTGTTCCATCACTTGCATGAATCGAATCTAAAGATCCAAACACGTCACTGGCCATCGCGACAGCCATGTGTAATGGGAGAGAAGAGAGAAATAATTTTCGTAAAAGAGAAATAACTTCAAATTATAGCATATTTCAGATTTTTTTCATAAGAAAAAAAATATATATATATATATATATGTGTGTGTGTGTGTGTGTATCGAGGCAGCACGTATTATAAAAATAACCGACAACTCGTGTCTGGATATTTTTGTATGAATCCCTTCATTTTCCGGATTAAAGTCCTAATCTCGGATGAGAATTGGCTGATGAATCTGCCGTAATTTTCTTTTAAGTCCAAAGTACTTTCTGATCCATCTGGGTCCATCTTCAGTGGGAATAATGTCAATCAGGTAAAGACCAGGAGCGAGTTTATAGTAAATTTTTAATATGTTAAATATTTTTAATTATATATATATATATATATATATATATATATATATATGTAATTTATTTTTTATTTTTTTACTCCTATTTACCCCAAACAAGGCACACTGTCACTTAGACGTAAGGAGCAACTGTGAATTAGAAACCAGATTTATAGGGAAATTATGAGTGGGTAGATGTGAAGTATCTTCACATAACATTTAATTACTGCATTTTAGGACAGTCGGGAAAACAGAGAGCAGGGAGGCAATTCCAAAGGCAAGTGATTCGAAGGAAGAAGCTATTAGAGAAGAAAGCCTTCCGGTATCTGGAAAGGATGTGATTTTTCTGCTTTCCGGATTCGTCGGGCTATTTATCTTGAAGGGGCACAAGTGCGGCAAGTTCGTCAGAGTACATACCGTTAAAGTACTTCTAATAGAAGCACAGAGATGCAACATTGTGGTTATGGGACAGGAGCTGGAGCTTGGTGGCGAGTGCAGCTTGAAAAATGTTGCAGAGTACAACAATAATGCAAAGAACTGCGTAAAAATGTGTGAAACTGTCATATGACTACATTCTTCAAAGACATGCAAAGAAGATTAGGTTAAAGACTCTTTTTTAGACCCTATCCAAGAGGGAGAGACTGGTGGTTATGGCAATAATACTCCATGCATGTGCGAATAGTACCTTTGTAAAGATATAGGATACTGGTAGGTGTGAATCATTTACTAGCCCGGTAGAGCGAACCCACATTCTTTGCAGCAGACTTGACAGTATCTTCTATGTCTTTATTCCAATTCATGATACCTGTGAATGTTAGGCCGAAGACTTTGAATGTTGAACTCTCAGTAAAGGTGCTATCTGCCATGGCAATCGGTGGTTGGAAGGTTTCTTATAATTGTTAAAGGAAAGGAGCTTTTTCTTGGTAACATAAAATGTAACCATCCATTTATTGCGCCGTTCCACTGGGGGTTATTTTCTAGGGATTCCGCTATTATCTTGGATATGGCTGCGTTCGATTTGCCATCATGTCGAGAATAGAGCGTTGAGTTATCAACAAATATACCCATCTCGGACACGATTGCATGATTTATGAAAATTAGAAATAATAACGGTCCAAGAATCGATCCCTGAAGCACACCCGCATTCATGTGATGTTGTTAGATGTCCGGTTATCGAAGACGATCTGAATCTTTTTTTAGCTAAGAAAGAATTAATTTTCTTGAGAAGACTTTCATGCGAGACCTTGTCAAAGGTTTTGGATATATTAAGCACTACCAGCCTAGCTTCACCTGCCCTATCCAGTGTATGGTATATGCGTTCAGAGATAACCGTTGGGATATACACGGTAGAACGGGATTGCGTAAATGCATACTGTTAGTCAGAAAGAAGTTTAGCATTTTTGAGATGGTAGATTATCGCTAAATTTATTAATAATTCAAATATTTTAGCGAAGAGTGGGGGGAGACGCATGGGGCAATAATGTTGTGAGTCAGTTCTTTCACCAGAGTTCTTAAAAACTGGTACCACAAAGGCAATTTTCCAGCTATCAGAAAGCAAGATTCGACAAGGAATGTGTTATAGAGTTTGGAGAGGCCAGCAGAGCAGAGTATTCTTTTATATTATTATAGAAGGGATAAGATCAGGTACACATGATTAGAAGATGTCAAGGTTTTTATGATATTCAGGACATAGGAAGGGGTGATGATCAGATCATCGAGTGTGGTTGCCGTGCAGACGACGTCGTGGTAGTTGTATAGCATAGTAATTGTTTATTGCTCAATGTTCACCACACTAGATTTTCCAGAAATAGCGAGTTCCTAATTTCTGCGACTCAATACGTTTTTTGGTCATCTCGGTATACCTCCTTTTAACTTTAGCTATTACACTTTAACAATAGTTTCATGATGATATAAATGTTTGTCTATTTGTGACTGACTTATGGCGGTTTAATCGCCAGAATGCTTTGACCTATTTTATTACCTCATTTTCGCATTGTTCAGCAGGAGAGAAATAGTTCTCCATGGAGCATCTCTGATGAGATCTCAAAGAGATTCCCAATCACCCCGTTGATAATAGCTTCGGTTTGTGGTCGGAGGTTTAAGGTGATATTTACTATTATCACAAGGTGATCAGTGTTCCTAAGTAGGCATTGGGAATCCGTAACATAAGCCTCGTGTTGTCAAGAATAGGTTGAGAAGTGAGTTTTTCTGATCTTCACGATCTGGGAGGCGAGTCGAAAAAGTGACGGTTTGTGAAAGGAGAATGTGCAATAGAGAAACTATGCATGCTGTAACCAGCTGCGTCTGTGTAGCTTGAGAAACCAAGCCAATCTCTGTGTTGGACATTTAAATCCCTAAATACATTGTTTTCTGCGCTCGGATATAAGTAAAGTGCTGCGTTTACAGTATCAGAGACATAGTCGAATAGGGTACAGTCCTGCGTCGAAGGAGAACGGTAGAGGTAAAAATATAGGTAAGAAACGCTATATATATATATATATATATATATATATATATATATATATATATATATATATATATATATACAATAATATTTTTATAACTAAATATTAATTATTTAAATACCTAGAGACATCGATGATTCATGCTAACGCAATCTTCAGTCTAGGAACTAATTCTCAACGGTCGGTAGGCGCGAACCCCGATCACAAATCGCCACTGATTCGTAGTCGGGGACCTTATCCATCGGCCATAGCCAATTAGTTAGTAAATATAGAGGAACTTTAACTGTAAATAGCGAAATCGGCGGCTATTTACCAGGCAGTTAGAGTGATCTACGAAACGGCGTTCGGATCGTGCATATATATATATATATATATATATATATATATATACTTATTCATGGACGCGCGCTTCGCCATCTACGGCTCTTCAGCGTGGTTGTACTTCAAAACCGCGACCACAGTTACTGTAATCTGGCACCCTTACCGATTAGGTTACGAATATTGTCAGAATTACTGTATATTTTATCGCTCTTAAATGCGTACACATTAATTTTGTTTGCTATAGTTTTTGCTATAGAGATATGGTTCACTCATCTACGGTGAAGCTTTCACTTGAATGCTATAAGGGAGTTACCTCCTTTACATTGTCGTACCCGATATGTGGTGAAACGCGTGTCAGTGGATAATTATTTTATAAATAAAATGATATTTAGACGTCCTCACGTATAGGGTTTCAACAGTCTCAACATCTGCTCCACCCAACTCGCTTGATTTTCAACCCAATGAGCTATCATGTGCGGGGCGCAGTTGAGAAAGACACCAACCGTACCGCTTGCAACCGCCGGTACAAACTGATTGCCAGGACAAAACTTGTGTTCAAGTCATCTCTCGAAGGAAACTGTAAATAGCACATGCTCCGGGTTCAGGTCCAACCTTGAGGTCGTGTTGGAGGCACAGGGAGGCTTCTTCTAGTGAGTTGTATTTGGAAAAAACAAAACTCTAAGATATACACTTTGAATTTTGAGAATACCTCAATTATTTGCCAAGATATGACATTTTTATTTTATTTCCAAAACGTGTCGAATTTATCTTGTACACCTTTTTATTATAGTAAAGCGGAGTTAATCAACGTTTGTTTCTCTGATTTTCATAGATTTTAATAACACAAAATACATACTAAAATATTCATAAGTTTTGTGATTGATATATTTTTAAAACTTTCCATTTTAATTGTTCTAATTAGTCGTGATTTAAAATTAACTCACCAAGTGACCCATCTTTTTCTGAGATCAATCTATCATTTTCACCCTCTCTCAGTGTATGTTGTTCGACTCCCCCCTCCACTCTTATTTGAAATGGTATTTATGATTCTCACTTCCGCCACTCTTTCTCACTCGCATATGTTCATGAAATAGATCTGATAAAGAAAAAGAAAAAAAGCGGAAAATATTATTTAGAAAGCGAATTAAAACGAAATTAGCAGCCATGTTGTATAGTTTCGTTTTATTTTGTTACTGTTCGTAAATTAGGTCAGATGATATTCCTTTATTCTAGAATATTCTGTAAATAGGCCAAAATCAAAAAGTAAAGATGAACAATAAAAAGACAAAAATATTTAATGGAACGCGTTAATGTAATTGTTGTTGTGATATGAATTCTATCATGTTAGAAATGTGGAAAAAGTTCAATAAGTACTTTTAATATGAAAAATGTAAGATGGTTTAGTATGTTTTTGTAATAGTAAACCGCTATTGCTTCCTGTATTCAATCATTCTAAAATATTGCCGGAAAGCATTTCAAGGGAGCGATCTGTATTTAGATTTTAAATCTAGTGTAGTATATAGAGAATAGTAAAAAGAAAAATAGGAAATAATTGTGGCGATTTAGCCAAAAAGCACCCTATTAAGCGGGGACCGAGTTGAGAAAAGCAGCTTACCCATAAAAAGTAAAAAAAAAATGAAAGAAAACGAAATGAATGCATTTTTTTAAAAACGCGCATCAGAAATTAGCCTAAGTTGCTGGCGGAACAGATTAACATATAAAGCTTTTTGTTCTAACGCTACAATAGCCAGTGAAATAAGGGGCAACGACTCTACTTTATTATACAGAAGATAAAGCATGAAATAAATAAATACAAATTAAATAAAGGTATTAAAATTAAACTTTTAATATTATTATTGAGCTTTATCTTTGCGTTTGAAAACTGGTTCCAATTCGAATCGATCTGAACTATATCAATTTACTTTTATATGATTACCTCTTATATATATATATATATATATATATATATATATATATATATATATATATATATATATATATATATATATATATTAAATAACATTATACATTAATTCGATGGTCTATCGATACCTGCTGTTTCAGGGAAACACTAGACATCCAGTCCACTGGGTTACAGAATACCGAGTTTTACCGTCAGTTAGCTGATGGTCAGAAAGTGGTTATTATTATTATTATTATTATTATTATTATTATTATTATTATTATTATTATTATTATTATTATTATTATTATTATTATTATTATTGGTTCTCTACAATTTTTATTTTATTTTTTATATATTATTTAAAATATTAAATCATTTAATTAGATTAGGCATTTATATTATAAATATATATATATATATATATATATATATATATATATATATATATATATATATATATATATATATATGGGAAAATGAAAAAGGAAAACCAAAAAATGGATGTTTTTTATGTGTACATCAACGTTTCGTCTTTATTTATAAGACTTCATCAGGATGATAAAATAGAGAAAAAATGTCATGCAAGCACAGATACATGTAGGGTAGACATATTGGGAAAAATAGAATGAAATAGTGGCCAACTACTGGGTGGACGTCCGTATTTGTTGGAGAAATAGAAATGAATGTAGAAAAGAATGAGTGGGGAAAAAATGGAAGGATGGGGTGAGCCAGGACTACTGTAGCTGGTGGTAAGAGAAAGAGGTGGGGGATGAGCAGGGGTAAAGTGGATGGCAGAGAGGGGGTGAGGAAGAGGGGGGGAGGGGGGTGTTTGACCAGATGGCTGCGGTTCAAGATTGAAGGGGAAAAAGTAGGTTGGAATGTTTGTGTATGGGGGGTGTATGCAGGGAAAGGAGGGGCTGTGATTTTGGTGGATGGGCGAAAGTTATGGTCTTAGAGAGCGTTTTGAGAAAATGAGGGAATTTAAGAAGGGGTATGGGAGAAAATAGTTGAGTGGGGGAGAGGGAGGATTTGTTGTGATAGGGTGTGAAATATTTGAAATATTTGGAAAATGATAGCAATGAGTGAGGAATTGGGGGGTGGGTGGAGGAGGGCGGTGATTGAAAGGGTGGGTATGGAATATTTGAGATATTTGGAACATGAGAAAGTTTATTTGGACTGCAGTATTAAAAGTGTGAGGAAAAAGTAAGGAGAAAATGAAGATTCAATGAGAAAAAGAAAGGGAAAAGTAAATGGGAGAGTGTTATAGAGGTTGGAGATGAAAAAAGTTTAACCATGATCAGGCAAGAGTCTTTGTTCTGTGAGGATGATCTTGCTTATTAAGGGTGATAGGTTAAAGAAACCATTACGTTGCTTGATGGTGGTGGAGGCGGTGATGAGGGCAGTTTCTAATAATCTTCGCCGAGATTTGTTGTGGATATATTTAGTGATTTTGGCTTGTTCAAATTTGAACGCATGACCGTGTTCTAGTGCATGGGAGAAAAGTGCACTGAGAGGGTTGTTGTTTTTTATGTCCCTTTTGTGTTCATTTAATCGTTTCTTTAATTCACGTTGTGTTTCTCCCACGTAAAATTGATGGCAGTCATTGCAAGGGACAGTATATAAGCCGGCATGAGATGTGGGTGTTTTTTGGAAATGTCTGGATGTGTTTAAAGTTTGTTTTATGGATTGAGATGTGGTTTGTACTGTAGGAATGCCTAGTTTGTTAAGCGTGTTGCATATGGATGTGTTATTGGAGTGCGTGGGTAGGAGAAGGGGTCTGTCTATTAGAGAGGTGTTAGGAGTTTGATTTTTTTGTGTGGTGTTTCTACATTCATTTCTATTTCTCCAACAAATACGGACGTCCACCCAGTAGTTGGCCACTATTTCATTCTATTTTTCCCAATATGTCTACCCTACATGTATCTGTGCTTGCATGACATTTTTTCTCTATTTTATCATCCTGATGAAGTCTTATAAATAAAGACGAAACGTTGATGTACACATAAAAAACATCCATTTTTTGGTTTTCCTATTTCATTTTCCCATCACGTCGGATTACTTTCATCCTTCTCTTCCCATATATATATATATATATATATATATATATATATATATATATATATATATATATATATATATATATAATATTTCGGGGAAACATACATAAACATAGACTGAAGAGAGTCAGGTAAAGATGATTTTAATAGGTTCCTTTTGTTAGAATTTGAAACCGACGGTACCGATATTTTTCTGATCTTCTGTAAAACAAACATTAATATATATATATATATATATATATATATATATATATATATATATATATATATATATATATATATATATATATATATTAAACCGAAAACCAATATCTGCTGTTGATAATAAGAGATGACAAACAACTTGTATAACGGCATGTATAATTTAAAGAGAGAGGCAGACAACTCTACAGTCTTAGTACGGTATTAGGGAAAACGCAGAAACAACGAATGACACAATATGCGCACGGGCATCATTTATAATCTTCTAAACAGAAAGACTTTCCTCCATACGTGTCATTTTAGACTTTCGCCGATGATTCAACTTCCGATACACATATATCTAGTTCTGCTTGTAACTTTTCATGGATTTTCTTACGTAATTTTAAACTTGTGTGGAAAATCAAAATTTAAGCCTATTTGTAGACACTCGACTCTAAACAATATTACGATTGTACCTTCATTGATCCAAAAGAAACCTATTTATCAAGTCATTTGGGTAGTATAGTTTCAGAAAAATATATACTTATGTGGGTCTATCTCATAAATCTTAGAAATTTGTGACGTATTTACTTTCTAAAACACAACACTATTAATGTTCTCCTTTTTGATCAAACTAAAACGTAGCTATAAATGTATTCTGGATAAAGTAGTTTTAACATGTCTATGGTTATGCGGGTCTATCTCCAAAACCATAGGAAAAGTTTCTCACGTATTCCCTTTTATGGATATCGTGCACGAACACACAAACGGGGTTATGGATGTAACTTTTATTTTATTAAGGTTAGAATACATAGTTTTTCCGGACTTAGTATATTATTGTTGTGAGGGGTGTTATCATTCGACAACATCTCGTACTTTTGGCTTTTTCGAACTAATGTCTTTTTCGAACTAATGTCTTTTTCGAACTAATGTCTTTTTCGAACTAATGTCTTTTTTGAACTAATGTCTTTTTCGAACTAATATCTTTTTCGAACTAATGTCTTTTTTGAACTAATGTCTTTTTCGAACTAATGTCTTTTTCGAACTAATGTTTTTTTCGAACTAATGTCTTTTTCGAACTAATGTCTTTTTTGAACTAATGTCTTTTTCGAACTAATGTCTTTTTCGAACTAATGTCTTTTTTGAACTAATGTCTTTTTCGAACTAATGTCTTTTTCGAACTAATGTCTTTTTTTAACTAATGTCTTTTTCGAACTAATGTCTTTTTCGAACTAATGTCTTTTTCGAACTAATGACTTTTTCGAACTAATGTCTTTTTCGAACTAATGTCTTTTTCGAACTAATGTCTTTTTTGAACTAATGTCTTTTTTCGAACTAATGTCTTTTTCGAACTAATGTCTTTTTTGAACTAATGTCTTTTTCGAACTAATGTCTTTTTTGAACTAATGTCTTTTTCGAACTAATGTCTTTTTCGAACTAATGTCTTTTTCGAACTAATGTCTTTTTTGAACTAATGTCTTTTTCGAACTAATGTCTTTTTCGAACTAATGTCTTTTTTGAACTAATGTCTTTTTTGAACTAATGTCTTTTTCGAACTAATGTCTTTTTCGAACTAATGTCTTTTTCGAACTAATGTCTAACTGGGCATTAATTAAAAATATGCTGTTCTTTTACGTTTGCTAGAACGTTTTTGTTCTGGTATTATTTGAGATTTCGACTAAAATTAATTCTTATTCACGTTAAGACTTGATTGCCGAGATGTTATTATGTGATAAGAGAGAGTAAACACAATGTGATGAAAAGAGAACTCTTCTATCCCCTTCTATAATTCGAAAGTGAATTAATTCCCTTGATCACTCTTTCTTTTTTAGTCAGCCATTGTTTCTCGTAGAGACTGGATCCCTGCGTAGATCTTTGTCGAGTAAAGCTTTTTCAAGCAAACCTAGTCTTCTTAAACTCATTCTATTCTATCCTTTTAACTAACTCATTACACTCATATTCAAATGAATGCCGCCTATAAAAAAAACTCAGCTACATAAACGATACCGGGATCGACAAGACAGATTTCCTTTTTCACACAATTTTGTTAAACACTCAGTTTTTGTCGGTAACAAAAAAAAACTCCACACAACTTTATTATCAAAATAAAAGCTATTCTTTATTCACTTGTTTATTCACTTTGCATTTATATTTATGAGAGAAAAAAATGATGTCATGTATGAGTAAACATTTTAGGGTAAATATGGCGAGGAAGGAATTAACGACACAGGTTGGGTCGGCTGATTTGTGGATCACACCTTCATTCTTTACTTTATGCATAGCGTGACCCATGATATTCTCCATTGATTTGGTTACTCATCTTTACAATCAGCTATTACTTCCTAAACTCACCGAGGGCAGATTTTTCACTTTGTCTAAAATATTTATATCCGAATCTCCTACTGTGAATAATTCGTAGAGCGTAAATGAGACCAGAAACAGTAAATATATAAAATTTTGTTAAATTCTTCAAATGAATGAGTAAACATTATTTTAATTCAATGTTGTTATTACAAATTAATCAGAAATTACCTACGATTATCTGATTCAGTTGTATACCTATTTTGAAGCTGGTCATAATGTTGGTTGATAATTAATTTCGTATGTTTGATAATATACAATAAACACTAAACTTCCAATTCCTTTGTCGATAATTCCTTCTTTACAGTTAACCTTTCTAATCTTTAAAACCGATTTTGTTCGCGAAACTTTTCTATTGGTGTTTTGAAACGTTTTGCTTTCGATATCAGTTCATTAAATACTGATCAAATCTTTCTTGCGAATAATACGAGGCCAATAAATACAACTAATAATACGAGGCCAATAAATACAACTAATAATACGAGGCCAATAAATACAACTAATAATACGAGGCCAATAAATACAACTAATAATACGAGGCCAATAAATACAACTAATAATACGAGGCCAATAAATACAACTAATAAGAAGGGATTTCATTCTAGTTATTCCAGAATATCCCATATGAAAATTCATCAATATTTTTTATTTAGTGATGTTGGTATCAGCATATAACAAAATACCATCACAAGAAGAAAATGTTTTCGTGATTTTTTTCAACTCATGATTTTTTTCTTTTTTCTATAATAAATTTGTCAAAAAGAACTGGGAATTTTTTACCGTTTTTATCTCAATTTCTGTACTTAATGAAGCAACCACTATTTCTTTTCCTAGAGGTTCATTTCGGATAGGAAAAAGTGTTGACAATATTTTTTATGGAAACAATTCCATTGTAAATGTATCATTTCGCAGTATGCATAAGTATGCTTTTTTCAAATATTGATAGTAATCGACCTTCTTCCATGTAAAAAGTTATTAATTCTTTTACTGCAAATGTTATACCAAGCGCCTCTTTTTCTATTAGTATTTTCTTCTGTAGTAGAGCGGTGCCTAATCCCAAGTTATTAGCATCAGTGACAACATATCTTTATTAGAATCATAATACGCGAGATATAAAGCTTTTATAATTTATTCAAACAACTTTCGACGTTCAGAAACCAACTCCGTTTCGTATCTTTCGTAAGTTATTTGGTGAAGCACTTAACACGTGCATTCTACAAATAAAGTTGCTGTAATAATTTGCAAATCTCCTAAAAAGCTTGAAATGTTGACACACTTTTAGAAGGAGGCATAATTTTTACTGCTGTAGATCTGGCTGGGTTTGGATTTCGACACTTTTCATCAATTATGTGTCCCAGATATTGAGTTGTTAGTAAAATCGAATTTATTAATGCTAAGCTTAAATCCCTATTCTTTAATTTTATTGATATTTTCACAAATTCAACATGTTGTTTTCTATTTTCGTTTTTTATTAAACTGTTGTCAAGATAAGCGACTTCAAAATTCAAGTCACTCACCATGGCGTCCACGATTTGTTGAAATATTCCTAGCCCTTCATTTTACCAAAATGCAGTCTATTGAATGTGTACACACCTTTGCAATTATGTACATTTTCTTTTAATGCTAAGCAGGTAGGCATTCATTAAACTTTGAAAATATATCATCAGGGTTACATAATGGTTAATTTTAATATTTAAATATTTTACCGGTTATTCCGTGGGAAATTTTGTTTTGAATAAGTCGGATTTTTATTCCGATGTAAATGCAGGTAGAACGAAATCTTGAGAGCAGAACTCGATGTGAAAAGAAAAAAAGGACACACCTTATGTGGTGGCTCTTTCACATTGATAGTATTTGAATTGCAACGAATTATTTACAAGCAACAACTTCCATCTTTGTAAATCATAACTAGTAACTGTAGAATTAACATTAAACACAATCGGCATCAGCAATATTTATTTGCATATAATAAATCATACATAAAATGTGGCATGAGGCCAAAAATGAGGCATGAGAAAAGGTCAGCCATTTTAACTTAAAATAACCAACTTAGATAGTCCCATTCGTTGCTCATTCACCAAAACTAATCGAGACAATGATTACCATATTAAAACCCATATACATACAATATGTAGTGGGGAGTTGCGGGTAATCAAAATTTGATATACAAAATGAAATGAAATATTAACTATGAGAAATCCCAGGTTAGTATAAGACCCCCCCCCCCACACACACACACACACACACTTTATAAATGTGGCAAATACGCAGATGTGCCAGTCGAAAAGTTGATGCAGACCCTGAAACACACCTCTATTATAAAATCAGGTCTTCATCTCTCGGAAATCAAGCTACCTGTTACCTATTAGGAAGAGGGATAAAGGAATTATCAAACCAAAAATTGGAGTAAAGAACAAAATATAAAGGGGACCGAATGAAGTCATGCATATACTAGGTAATAAGTTCTGAACTTAAAATAGAACAAAAAGAGTCACTTAGACGAGTCTTAAATAGATCAAAATCAAAGTAAGTTTAGGGTTAGCCAATGTTCTTTAGCCTAAGGCACTTCCAGACTATCCTCATTCACCGTTATATCTGAACCATGTTCGCTCATCTTACTAGTCTAAATTTCTACTGTTTTTTACTTATAAAATCAATACAAATTAACAACTCTGGCTCACTAGAAAAATCAATAATAACAATAAAACAACAATCGATTACAAAATAGGAGAATCCACCAAGCAGCTAAATAAAGTTTGTTGCTGAACCAAAGAGCATCTCTTCTCATCAGCCTAACCCATCGAAACATCCTAATGCAGGCACCCAAAGCGAGATTAAAGGTATCCCCCCATCGCCTTGTCAAAGTTAACCCCTCAATCCTTTCATCTCAAACGGATAATCCAATTCAGGACAACAGCTGAGTCTTAGCGAGGCATTCTTTCACCCATAATAGTAACTTCAAGGCCTGTCAAAACTTGCGGTAAAAGGAGTATTCATATTGAGGCAATCAGTGTACCTCGCCCCTATGCACGTGCTCGTTCTTCAAAGCATTCTTAGTGGTTTCTTTCAAGAATTCACTGTTTCTCTCACAAGTTTTACACATTCGATCCAGGTAGTATAGACGAAGCGTATACTGACTTGGCATACCTAGACCACCTTCAGGCGGATGCAGGTAACATAGCTCACGATGAACTATTGGTGCTTTACCAAGCCACAAAATCTTGAATATCCTTGTAAATCCTGCAGTGTATTCGAAGGGAGTGGAAGCACAGATAAGTGATACATGATAATGCCCCCCCCTTTAATGAAAAATTATTTCGTTTCACAGTCCAGGTGCGGCCCTAACCACTTTTAATACTTCTGACCAATGTTTCTCCAGCTGAAGGTTGGGACCACACGAAAAGCTGAGTATCTTGCAAGGTCCCTCCATCCCGCTATAGAGCTATAGTTTTTCAGGCATCAATGCACAGGCTTATCACAGTTAATTTTTGCCCCTGTAAGGATCCAACACAAGCATCAGTGAAATCGAACATCCCTGATGAACATATCTGGACAAATTGAAAGCTTTTGACTTAAAACTACTCACCTCCACCAGCGTACCGACGTTTGCATACAAGAGGCGAATTCAAGAGCGAAACTGTCGGCCAAATACGGACAAAAACAAGACAGGCTCCAAGTAACAATGATCTACCCTATCGAATTCTTTTGACTGATCTTAATTAATCAGCACACAACTTTGTTCGGGGCTAATCAGACTAGGCAGGATAACCTAAAGACGATTAACTAAAATCTTGGCAAAAATCTTTAACTCTGAAAGTTACGAATCCTATCTGCACCATTTTTGCTCTTGCGTAGCAATTTGATAATTCCCCTGGTAAAATACTAAGGAAGGGACCAGGAGTTAAACAAAACTGTCAGGAAGGAAACAAAAATGTGCAACAGCGGCAAATATACCTTGTAGCGCAAACCATCAATCCCAGGAGACATATCCAATGCAGCCTGATTCAGGGCTTCCCAGACTTTCTTCTTTATACAACCTTCAAAAACGAGCAAAGTCAGCTAAATAAGCATTAAAAATGCACAAAAGACAGATAGGGCTTCCTGGTGAAGAGTTTCTGAAAATGAAAAATAAACACCTCCAAAATACATTTGTTTGTAGTCATAAGGCGTCCATTCAGCACTGTGACACAAGCAACTTGACGATCTGTAGCACGTCGACGTTCCTCTATGCAAGTCAGCGGCCATGTTTGTTGCCTCCTGGTGGCCAGTTCAGACGTAATTATAGTAACATTCGTGCTGTCTCTCGCCTTCACTGCCAGATCTAATCTAGACTCTGATGTTGTATTTGCTGTTCTAGATTCTAAGTTGAGTCGACAGATAAAGTCAACAGAAAAGAACTAAATGTGTCCTTTAATGTGTTCCCGCCACTTATTCCTAATCACGGCATCCATCAATTTCTCGCTTTCTGTTAGTACTATCTGTTTCTGATAGTTGTTCACTTCAAACAATGACGTGTTGAGCTTCCAGCAATAAGCAATTTTAGGCTTAGGATAATTTTACACGGACCCATGTCAGCCTATGATCCGAGTAAACTATAGTATGAAAACTTGGACACTCTAAAAGTCAGACTTCGACTCTTCTAGTTAAGAACCGATCAATATAATTGCATGGAATCAGAGGCGTGCCTATCAGTCCGAGTCCAAACTTCCTCTAGCTAGTAGTCTTTTTTTTTTAGATCACTGACGTTGTGATTTTTTGGTCTTTTCACCCTGTGACCAATATCTTTGTCTGGTAGGAATGAATGTTTCCTCCCTTTCAATGGAGGGACTCGTTTTTGGCTTAACTGTCTTCATGGAGTGTGTGTGTGTGTGTGTGTGTGTGTGTGTGTGTGTGTGTGTGTGTGTGTGTGTGTGTGTGTGTGTGTGTGTGTGTGTGTGTGTGTGTGTGTGTGTGTGTGTGTGTGTGTGAGAATACTGGAGCAGAGAGAAATGGAGTGGAGGTTTGGGCGTTGTTATGGGAAGAATTAGGAGTGGGGTGGATTTGAGAGTATGATGTGGAGACAAAAAGGGATGGCCGTGGGGAGTTGTATTTTTGGTTTCCTTGTTGAGGCTTAGTGGGATCAGTTTATATACTTTTTCAGGAATGAGAGCAATCCTAGGAGATGGAGAACAGTGGCTGGGTATATTTAGAGGAAAACAGGGGCTAGGCTTATTGAGAGACGAATGAGAACAGGGATTATTTGGGGTCTACTTGGGACTAACTTTATTAGAAATGGAGTTAGGGCTGGGTTTTTTTTGTAGTGAATTGAGATTGGGTTTGGAGAGAGACTGACCTTGGGGGAAATGAAGAGTTGCCACTTTTATATCTTCTTTTCTCTGGTCGCCCAGCACCTTTTTTTTTAACTTAATGACCTTAGTATCTTGTTTTTCTTTGCGGGATCTTTCGGCATTTTGATGCGTTCCTCATCCTCTTTCCACATTTCTACCCGGTGTTTTCCCCTGCACTAACACCTGTTCAATTTCTTTTCTGTTTTCTTCCATACTAAAAAAGAACCGGTGAAAACTTAATTGGTATTTTGTCAGGTTCGCTTGCATTGAGCAAACAAAGTTTCTTGATGGAGATTTGATGAGATCCCCCACATTGGGCTCCCTAACTTTGCAAGCCAAATGCTCCCCACTTTATTACTCGGATTTGGAGGTGGAACCACACTTTTTAGTGGACATTCAAGCATTAAGTTGTTCATTTCACCGCAGACACAACAAGATGGCCTTCTTCCTGTTACAATCACTGGTAGTCTCATCTCTCCTACTTCCAAAAAGTATGGAAGCTCGCAAAAATATTTTTTGTTTCGAAGCATATCAGACTTAAACGTTCTCATTAGGATGTCCCGATCAATTGACGCCAGGTCTCCAAACTTCAACGGTTAGGCGCCCAAGTGTTTGCCTCGTACATCGGAAGGGACTTCAAATACAGATGTAGTCGTTCTTTGTCTCTCCATCTACTCCATCCGAAAAATAGTAATTCATTATAATCTCTTGCAGTCCTTCTCTGCTCTTAACCCTAACCCTAACCCTTCTCTGTTCCGAATAATGTTTTCTTTTGACGCTCTGATAAGCTTCTTTGTTTTTATATTTTTGTTCTATAACAAATATGAGCAAAGTTCTTTTGTTGAATGCCTCCAACACTTGTAGATCGACTAATAGCTCTTTTTCATTTACGAGATGGTAGTATTTCTTAGCTTCAACCACAAATTGCTCTGCATCAACGTTTTTCACACTCGGACATAACTGTGGCAACAGCCTCTTCTTCACTATCTGTAGATCCCTCCGGTAGATTTAGCCATTGCCGCAAAAATTAAGAGATTATGAAAACGGCAACAGTTCCTGTTTTCCCTCGGACCAGCAAACAACAGAAGAAGAAAACACAATCAGCATTGCCGACTTAAGGAATGCAATAGATTTGTAGATAGTTTTCCAGCATATCGTTTTCAAAAAAAAAAATCAGCCGACAAAACAGTTACATATTTCCTATCTGCTTTTTTGTGTGTGTTTTATTCAAGAAAATTACATAAATCATGATTTTCGTACAAAATAACAAATTCGAAATCTCCCTTAAACTTGAAAATTACTCTGTATTGGTCGACATATGTTGCTAATGTTGCGATATTAGTCAAGAGTGTGTAAAAATAAAGTTAAAATGGAAAATTCCATGTAACGTAAGGAAAATGGAATTTTCCATTAAAAGTCAAGTTAGAGGTTAGGACTTAATGTCAGGATATGACGTCACAGACAGGAAGTCCAAATTGAGACAAAGAAAGAAAAGTTTTTCTCTTTCATTGTCACCAACCAAAGAGAAAGACTTTTCTCGCCCCAAAGTAACTCTTTTCGAATCTATGTTTTGTCCATCCCTCCGATGGTGGGGGTCGATGAGAATATGTAATTATACAGTGCTGTAAATGAATAAAACATCGCAGACTATGTCGCCATTGAGCAAGAATATTATTGGTGTTTTTTTTTTATTGTTATCCATTATTACTTCTGCCAGGGAAGAGAGCAAGACGGCTGCTGCTATCGTTACAACCAGAAAAGAAGAAAGCAAACAACTCTGTGTCTGCTGTTAAACCACGATGATGATGATGATGATGATGATGATGATGATGATGATGATGATGATGATGATGATGATGATGATGATGATGGCTATGGTCACCATTGCTAAGAGACAGCACTTTCCACTGAGCAACTACTTATGTGATAGCTGTTTCTGTGAACGAAGAAGAACATGAGCAATTGGTGGAGACAGAATAAACTAGCCACACAATAGTACACTAATACCTACTCATACGTATGTGTGCTTGTTAACGAACAGTTATGAAGAAGTTTGTACACTGCGTTGTTTTCGACTCTTGTTCAACAGTCTTATCTTTTTCTTTATGTCATCTGAGCATGTCGGGACCTGCTTGAAAACAGTGTCAAGTATCTAACTCCTCTATTGAAAAACTGGCTGTGCCTAAAATAGAATTTAAATTCACACTGATGAGCGCAAGCAGCAAATAGAAATTGTTTTTCGTTTTTCATGAAAAAATATTTTTGTGAGACGAAATCGATTAAAAAACAATGCTTTTTTTTCGGTTCAGAAAAGCTAGAAAAACGTTTAAGTGACGTCAAATACAGTGTTCTGCTAAACTTGTCCATTTCAGCTGATAGAATAACTGCCGGGCAGTGAGGATTGAGGACATTATGAGAATGATATGATGATATGTAATGTTAGTCTTAAAGACTAGCTTAGATCTGATGACCTCAGAGGAAGTATAAGGAAATGTGTGCAGAACAGGAGACTTTGTCGGTTTGGTCCCATTGAAAGAATGGCTGGGAGTGTTTGGCTTAGTAAATTCAGAACAGTTGATGTAGCAGGGTCCGTTAACAGGCGATGACCAAGAAAACATTGGAGGATGGTCTTGAGAGAAAGAGGGATAAATAAAGATAAGTGTGTTTTGAAGTCAATTTCTAAAAGCCGCTCAACACATGCCAGCATGTAAAACGGACGTTAAACAGACGACGACGACGACGACGACGATGTGAAAAAATCTCTTTGGAGCTCTGGCGACAGGTGGTTAGTATTCATCGGTCAGAGTATATACATCCCAATCAAACAAAGCTGGATAGAAAAAAGTGCCGACCGCATTTCACAGAAGAAAATACAAATATTTAAAATAAAAGTTCTACTTAATAGACTAAACATTTTATTAAAATCTGATTATAATTTCATTTTGTTAATTTTAGTGTAGAAATAATATTGTCAAGTTGTGACTCGTTTAAAGTTGCATTCAATTTGTTGCAGATAATCATCGTTGTACAAGGTGACGAAAAGAAATGCCACCATGGAATTGTTAATAATTAATTAATTAATTTCTGCAATCCAACCATATTTTGTACAAATAAACTTCAGTCTATGCCTGACTTGTCCAGCAAGTTCCAATCATGAATGTTCAACAGTCTTTGTTTTATGGCCGTTCAATGATAAGCACAGCTGGATACGACGACGTGCAAAATTGTCAATAACTCTGACAAACTCTGTCTCTCTTGGCTTTTGGCGGTGATTACCCTACCCAGTTCACGAATAGTCTGAAAGATTTCTTGATTGACAATATCTTTGCAATAACCTCACAGATAAAAATTCCGAAGTAGGTGGGTTAAGGTCCGGTAAGTGTGAAGCCCATTCAGGATAACACCTCGTACTGATAATATAATCACCAAAGTGTCCGCGTACCTGAATCCTTTAAAGTGCGCGGAGTTACCCCATCCTGTTCGATCCACTGTTCATCCCTCACAACAAAACTTTTTTCGTCTGCCCAAAACTTCTTAACAACCATTGGGTAGTGCTTAGTATTGATCAATGCAGAGCTGCACATTTGGAGTATGGATCATTGAATGGTGATAAAACAAAGACTGTTGGACATTCATGACTGAAACTTGGTGGACAAGTCAAACATAGACTGAAATTTATTTGTACCAAATATGGTTTGATTGCAGAAATGACTACGAATTTTATCAATGATTCTATGGGTGGAATTTGGGGAGGGGGGGGGGCTCATCTTATATTCCAAAATAGTCAAGTCTTTTTAATCATTTTGGGGTCATTTAATGCCGCCTCCAGTTATTTTGGTAAAATGTTTTATTCCGCAAATATTTATTCATGCTGTAAATGTTTCTTTTGAATGATTTATATATGCATTTGCTTTGGTAAGCATATATTACTTTCAATATCTAGTCAACGACACATTCTATTTAAGCCATAGATGTGATCTTGACAGGTACTACTACTCCTCCAGGTTATCGTGAACCTGGGCGTAATAGAAAGTAAGGGGTGAATATACTCTCTCCAAAATTACCTTGGATGTATCCCACCGGGTTGGGGTAGAGTTTATGTAGTTAATAGGCATGGGAATTAAAATAGGCAGGAGAAACACGGGAAAATAGTCTTATTAATGGTAGCAGAGAAAAATAGTGCTCATTGTAACAAAAGAGCAGCGTGATAGCAAAACAACGAAATTGGTAACCGTTCATGTTTTTAATCATAGTGGTTTTGGAACATATAGAAATTTGGTTTGGGGTGCATGGTTGGCCTAATTTATACCGTTTCAGGCTGTGGAATTGGTTATGCTAAGTTTAAGTCATAGCGATTCTATTGTATTCAGTTATGTAGCAATAACGTTGGGGGGGGGGGGTATGATCCCAACCCAACACCCAGCTGAAACTTTCTTTAAATAAATCGCTTACAATAAATTATTTCCGAAGTTATTGTGTTTCAGCATGAACTACCTTCAAAGGGTTGATATGCCGTAAAACTGACAAACAAAACAATCAATTGATCATTTACAATAGCTATTGTAATAATTTGGCATCAAATAACACAAAAGGGTTGATATACCGTAAAACAGATATATGTACCTTATGAAAAAGAATAGTGCAGCATAGGGTTGGTGATTGTACGTTGTCCCCCTCATTGATAGAAACAGCTGTTCGTCTCTCTCATTGGCACATAGTTGTTGGCTCATTAGATAGTGACGTCCTCAGCAGTGGTGACAGTAGCAGTCGTACAGATGTTGTTCTTTTTTATTCCTTCTCTTGGTGCCTTGAAGCCATTAAAACGAACAACAAATAACTCCATTACTTGCTCTGAGATTTGGTTTTACTTTTTAAAGTTATTTGCAGCAAGTACAGCAAGTACACTGTATTTTCCCCTTCCAATTCCCATAGGATGGAGGAAGACTCGAAACGCAAGTCCAATCACTTTGACGGCTATTTTCTACAGGCGCGAACTATCTCACTTTTCTGCCACATACTTCCTCTCATGATGAAACTACTGGTACACGTCAGCTTAACTCTAAATTTTTTAATTCCCTTGAAATTTTGATTCTCATCTTGATTCTAACTTGACGTGTAAAATACCGTTATTTTTGCACACCCGCATTTAATATTGCTACAATTGAATTGTCTGTGTTTTTCTTATGAAAGAACAAGAACTAACGTGATATTATGGGACTTGCTAGCTCAAACCTGTAATTGCTAAATCACTCTATTGACTTTGTATCTTTTTCTTAGTAAACCTTCTTTTTACTTGTTGGAGTTTTCGCCTCTTATTTACTCTCTTAAACCTGATAGCTGGATTACAACACAGACAAACTTAAAAAGTTAAACTGTAAAACAGAGAGATAAATAGTTAGATTGATGGAGAGATTGATAGAGAGAAAAAAAGAGATAGGGGGGGAGAGATTATCAATAGTTACAGTATGTAACGTATTGTAAACTGATGTCGATTTTTGTTCAGCCAGTTCCTTTGTTTTGTTCTAGCGTCCGATGGGGTGTAACCATGCAGTCATTATTTGTCGAACATAATAATGTCTGTATAAATAATACATATTATCCATCAGGCGTCACACTGGCCTGCCTCCCAGATAGGACAAATATGCATTATTGAACCGGCCCATGCCAAGGTGGCATAAGTGGTGATGGTACGGTTGCTAAGTAGTTAACGATGTGGATTGAGGACCTGGGTGTGCCGGGTTCGAATCCAGTTCGTTCCATAGAAACATTTTCATGAAAACCCACACCTGACCTTGTGTCTAACCTCATGGAGAGAAGGCAAATAAAATACCAAGATCGTATGATTATTTAACGGCATTAACTTACTAATGGGTAGTGCAATAGAAGGATGAAAATGATCCCATAAAAATTCCGCCCAACGAATTGTTAATATAATTAACCATCCTTTCTGCGATCCAACCATATTTGGTAGAAAAAACTCCACTGACGTATGCACCAAGTTTCAAGTGTAAAACCCATTCAGGATCACACCTCCTACTGATGAAACGATCACCAAAATGTCCCCTGTTATTGAAAGGCGATTAAACAAATACTGTTGGACAGTCATAACTGAAACTTGGTGGGCATGGCAAGCATGACATGGCTGAAATTTTTTGAACAATTCCATGGGTGGCATTTACTTTCAGACTCGAAGAATTTTGTGAAAGTTCATAAACATCTGACTTTTGTTACATTTTAACCATAGGTATTATTAAACACGAATTAATAAATATTCTGAAAATTTCAGTTTCTTGGGTTGTTGAAAAGATGAAAATGTTATTATTAAACTCAGTGACTTTCGTTAAAATATACATCATATATGTTTATATACACTCATACATGTTTATATATATATATATGTGAGTTCTGGTTGGAAAATGGAGAGTCACACACCATGTTTTTCTAAACTTCTATAGTACAATATATTAATAAATATTACAATCTTATTTTGAATTTCATTTTACATAATCGAGCACTTTGATCTTACCAATATATATATATGAACGCCAACTTCTCAAGCGACAATGGAATCCATTGTCGCTTGAGAAGTTGGCGTTCATTGTGGGCGCTAATGAAACAGCATATATTTTGTCGCAATTAATGGAATAATAAAAGTCCTCTCCTTTGTCATATAGAGTTTACTTCTCTCACATTTGATATGGCTGTCACGGTGGTCGAATTGATAAGGATCTCGGATTTGAGTTTAATAATAGTTACTCGAGTCCAGGGTCCAAATCGTACGACCGGAGGTACAGTTGCATGGACCACACTGATGATAGTTAGTGAACATGAAACATGTGGTTGATAAATATTTATTTATAAAAATAATTATTAAAAAGCTCTTTTCAAATCGAGCAATTTTCGAGAAAGATAAGTGCTCCTACGATCATTGATATTATAGAGATTATCTTCAAGTTTCATATTCCTTTCGGTTATCTAGTAAGTTCTATGTATGTTGTGACCTTGAAGGGCCGGTAATAATCAAGACAAACACAGTGGTATAATTAACAAAAGTATGTTACAGAAAGTAAACGTCCGATTCTGTGACCATAACTGCAATCAATCAACAGCCACGACGCTTAGTCATAACTGTATTTATTGTGTCTGGGTAAGTCCATTTATTCCTGAAATAGGTAGATCAACTTACACCAAAACACCTACCCCTTTTAAGGCCTGCTCCGTATGGAGTCAATACCGCTTTCTCTTGGGGGTTACTTTCATGAAGTCGGTATTTTTTCTTTTCCCGTTAGATGTTCGCTTTTGAGAAACTACTTGCAGAACTGGTAATTCGAATCGATTATTCTTCTGTAAGTAGACTCTACAGCATCGGAATATATTTTCCTGATTTGGCTGTGGGTAAATTTGGGCCCTTTCATTATGTAGAGCATATTCTTAATTATTTCGTCCACAATCCAGATTTTCCCAAAATTATTTGTTCTTCTTGAACATTCAGAAAAAAAAACATTTTCTCCGATTTTAAAACGTCCTTTTTCGACATTTATTTTTCGTTCCGGTTTCTTATGAGTTTGTAACAGTCAGTCGACGATCGTCTTGATCTTTCTTGCGAATATAGTTTCCACCTGTGGAACGGTGTTATTTGGGGTCATTCTATAAACTTGTAGAAAATTCTGTGGGGATTTCTGTGTAGGAGTACCCCTCATTTTCTAGCACTCTTTTAAAAGTATCGACAAATCGTTCCGCTTGACCATTGCTTCTCACGTGATACGGCGCGATTATGAGTTGTTTAACTAAAAACAACTGACACAACATTTTGAATTTACTGGGCGTGAATTGAGTATTGTTATCCGATACTACACAATTCTTCACTCCGAAACGTTCGAACAGTTTTATGCAGAAACATAATTGTTGTTTCTGGTCATTTAGTGAAGCTATCAACTACAACCAGATAATAGAACCCTTCTAATAGCCCAGCTAAATCAATATGGATTCTCGACCATAGCCAGTCCGTTTTAGGCCAGGGTTTGAATTTTATGCGAAACTTTCTCCTGCTAACTCACACACTTTGCATGATTTAACTGTATTCTCAATATCTCGATCCATGTTCGTCCAGTAGACGTAACTTTGCATAAGACTCTTCATCCGTGATATGCTTGGATGCCCAACATCGAAACTCTCTTAGAATACGTTTTTGCAATGTCGCCGGAATGAGCACCCGATCACTATACATTACTATATCGTTGCAGATGAAATATGCTTCCGGATTTCTTTTAGTCATTTTCTATTATGCCATTTTTATGTTTTTATAAAATTATCTTTCATCGCTTTGTCTTGATTTCTCCGAGTGTCACTAAAAGTTCTCTTACGATAGTGCACAACGTGTTTTACCTCAATTTCGCTTGTAGAGAGGCAATTACCGTGTTCTCAAATAGTTCAATAAGTCCGTCCGTATGACTGATCTTTGAAGATGGAAGATACTCTATCCTGTAGTTCAAATTAAGGAAGATAATTCCCTATTACTGTAACCTGTTCGCCGTCTGTGGAGGTAAACCCGTCTTCGATCCATAAATTGTTTATTTTCGGTTTGTAACACTCTTCTTCCGTGCACAGAACGGTGAAACTTTGTTACCGCAAAAATGATGGGAAGAGCTTCTTTTTCTATTCACGACTAGCTCTTTTCTGCTGGTAAAAGTGTACGAGACTCGTGCACTATCGGCTTCAGTAAACTGTCGTCTATTATGTGTAAAATACAAACTCCTCTGCTGTATGAACTCGCATCGGAAGCTACAACGGGTTCGCGTTCTGGGTCATAATGTTGTAAAAATAAATCAGATGTGAGAACGTTCTTTATTCTCTCAAATCCTTCCTGGCATTCTTCCGTCTAAATAACTCCTATTTTCTCGGGTCTATCTAGTTCCAGGTTGATTTTTTATTCTGAGTGAAACGGAACATTTCGTTTGTTTTTAAAGATTGGTTGTGTATTCGGTTTTGACTTAAATTTTGCAATTACTTTGTTGCATCTACTAAGCCCATCAGAAAAAAAAACTTGTGAAAATTCTCTTTCAATTCTTTCTTTTCTGTCGCGACATCTTTAGTTTTTACATTCTGGCAGAAAGAATGTATCGGTAACTCGCACAGATGGAACTTCTCCATCCAATCTGTGCAAAGAGGGTTACTTAAATTATTAATCTCAAATACATTTAGTTTTAGCGTTTTTCGCTTTCGTTATCAGTTCGCCTTCGAATTTGATTTGCTGCCGGTGACGCTTTTGGCTATTTTATTAGTCATTAATAAAGTTGTCTTGCCGATTTTCTTCCATGTCTGCAGATTTATAATTGGCAAATTGGATCCTGAGTCAAGCTGCATTTTTATGTTTCTATTTTATATTTTGACTTGATCAAATTTCCTAATATTTCTAATTTCGTCACATTTGGCGGTCTTGATAAAACTCTTTCTGCCATACATGATCGCATTTAAAGCACTTCTTTGTTTTATAGGGGCTATCTCTGCATGAATGCATCTGTCCGCAACTGAAACACGGTTAAGGGGGCAGACTACTTCTCTTTTGACTATCAAATTTTACTGGTGAAGTCATTGTTTTCTTGTTGCGGATTTTTCTAATATGGGACACTCCATTCTGTTCGATATTATTTGAATCCTGGTGCACGCTAATAAACGGTTGGCAGTTCTCGGCTATTTGCTGGAGTGTTTAATATGGCTCATTTTCCAGTTTCTAATTGACTCTCCTATTAATTTCCGCATCTGTGTTCGACATCAATCCTTGTGCAAATATGATACATTTATTAGCACTTAATTCCGATAACTTTAAGTAACCACAGTGCTTATTTACTACGCTTGCTAAGGTTGGGTAATCATCATCCTTTCTTATAAGGTTCATGCACTTCCACCTTTTGTGGAAGAAAGATGTGTTGGGACTAAATAATTTGGTTAACGCTAAATTTTAGATCTCTGTTCTTTTGAGATAAAAAGTAATTTACAAATGTTGTATGTGCTACTATGCCCAATTTCTTTAACAGCAACCGAAACTTTTTGAACTCAGACAGGTTTAACAGTCTGTATTATATGTCTACATAACGCCTGAAATACGAGTCAAAAGTAACCTCGAATCGTAGTCGAAATTATCAATGGGGTTCCAAATCGTGTTCTGAGAGAACGCGCTTTCGTCTGTACCATTTTCCACCCATTTTACAATTTAAATAATTTCTTCCGTTGCTGTTGGGTATGAATGAACATCTGTTCGAATCTTTTATTTTGTTCAAGTTGTTCTTTCTGTGATTCTAATTTGTCTGCTTTCATTTTCTTTTGGTATGATGCTTATTCTTTCTGTGATTGCAGCTGTTCATTTTGCTGATGCCTGAAAATCTCTAGAATTGCATTTCTGAAATCGTCCATTTTTATTCCGTCACTTCAAATAACTGACTTTCCCCTATATATATATATATATATATATATATATATATATATATATATATATATATATATATAATCTGATATTTGCATTCCATAGACCATAGTGAATTAACCCAAAATTATAATTTTCATTGGTTTTAACGATTTCTTCATTTCTGTATTTTTTATTTTACATCTCTCATTTTACACACAAAAGTATTTTATTCAAATTTAATATCCATTCCTATCCCTTACGCGCGTTTCATGTCAAAATTCAGATAAGTGTATTTTTTCAATTAGTCCAATTTTCAGATATATGTATATGTTGTTGAGTAGCGAAAAAACATGTCATAACAAAAACACCAGATAAAATACGGCGAAAATCCAAGTTGATTTCTGATAAAAACTCGGCAAACTGAAGTATATAAAGGCAAAACACTCACTTGGGAAAAAGGTGATCACTTCAGAAAAAAGAAAAAATTCCACCCCGTAATAAGATTTTTACACTCGAGAAAACACACGAATAAACTTTCTCAAACGATGGCACCAAAGTTAATATTTACGAAACTAACCTAAATAATTCCTGCTAGTAGATCGAAATTTCTCTATTAGAAGAAAAGCCCCCCGAAGCCCCCGAGATAATCAGTAAATTATTTTTAGCTGTTATTCATTATTAATTATTACTTAAAAATCTTAAAGTGTCTAATAAGGCTATTTCCCAAACCAGAAATGAAGTGAGAAACCTCCATTGCTTTGAGGCTAAACCATGAAAATGAACCGCCCGCAGCAAATCGAGTGCAAATATATAAAAACATTAGTATCGGGGAATTAAAGTCTGAAAAACAAATCTCTCCTAATCATTTATTTTTATTTTTAAGTGAAGAAAAAACAAAATTATATTTAATTGGATTTATAACGAGAGTTGGTTTTATTTATCTATTTAAAACTATGAGATTGACCATCACCCCGTAGAGATTTTAGTCACACGGAGAAAGGGCGATAACTCTTATTTTTTAATTAAAGAGTTATTCCACCTTTGTTCAGAAATGATATAAACGGACTCAGTTGCTAATTCGCCGAAGATTTAATTTACTTGTTATAAGGCAGTGACCCTAATATTATTTAGTAATCGAATGAATTCTAATGTAACTAATACGGGTGAAATTGGCTTGTGAAATTAGGATGCAAAATAAACTGTAAAAACCCTTTTTAAGTTACCCCTCTATACATCGCAAAATCCATATTTAACCCCGATGGAACATAGAAGGAAGCCATCCCTCCATTTATTGAGTTAATTCGAACCAACCCCCATACACTATCATTATCAATTAGGATGCCACAGTATCAATGATTTTCTTAATCTCCCAACCTACTTGATCACTTAATACCCAATATAGAAACTTAACTATTCGATTCCAAGAGCCTCTCAATGCTTAAAGTTATTTATAATAGAACCTCGAGTATGCTTATTATCTAAATTATTATCTAATTGTTAATGACCTATCCATGGGATTCCACGTAATGTTAATTTATTTGGCGCCGCTGATTGATTGCTAATTGCAGGAACACATATTTCCTAATTTTAAATGTAAAGAAAGATAAGACAGAATTGTTGGGAGCCCATGTATCATATATCATGCACCAATTCCAAAACTTATAGACAAGTTAAATTTCTAAACATATTTAAAAAAATCTTTACTGGTTCCCCAACTACATTCCAGGTCTAAAGCTAGATAGCATGTAACAGTTCCGGTGCAGACAATTCTGTAGAATCTCCTACAAATTATCATTCTAAGTTATTATATGGTAAGATTTTAAAGTGCACAGGTTGCATGCTTTCCTTTTGTTAGGTATATAGTTGTTCGCTTTACCTATTATGGACCATTTCAACTCAAAATCAATTTCTTTACTAATTAATTCCCTAACAAAATTTGGTAGCAATGTAAGAGTTTTCTCTGAATTTGGATTATGTTTTTTCCTAAATGAACACGTGCGGTTTCTATACCTGTTCTTGAAGGTGCCAACAGTGGACCCGATATAGGTCCTAGTGTTATTATCTGTCTTTACATCGCATTTATACACCACGCTACCCCCAAAGGACACTCGTTAGTGCATCTACAATTGCATTTGGGTTCATTGGCCCCATTCCTTGAATGATTTATTTTGGTGTTATTATACCCAATAATTGATGAAGCTATGTTTTTAGAGGTTGAAAATGATAACTTTACAATAGTGTTGTTACTACAGGATACTATAAAAGGCTCTACGGATATTTCTACGGATAAGCATTACGCCTCCTGTTTTTTCGACCCCCAGTTCTCTGGGTATCCGATGGTTGCTCAATTGAATTAAAGTTTAGATCATTTTGTAGCATCCCATCATTATTACCTCTACTAACCCTATTATTTGTTTCCCTACCCATGAAACCAAATTGCCCATTCTTCTCATACCCCCTCTGTTCGACCCATTTTTGTCCAAGTCCGTTTTGATATCATTTTTTATACCCTGATCTAGTTAAAGGTTCATTGTAGTATTGTTTATTTTGATTAAATAAGTGTTCATTTCTGGATAATTTGGTAATTCTGTCTGATATTGCTCTTTTTACAAGTGGTGGATAGTTAGAACTTTTATCTATATAGTACAGCGTATGGTTTATTATTATTATTAAGTAAGTATTGCTAGCTAAATCTAATGTGATATCTAAAAAGTTGACTTGACAGTAGTTGACATCTATGGATATTTTAAACACAAATCCCTAAACAGATTATGCAGCGTTTTTCCCCCCTTTTCTTCAAGTTTCTCTCGGTGGAGTTAACAAAGAATAAGGCATCATCTCTATATAGCCCGCTCGACAACTCATGCATGTTCTCATGCAATTCCTTCAAAATGTAAAGGCCTACCAAATCAGTCACCTCGCTGAATTTAGCGATCCATGGTGATGTCAAGATATCTGACCTAATTTTTTCTTGTCCATAATTTATCATTATATGATATTAAAGTTCTCCTAGCAAATTTAATATTGTCCATCTCCAAGTTGTTTATATTGATTTGAAATTTAGCCATGCTAAGAGCTTTGTTCAATAACGAGAGGATATCGAGGGATAATATGAGTCAATGTCAAGGAATATATAATTCACATGGTTTGTAGTTTTTTATGCTGTGAGATAAGTTCGTAACCTCTCAGTGGAAAGAAAAAAAAGCTCGTGCAAAACTTATTTACGTTGTTTCTGATTCACTAAAGAAAAACAACTAACGATTTTGTTGGTTTATCTTGTTTTTTCTTTGTTATTTAACGACTTGACTTTTCAAAACTTTGTTTCGAAACTATTTCGTTATACTTAGGAACGACAACTTTTCCTTTAATCTTTTCCGCGACGTTGGAGAGTTTTTTGTCAGAATTTACCCATGTCAACTTGCTCTATTCTTAACAAATAATTAGAGCATAGTACTAAAGTCTTGTTTTAAAAAGTCCAACAGTTCAATTGTGGACATGAATCCGAGTTTTCTTGTCGTCAAAGTTGTGCGACATATGTTCGAAGAAAAATGTTGGACTGAATGTGTCCGAGTACCTTGTCTCCAGGATTGTGGGATGTAGGTTTCGAATCCTTGCTTGTGCTACACAGGTTTGGGTAATGTTCGAATAAATCTTCAATGCCAGTGTTATAGGATATAAGTCGCGAATCCTCGTCGCCAGTGGTGTGGCCTTTAATGGCTGGCAAGACAAACACAGTGGTTTAATTAACAAAAGTATTTTACAGAAAGTATGCGTCCGATTCTGTGGTCATAACTGCCACGACGGTTAGTCGTAACTGTATTTTTTGTGCCTGGTAAGTCCATTCATTCTGGAAATAGGTAGATCAACTGACACAATAACAAGGTGGTTCCCTCCTTTTTTTCGGCTTCCTTGATCTTCACCATGTGAATTGCTGGGACACCGAGATCTACTATTTGGCGTTTTTCTTCTCGTTGACTATTTCCCCGTCCGGTCTCATCGCTTGGATTAGTTTGTCTGTTTGTACCATGTCCCAGAGAATGTTGGGCTGTTCATTTTCCAATACTATCTCCGGTTTGTGGCTGTACAATTTGTCTGTATGTTTAAGGTTCAGCCGTTTGCATAGTTCCCAGTGGATTGTCTTCCCCATGCAGTTATGTATGTTTTTGTATTCTTTTTGTTTTCTTTTCTTTTTAAACTTGTTTTCTGCATTCACTTACTATTTGATTTACTGGTTCTTCTCTTCATCCGCAATGTTTTCATTTTGTGTTCCGTGCGTTTTGTCTATTTTGCCTTTGATAAAGTTCGTTCTCCTACCGCATTTTTCTGTTCAGCTGTCAATAGCGATTCCGTTTCTCTGTTCAAGTGTTCTTTTCGCATCTATGTCCAGGTTTTGCGTGCGTCTCTTCTCTGATCAGTCTCAGAAATATCTCATACAAAAACAACACGTGACTAATCCAACAAACTATAGGTGACATGTTGACTCATGCTAAACCCTTGAAAGCTCACTTACTAAAAACGACCCGTCAACATTGTTTCACTTTCAAAAACTCAAGTCCCGTTATTCAGAATGTGAATTTTACTCTGTGCATACAAGATGACATGCCAGAGTATTTCAAATAAAACTCATAGTGTCAGCCGCTGGTTAATACTAATCATGTTGCCATACATGTTTATTTTGATTTTGTGTAGGAACTTTTAATCCGGCTCTTTCATTAGTAATTACGTCTGTTGTTTGCACTCCCTTTTATGCAGCATGTTGTATAATGTTCCTAATCCGTTTGTCTTGGACAAACCTTATCCGTGACAAATGTATGCATATATGTATGCAAATTCAATCGTCTCTATATGTTTATCGTTTCTTCACCATTGTTTTTTTCTAGTTCACTTCTGACACTCGTGTATTCTAAACAAAACAACATATATTCAATATGACGACCGCCTGTTTGAAGTAGGAACTCCACCACGTGCGTCGTTGTAAAAACATATATAATAGAATGTCAAATATACTTATTTTATATAGGTATATATTATACTTATGCGACAACAACTTTTATATTTTTTCCTACTCAACGAGTGTTGAGCGTTCTACTTATCGGAATAATAATAATAATAATAATAATAATAATAATAATAATAATAATAATAATAATAATAATAATAATAATAATAATAATAATAATAATAATAATAATACCTGAGTGTCATAATGGGCAGGTGCTCCCTCGTTAGCCAACATCCTGCGAATGTTGGCCCTTCTCATTTCAGAAACAAGACAACGGACAAGAACCAGGTAAGTAACCTCTCTAATTCCAGGTATGACAAGGACACAGACCAAAGACAAGACAACCAGAGCGAAAACAGCAAACTGAAAAGATATAGAAAGAAATGGACCACGAAAGAGAACAGACTGGTGATGGAGTGCTATTATAAAAGCCGCTACCCTACAGAAAGAGGCTACCGAAAACGAATGAAACATCTCTGGGACATTGCTAGTGACTACCATACAACGGAACAAATGATAGCAGATACAGCAAGACAGATCCTCAAGCGAGGATGGTTCTCGGAGATGGAACTGACGGAAATCAGACAGAAGGTTAATGGCAAGACAGAGCAAGAAACACCACCGAAGGAGAAACCACAGGAAGAGGACGGGCAAAACACACTGAAACTGAAGAGATTGAAGACTACGGAATCACAGAACCAGGGGAGATAGAAGACTGCGGAACCACAGAACCTGCTGAGATAGAACTCAACAAGAAAGAAGCAAGTGAAGTGGTGAACATTACAATACATGTTAGAAAACAGAACAAAACTCCCATCTCTCAGGAATGAAGTAGCGAAGAAGTTAAAAGCAGAAACAGAAAGAGTAAACAGACTCCTCACACACATCCCAACAGAAACTATTACAGACCTAAACAACCTGATATATGCAGGGGCAAAATCGGTAAGTATGAAACTAAGAAACGAAGAGAATGGACAAAAGAGAGGACTGACGAAACCTGGATGGGAAATCAGACTGGAACCCCAGATCACCAAACTGCGGAAAGAAGCTAAAACCGTGAACAGAAGGAAGGAGGACATGAAACGATTAAGAAGCAAAAATCAGAAACGCAAGGAAAAACTAAATGAGAAACATGAAGAAATAAAACAAAAGATAGCAGCAATAGAAGGAAGACTGAGACGATACAGGTACAAATCAGAACAGAGCAAACAGAACAGGACCTTTGAAAACAATGAAAGCCAGTTTTACAAAAACGTAAATGGAGAAAAAACAACAACAGAGCAACCGAACCCAACAGAAACAAAACAATTCTGGAGCAAGATATGGAAAGAACCGAAAAAGCACAACAAGAATGCCCAATGGTTGAAAAACATGAAAGATGAACTGCAGGAAATCGAAGAAGGAACCGAAACGGAAATTAACAAAGAAACGATCAAGAAAACCTTAAGAAAAATGGCAAACTGGAGAGCACCAGTCCACGATGGAATACATGCATACTGGTTAAAAAAATTCACGACCCTGCATGAAAGACTAGCGCAGAAACTGAGTGGATGTATCCGCAAAACAGACGTACCAGAATGGATGACGGAAGGAAGAACAACATTAATACAAAAAGACCCCAAAAAGGGAACGACCCCCAGCAACTACAGACCGATAACATGTCTATCAATAATGTGGAAAATTCTCACAGCACAACTGAGAGAACAAATCTACCAATCCCTGGACAAACGTGGACTGCTCCCCGAGGAACAAAAAGGATGCCGGAAACGACAAAGAGGGGCACATGATCTACTATACATTGATCAAAAGACCCTGAAGGAGGTGAAGAGCAGACAAAAGAACATAACCATGGCATGGATTGACTACAAGAAAGCCTACGACAGAATCCCCCAAACATGGATAATTGAATGCTTAAAAATATACAAGATACCAGGCAGGATTATTAATCTCATCCAGAAAGCGATGGAAACATGGAGACTAAAACTGACAGCCGGAGGACAACACCTGTCTGAGATAAAAATACAGAGAGGCATTTTTCAAGGAGACTCTCTATCACCACTATTATTTATAATAGCCATGATGCCACTCAACTACATACTCAGAAAGTGTGATGCCGGATACAGGTTTACAGATACAGAACAAAGAATAAACCACCTGATGTACATGGATGACCTTAAACTGTTTGCAAAAGACAAAAAGAACTGGAAAAGCTGATAAATACAACCAGGATATTCAGCCAGGATATCCAAATGGAGTTTGGAATAGAAAAATGTGCACTGCTAGAGATTAAAAGAGGAAAACTGGAGACGACAGAAGGTATACAACTCCCCAACCAAGAGGAGATGAGGGCGCTAGGAGAACAAGGTAGTTATAAATACCTGGGAGTTCTGGAAGCAGACATAATCAAATATACAGAAATGAAAGAGAAGATTGGAAAAGAATATCTACGAAGAACAAGGAAACTCTTAGAAACTAAACTATATAGCAGAAACCTAGTAAAAGGGATAAACACATGGGCTGTATCACTAATAAGATACTCTGGACCATTCATAGGCTGGACCAAAGAAGAACTCAGACACCTTGACCAGAGAACTAGAAAACTAATGACTATGCACAATGCATTGCACCCAAACGACGATACGGACAGACTCTACATGAAAAGAAATGAAGGAGGTAGAGGACTGGTAAGTATAGAAGACTGTGTGGAAGACACCAAAAAAGAGCTGGAGAAATATGTAACCCAGAACACAGAAAGACTGATCACCACAGCAAGAGACACCAGCCCAACAAACAACTCCGGAAGCACTGAAACCAGAAACAAAAAGACAAGAAAGGAAAAGTGGGAAGAAAAACGACTACATGGACGCTTTATAAGACTCACAAGCGATGAAGCCAATGAAAACAGCTGGGCATGGCTAAGAAAAGGACACTTGAACAGAGAAACAGAATCTCTGTTGCCGGCCGCACAGAACAATGCGATTAGGATAAACTTTATTGAAGCAAAGATAGATAAAACCCAGGAAAACAGCAAATACCGATTGTGTGGACAAAGAGACGAAACGATAAATCATATAATAAGTGAATGCAGCAAGCTAGCCCAAAAAGAATACAAGAACAGACATGACAGCGTGGGGAAAGAAGTACACCGGGAAATGTGCAAACAACTGAATTTCGAATATGCAAAAAAACGGTACAAACACAAACCAGAAACTGTACTAGAAAACGAAAAACACAAAATCCTATGGGATATGAATGTACAAACAGACAAACCCATAACAGCAAGGAGACCGGATATGATAATAATCAACAAGAAAGAAAAATCATGCAAAATCGTAGACTTTGCCGTTCCAGCAGACCACAGAGTGAAGATCAAAGAGACGGAAAAAAGAAGCAAATATACTGAACTTGCCAGAGAATTGAAAGGAATATGGAACATGAAGAAAGTCAGTATAACACCAATAATCATAGGAGCACTAGGAACAGTCCCCAAAATCATGGAGAAAAGACTAGGAGAAATAGGAATCAAAGGGATAACTGAGACCATACAAAGGACAGTAATGATCAAAACAGCTACAATCCTGAGAAATGTCCTCGAATGCGGAAACCAACCCACATAAGCAACGAATGGAGTACAAACACATGGAAGCACAAGACAACAGAACCGGGGAAAATACAACTGCGAGAGAGAGGCGTAAGCATAGGCTGACACCACGAAAATTATGGACAGAGGGTCCAGGAGGGAAAGTGCACACCAGACCTCCACTGGAAGAGTGCGGACAGCTCTGGGACCTTGAGGAGGCTTGTTGCCACCCGGGCCCCAAAGGAGACCAATGGCCCTTATCACCGTGAAATCGGTGGTAGGTGGCTGTTGCGATACCGCAAGGTCATCAGCGGTGATGAACGAAAAGAGGTGGAGCATACTGGAAGTCTGAGGAGACTTGTTGTCACTCAGACTCCAGGGAATACCACAGGTTGTTGGCAGTGGGCGATCACTGACGATGACCAGTGTGATAACTCCTAGTGAGTAAATAATAATAATAATAATAATAATAATAATAATAATAATAATAATAATAATAATAATAATAATAATAATAATAATAATAATAACAATAATAATAATAATAATAATGCAATTGGTTTATATATGAAATCGATATTTTCTTATTTGTGTCTTCAGGATGTCATCTCACCGAGATTTCCACCGGGATTCGATCGTGATGTCTCGTTGTCAGACGGCCAACTCTATCATTGTCAGTGACCTTAGGCGGGGATTTCCATTCATTACAGACCTTAACAGACACAACAGTTACGGCATGCAGAAGGGTATCTTAAATTCAAAGGCAATCTACAATCCGGCCAGGTAAGGAAAATAAGTTTGACTCTATTTTTTTCCAAGAAAACTTTAACCTCCCCGGGATTTTGTTAACGACTTATCTTTTACCTATCAGACTAAAAATTCCACAGTTTTCGACAAAACAAGGGAGATAGTCTATCTTCCGAAGACATCGAGTTACATCCTCTGGATTACGGGAAAGTCGGGTTTTTTATACCACAAAAATTTTCAACAAACATGAGTTTATTTTCCCGGAATATCCGTATTTAATAAACATTCGAAAAATACCCTGATAAAAAATGTCTTTGTATCTCTTTTATGGATTCTAAAATCAATAGTTTCGGTAATTAACGAAATACAAGTTCAAATGCTAAAATAAAATGTCCATTCACACCTTTTAAATTACAGTTCGAAAATTGGGTGTTCCTGTATTACAGGGCCGAAAAAAAATTATAATTAATTTTGAAAAGTCAAATGACAGGGGAGATAATTCAAAGTGTTTCTCTAGGATTTATCTAAAAATGGATTTAAACGCTCTGAACTTGAAAAATATTTTATATTTAACAGAGATAATGCCAAAATAATAGACTTCTTGCAAGCGCAGATATTAATTTCAGGTGCAAAGATTTTATTTATTTCAAAAACTTTATTTCCCTTCTTTCATGTATTTTTTCCTTTCATCTACGTATTTTTCTATTTTTTTTTTACTTTCTGTGATGCTTAATTCATTTCAATAAATCTTTTAAATTTTTATTGGTACCGAACACCATAAAACGTTGTGATTGTTTGATTCCTAAATAATCCTTTTACATATATATTTTTTTTACTTTACTTTAAGTTAATTAAAATGCATAACAGTAAAATCCCTTTAAAGATAAATCCTGGGCAAACATTTTGAATTATCTCCCCCTGTCATTTGACTCTTCAAAATTAAAGAAAATTTTTTTTCGGCTCTGTAATACAGAAGCAGCGAACATTGTTTACAAATTCCGACTTCTTTTTTAAACCCTTGAATTGCATGTTTTTTTCCTGTTAAGATTATACCATTTCAAAATTTATTAAGTTGTTTTAACTTGCAATACTTCAATATTATGTTTTACCATTCACAGATTTAGTCACAAAAAAGTTAATAATAAAACGCTTTTCCTCCCAATGTCTCCGAATTCCAGATTCAATTATAATCTCATTCAATTCCTTATTTTTATTTTCATGTTAAGTAACTTTCTTACTTTTAATTAATCCTCTTAATTGTCTTTACATGTTTTTTTTTACATCGTTTTTGTATATCAGTCTTATACGTAATTATCCAGCAACATCTAGTGAAGATCACTGCCATTTTGGGGGTTACGAACAATCAATGCAACCAGTGATGAGCATTTTCGCCATCTTTTCTTTTTCTTATTTTTGAGGAGCTTACGGATCCGTGTTCTCCATTTTGATGACTGATGAATTGGTTTGATAAGTTTTGGGACTAGCAGGGGATGACGTTGTGAAAGCCTGGTACCACTCGATGGAATCTTGAAAAAAAAAAACACATGCACACATACAATATATATATATATATATATATTTAAATTAATTTCAAAAGAAAAAATGCATAGCTAAATATTGTTTAAAGGACATTATATTTAACTCCAGTATTAAAATAATACAATATCGTTTTTTTTATTAAATAGTCTTGAAACAATTGTAAACTTATTTAGCTATGTTTTTTCTTTTAGAATTAGCTGAAAAGCTATTATAAAACATTACATTTTGAAAGCTTATTTATTATTTTTCCAAGAGAATTTTTAAATATAATTATTAGCTGAAAAGCTATTATAAAACATTACTTTTTGAAAGCTTATTTATTATTTTTCCAAGAGAATTTTTAAATATAATTATTAGTTGAAAAGCTATTATAAAACATTACATTTTGAAAGCTTATTTATTATTTTTCCAAGAGAATTTTTAAATATAATTATTAGCTGAAAAGCTATTATAAAACATTACATTTTGAAAGCTTATTTATTATTTTTCCAAGAGAATTTTTAAATATAATTATTAGCTGAAAAGCTATTATAAAACATTACTTTTTGAAAGCTTATTTATTATTTTTCCAAGAGAATTTTTAAATATAATTATTAGCTGAAAAGCTATTATAAAACATTACATTTTGAAAGCTTATTTATTATTTTTCCAAGAGAATTTTTAAATATAATTATTAGCTGAAAAGCTATTATAAAACATTACTTTTTGAAAGCTTATTTATTATTTTTCCAAGAGAATTTTTAAATATAATTATTAGTTGAAAAGCTATTATAAAACATTACATTTTGAAAGCTTATTTATTATTTTTCCAAGGGAATTTTTAAATATAATTATTAGTTGAAAAGCTATTATAAAACATTACATTTTGAAAGCTTATTTATTATTTTTCCAAGGGAATTTTTAAATATAATTATTAGTTGAAAAGCTATTATAAAACATTACATTTTGAAAGCTTATTTATTATTTTTCCAAGGGAATTTTTAAATATAATTATTAGTTGAAAAGCTATTATAAAACATTACATTTTGAAAGCTTATTTATTATTTTTCCAAGGGAATTTTTAAATATAATTATTAGCTGAAAAGCTATTATAAAACATTACATTTTGAAAGCTTATTTATTATTTTTCCAAGGGAATTTTTAAATATAATTATTAGTTGAAAAGCTATTATAAAACATTACATTTTGAAAGCTTATTTATTATTTTTCCAAGGGAATTTTTAAATATAATTATTAGTTGAAAAGCTATTATAAAACATTACATTTTGAAAGCTTATTTATTATTTTTCCAAGGGAATTTTTAAATATAATTATTAGTTGAAAAGCTATTATAAAACATTATATTTTGAAAGCTTATTTATTATTTTTCCAAGAGAATTTTTAAATATAATTATTAGCTGAAAAGCTATTATAAAACATTACATTTTGAAAGCTTATTCATTATTTTTCCAAGAGAATTTTTAAATATAATTATTAGCTGAAAAGCTATTATAAAACATTACATTTTGAAAGCTTATTTATTATTTTTCCAAGAGAATTTTTAAATATAATTATTAGCTGAAAAGCTATTATAAAACATTACATTTTGAAAGCTTATTTATTATTTTTCCAAGAGAATTTTTAAATATAATTATTAGCTGAAAAGCTATTATAAAACATTACATTTTGAAAGCTTATTCATTATTTTTCCAAGAGAATTTTTAAATATAATTATTAGCTGAAAAGCTATTATAAAACATTACATTTTGAAAGCTTATTTATTATTTTTCCAAGAGAATTTTTAAATATAATTATTAGCTGAAAAGCTATTATAAAACATTACATTTTGAAAGCTTATTCATTATTTTTCCAAGAGAATTTTTAAATATAATTATTAGCTGAAAAGCTATTATAAAACATTACATTTTGAAAGCTTATTTATTATTTTTCCAAGAGAATTTTTAAATATAATTATTAGCTGAAAAGCTATTATAAAACATTACATTTTGAAAGCTTATTCATTATTTTTCCAAGAGAATTTTTAAATATAATTATTAGCTGAAAAGCTATTATAAAACATTACATTTTGAAAGCTTATTTATTATTTTTCCAAGAGAATTTTTAAATATAATTATTAGCTGAAAAGCTATTATAAAACATTACATTTTGAAAGCTTATTCATTATTTTTCCAAGAGAATTTTTAAATATAATTATTAGCTGAAAAGCTATTATAAAACATTACATTTTGAAAGCTTATTTATTATTTTTCTAAGGGAATTTTTAAATATAATTATTAGTTGAAAAGCTATTATAAAACATTACATTTTGAAAGCTTATTTATTATTTTTCCAAGGGAATTTTTAAATATAATTATTAGTTGAAAAGCTATTATAAAACATTACATTTTGAAAGCTTATTTATTATTTTTCCAAGGGAATTTTTAAATATAATTATTAGTTGAAAAGCTATTATAAAACATTACATTTTGAAAGCTTATTTATTATTTTTCCAAGAGAATTTTTAAATATAATTATTAGCTGAAAAGCTATTATAAAACATTACATTTTGAAAGCTTATTTATTATTTTTCCAAGGGAATTTTTAAATATAATTATTAGTTGAAAAGCTATTATAAAATTTGAAAGCTTATTTATTATTTTTCCAAGGGAATTTTTAAATATAATTATTAGTTGAAAAGCTATTATAAAACATTACTTTTTGAAAGCTTATTTATTATTTTTCCAAGAGAATTTTTAAATATAATTATTAGCTGAAAAGCTATTATAAAACATTACATTTTGAAAGCTTATTTATTATTTTTCCAAGAGAATTTTTAAATATAATTATTAGCTGAAAAGCTATTATAAAACATTACATTTTGAAAGCTTATTTATTATTTTTCCAAGGGAATTTTTAAATATAATTATTAGTTGAAAAGCTATTATAAAATTTGAAAGCTTATTTATTATTTTTCCAAGGGAATTTTTAAATATAATTATTAGTTGAAAAGCTATTATAAAACATTACTTTTTGAAAGCTTATTTATTATTTTTCCAAGAGAATTTTTAAATATAATTATTAGCTGAAAAGCTATTATAAAACATTACTTTTTGAAAGCTTATTTATTATTTTTCCAAGGGAATTTTTAAATATAATTATTAGTTGAAAAGCTATTATAAAACATTACATTTTGAAAGCTTATTTATTATTTTTCCAAGGGAATTTTTAAATATAATTATTAGCTGAAAAGCTATTATAAAACATTACATTTTGAAAGCTTATTTATTATTTTTCCAAGGGAATTTTTAAATATAATTATTAGTTGAAAAGCTATTATAAAACATTACTTTTTGAAAGCTTATTTATTATTTTTCCAAGAGAATTTTTAAATATAATTATTAGCTGAAAAGCTATTATAAAACATTACTTTTTGAAAGCTTATTTATTATTTTTCCAAGAGAATTTTTAAATATAATTATTAGCTGAAAAGCTATTATAAAACATTACATTTTGAAAGCTTATTTATTATTTTTACAAGAGAATTTTTAAATACAATTATATTTGGTATATAAAGTAAAGTCAATATTTTTCTCGATTTTTGTCATCGATAGCTTGCTTCCTACAAAGTCAATATTTGATTCAGGTTCGTGAGTTCTTTTGGTGAGTCGTTGTAGCATGTTGTTAAGAACAAAAAATTCTTTGATCCGATCAGAATTATTTTTATACAAACCTTATCTAAAAAGAGAATCGTTACTCTGTATTCGTAAATACAGAGTTACTTCATTTTGTTCAGAACAAAAACATTTTGAACAAAAAAACGGCACAGTTTACAAAAACAAATTGCAACTAAAAATACAACCGGGCAACGCTAGTTGTATTTCTGTATTTAAAGTTACCATGTTTTGATTTGCTTCATTAAGGTTTTCGTATTAGCTTATATGAAGAATCGAACACTCACAGGATGGGCCATGTGAAGGTTGCGAACGCCCTGTAGTGAAAGAAGTATAATACTCTGACACAACTCGAACACAGCACACATGGTCCAAAATCCATGCTGGTCACCACCGAACCAAATTGTAAATTGTCAATCATCTTATTATATTTAATTTCTATTTAATTCTAGGCACATTGTTTATCCACGCTATACCCATTCTGACTGGAATCTTTCGAACACCATAAATTACAACCAATCAGACAAGGATCGTTTTGTGGCAGAACGACTCCGGAGAGACGCCTGGCGGACTGTGCAAGATATTGACGTTCGAACGAGGAACAGACAAAAAGATGCCACCCGAAAACTACGTAAGATTTTTTGATCACATCTAATAAAAATTGGTGAAAGTGTTATGGAGTTCAAACATACATGCATATATATATACATACATACATACATATATACATACACATATACATACATACATATATACATACATACATATTTGCATACATATATGATGACTGCAACGTCTTGTAAGACGAGTGGCACTCCTTCATTCAGAGAAGTGTCATTATCTGAAGGAATATTTGTACTGAGATTGTAAATAAAGAAATCTCGGTTCAAAATGTTGAGTCAGCAACAAGCGAAAGCAAAACAGCCAGTAACAAGTTGAAACTGCAGGCCAACATGATGTGGTCTTCCACTTTTTGTTTTTGTTTTTAGTTTTGAAATTAAAAATACATCTTTCCACACCCAATCGAAAAATCTAACAGAATGAATTACAGTTAATAATGCACACATTAATTTAGTTTGTTTTTCTTTTCTTTTCTTTTTTTGTTTATACTTTTTAAAATTAAAAAAAAAAATCTTGTCACCGGGGGGGTGACAAGATTTTTTTGAAACAGAATGAATTACAGCTAATAATGCCGTTGAATTGGATGCGTCTACATAATACATACATACATACATACATACATACATACATACATACATGGTGGCTGTCTATTCGATTTCGAATATGACCACTTTTGGCATATCAATGTCATATTAGTGTGTATGTTCCCAGTGAAAAGCGCGATGTGGCTCTTCAAGCCTGCCAGACTTTTACAGACCTTACCACAGATAGGGCAGGTGTTGTGATGATCTGAGAGGGTGCCATAAATGGAGCCACCTCTTGTCCGTACTTGATTTTGCAAAACATTAGTGATTCAACAAACCTGCACGTGAGATAGTTATCAAGTTGCACGCTTGGCATCTTAGGTGCACCATATGCTGGAGGTGTCACGTCCTGTCCCTTCCTTGCTGCTCGCTTCTGCTGCTATTCTTTTCAAAAAGCGCTTTCCTCCACCTTGACCTATCTACAGCCACCCCCTCCTATCCTCAAACATCAATTCCTAAGCACTTCAAATCGTCATTGAGACAATCTTTGAATCGCTTACGAGGCTTATGCTGTGAGTGAGTATTCCCAGTTAGTTCCCGCATAGATAACCTGCTGTCATCATTAAGACGGATAAGACGACCAGCTGAACGAAGTTTGCGTTACCTTATATGAAACTCGATACTTGGGACAGCAGCTCGTTCTCAACATTTCTGTGGCAGGGGTAAAGCTATCCCAACAGATGTTAAGCAAGTGCCTAAGGCAATTCTGCTGGAAACGCTCCAGCAGGCGAATATGAGCTCTGTAAGTGGTCCATGTCTCACAAGCATATAAGAAAGTTGATACCACACAGGCCTCTACACAGAGATCTTAGTTTTCAGCCTGACATCACGTGGTGCCCACACCTGCTTCTCCAAATGACCAAAAGACACACCAGACCATTCAATGGAGATCTATTGCAGCATCCAACGACCTGAAAAAACACTACCCAGATACATAAAACGATCCATCACAGACAGTCTGTGGCCTTCAACAAATATATTCGTTTCCTGATACGGGTTGCCAGGGGTTGAGGCAAACATAGCATTTGTCTTGCACAGGCTTACTATGAGACTCATGCTTCTACACGCCCATGCAAAGTGATCTATGATATAATACTGTATATCATTCTGTGAGGTAGCCACGAGATCCACATCATCTGCATAGAGCAAATCTCAAACAACCGTGGAGAATGTCCATTGAATAAGTCTTAAAATGCTGTAAGTTATACAGCCGACCCAATATGCGAAATCGAAGATACACACCTTTGTCACAGTTAGTGAAAGCCAACGACAGAGTTACAGCAAAATAGATGGAAAACAAAGTAGGTGCAAGTATATCACCCTGCTTAACACCGTTGTTAACTGCAACGGGTTCAGAGAGACAATCATTGCAGTTGACACGTGCTTTTATGTTGTCATGCAGCTCACGAAGGAGTCTAACAAAGTTAGATGGACATCCCAACTTACCCAATACCTTCCACAGCACATCCTGATTAACTGTATTTAACGCCTTCTTCAGATCAAAAAAGACCTGATATAGGTCTAGACGATGTTCAATAAACTTTTCCTACATTTTGTTAAATATTCTAATACCATCCACTGGTAATCCAATTCCTTTAACAGTCCTTCTGGTCCAATTGTTACTTAACTTCGGAACCCATCCAACATGGCTACCAGACTCTTATAGATCGTGGTGGCCATTCCTTAAACCAAGGGCAGTAACCCATACGACATTAACTTACCCAATACCTTCCACAGCGCATCCCGATTAACTGTATTGAACGCCTTCTTCAGATCAAAAAAGACCTGATATAGGTCTAGACGATGTTCAATAAACTTTTCCGGCCCATACGTGTATATATATATATGTATATATATATATATATATATGTATATATATATATATATATATATATATATATATATATAAACAGAAAGACGAATATATATATATATATATATATATATATATATATATATAATACGTTTTTTTTAATTCTTTCTTTCTAAAATATACTTTTTTGCTACTGCAATCGACGTTCACAAGATGCCAGATTACTTGGTGTTATAAAGAAATCCGTATGGACAACAAGCATCTTCACTAACGTTTTTTTTAATAACATTTTTTTATACATACATAAATACATACATACATACATACATACATACATACACACATATGTATGTACGTACACAATGGCTGTAGCATTATGGGGACAAATTCTTTAATCCCGACAGGTTATGTGAACAGCGATTCATCACGTGGTCAGCTTGAGTCTTGTTGGTTTGATGACACCTAGCAGCAGTTTTTTCTCTCTCCTTCTTTTATATTTTTCTTCTCCTTCTGTTAAATAAAAACGGTTGTAAAAGTTATTAAAATTACATTATAAAATCATTTTTGGTTTAACACTGCTTTCCGGGTGTTTCTTTTTAAGCATACAATGTACATGCATAATACACTCAACCTAAAGCATGGCCGCTCGTTTTCAGTCGTTCACTACAAAGAGGAAGATCTTATCAACTAATCCGCTACGTGTCATTACCAACTTCCTGTTTGTGACACAATATCTTGACACAAAGTCCTAATTCTACCTTAGCTTCTAATGGAATTTTCCACTACACTAACCTTATGCGGAAAAATATCGTAGTTAACATTATTTTTACTCACCCACATCTAAATATTGCTTTATCATCTCTGAACAGTGAAACACCTGAATTCTACATAATAGTCCACGAGGTGAAGGGGATGATCGGCCCTATTATGGTGGGAGACCGAGATCTTCTATCTAAAAATATCTCCTCGGTTACTGTGTTCGTGGAAAATTCAACTATGATTTTGAAGTCTTTAAACTATCAATTTAAAAGTTTTCAACATTTAAAATAATATATTTGCGATTTTTTAGCTTTTTTTTCTAAAGATTTTCATTCAAGCATTTATTATAGTCTGGTAATCCTGCAAACAAAGTTGCTAATGGTCCAATAAATATTTGCTGTTCCTTTTTTATACAGGTGAGAGAATCGTGGATATTACATTGATGAAAGAGGAACTTGCGAATGAGATCAACAATATGCAGATGGAGATCGAAAACCTGAAGGTACTTTTTGATTTTGTCATTTAGAGAGAGAGAGAGAGAGAGAGAGAGAGAGAGAGAGAGAGAGAGAGAGATAGAGAGAAAGACAGAGAGAGAGAGAGAAAGAGAGAGGGGGAGAGAGAGAATAAGAATGAAATATATTTACTAAACGTTGAGTCACAACCACAACCACGATTTATTCTACTTTAATTACATTAAAAAATCATAAACTTTGACATATCTGTTTAAATATTCTTGCATAATTAAAAATAATAATTCTCTTCACTTCTTTATTATTATTATTATTATTATTATTATTATTATTATTATTATTATTATTATTATTATTATTATTATTATTATTTGTACTCACTAGTTGTTATCACACAGATCATCGTCAGTGATTGCTCACCGACAAAAACCAGTGGTATTTCTTGGAGTCTGAGTGACAACAAGTCTCCCCAGACTTCCAGTGTTCTTCACTTCTTTTCGATAACGATGCGGTATCGCAACAGTCTCTTACCATTGATTTCTCGCTGGTAAGGACAATTGGTCTTCTCTGGGATTTGGGTGGCAACAAGCCTCCCCAAGGTCTCAGCACTCTCTGCACTTTTCCAGTGGAGGTCTGGTTTGTGCTGTCCCTCCTCATCCTCCTCGACCCTCTACCAATATGTTGTCTGGTGTCAGCCTAAGCCGACACCAGTTAAAAAAATAAATAAATGAATAAAATAATATTTCTTTAAAAAAAATAATTTTTTTAATTAATTTTTTTTTTAATTTTTAAATTTTTTCCTTTCAATTCCTTTTCTTTTTTCTTTCTTTTTTTCCTTTTCTCTTCCCTTATTTAAAATAAAAGAATTTTTTTAATTCTTTTTAATTTTTTTTTTGGGGTGAGAGAGGGAGGAGCTTATAGTGTTTCTTGTAATTTCTATTTCTTGGTTCATTTTTATGTAGTGATAGCTCAGGCCGGTGTAATTTATTGGGGGGGGGGGGAGATTATGAAGTGCTGTTTCTTGCAGTTTCTGTTCCTTGGCTCTTGTTGTTGTGTTCTTCGTGTGGTTTTGTTTTTCTCCGTTGTAAATTCCTTGTGACTGGTTAGCCTTTGTAGCTTATGTGTGTTAGTTTCCGCATTCGAGGATTTTCCTTAAGATTGCAGCTGTTTTGATCATTGCCGTCCTTTGTATGGTTTCGATAGTCCCTCTTATGGTGGTGGTGGTGTATGTGTTGTTGTTGTTGTCGTTGTTGTTATTATTATTATCATCATCATTATCATCATCATCATCATCATCATCATCATCATCATCATCATCATCATCATCATCATCATCGACGAAGGCTTAATTTCTTGTGTGATAACTCTTGCTATATGAAAGTCTTTCGATAGGGATTGGCACAAAGGTTTGCTATGGAATATCTGGAAATGTCCTCTCAACCATCAAATCCTTTTTCTCCAATAAGTCTATAAAAGTAGTTGTTGACGGGCAAAAGTCCGAATCACACAGCATTAATGCCGGCGTGCCTCAAGAATCCATCCTTGGCCAAATCTTCTTCCAAATCACATCCTGAGATCATTCGCTGGTATCTCTGCAAGCGACACAACTATTTATTGCAGAACTTTAAAGAGAATTGATGATCAAGATCTTTCTGGCGCTTTTCCCAAGTCGAAAGTAATGGCATTCTCCTCGATGATAAGCTTCTTGGACTGACTTTAACTTAATACCTGAAATGGAAGACTTACATCAAATCTGTTGCTAAAGTTGCTGGGAAAAACGTTGCATCATTCTACTGCTCCAGAAAGCACCTCACTCCTGACGCAGTCATCTACCTGTATAAGAGCCAGATACTTTCTAAGATGGAGTACTGCTGTCACATCTGAGGAGGTGCCGCTCTGAGCACTCTTTCTTGTCTTGACAGAGTACAAAATCGACTTCGCAATCTCGTGTGGATGATCTCTTCCTGTCCATGCAGAAGAGATGTTGCTAGTCTCTCTTTACTGTATCGTTATGTTCGTGGTAACTGCCCCCCCTGTAAAACATTCACAGCAAGAACTCATCTAGCTACAACCACAGCAAAGAACTTTCCTTTATACATATATATATATATATATATATATATATATATGTAGAAATTGGTATATTCGGACTATTGTTCTCATTTTGGGTGTTTTTATCACAACGTTTCGCCGATGTAATTTCCGACCTTCTGCAGGTGTACATTGTCGAACTCGGGAATCTTTCTGTCGAACTCGGGAATCTGGACGGAATTTCGTTTCATCTGCCATGACTGTGAAGAAGTGTTCAGTAATTCGCAATTCTTCATATCGCCCGCACTGAGGAGGCCAGAGTATGAATGTGTCATCCACATATCACAGCCACATTGTTGGCTGAAGTGGTGTTGATTGTAACGCAATTTCCTCGAAGTATTCCATGTATCATTGGCTAGTACTGGAATACATGAAATACCTCGAGGAAATGGCGTTACAATCAACACCACTACAGCCAACAATGTGGCTGTGATATGTGGATGACACATTCATACTCTGGCCTCACCAGGAAGACGTTCAAATATTAGTGGACCATGTGAACTCTCTCCACCCATCTATACAGTTCACGATGGAAAAAGAACGTAACAACAAATTATCCTTCCTAGATGTGCTGATTAATCGCACTGACCAGGGGTTTAGGTCATCTGTGTATCGAAAGCCAACTTTGACTGGACAATATCTAAATTTCACTTCCCACCATCCATATAATGTGAAGAAAGGAATTGTCCGGTGAATACAACATCGAGCAAAGACAATATGTAGTAACAACGATACATATCAAGAGGAAATGGATAGTTTAAGAGAAACCCTCCACCGAAACAACTATCAAGAGAGCATGACATCAGCTCCAACAAATCTTGACGCAACACCAAAGGACACCACCCGAGAACTCACCACAGTTTGTATACCACATATGAGAGGCTTGTCGAAAAAATCCAAAGAATATGTAATCAATATAACATCAGGATAGTATTCAGGAGCGACTCAACTCTCCGAAAGCATCTGTGAGAGTCAAACCCCCTACGGAAAAAGTCATGACTAAGAATTGTGTGTATGCGATTCCATGTAAGTGTGGAAAAGTATACAAAGGTGAGACATGTCGTCCACTAATGGTAAAACTTGAAGAACACCGGAAAGCCGTAATACGTGGAGAAATCGAAAAGTCGGGTATGGCTAACCACATATGGAAGGAAAAAGGGAAACCATCTACTCTTATGGGATGAAGTAAAAATTATAGATAGAGAAGAACGGTGGAGAGTAAAACGACTCAAAGAAGCAGCACATATGTTAGGCGACAATGACTTACTAAGCAGACCTAGTATAGAATTCAATACAATATGGGAACCTATAATTATAAATAATAGATAAGTAGTGATCTATAGTGATATATAGTTAGATCAAAAACAAGAATAGGTTTAAGGCTCCCAAAATTCATACTAGAGTTGTTCGCAAGAACCCGTGGCGCAGTGGATATAGTACTAAGTAACATTCAGTTGTAAGTGACAGTCAGTGAAGGTTGAATTCTCAGTGTGGGCGATACGAAGAATTGCGAATTGCTGAAGACTTCTTCCAAGTCATGGCAGATGGAACGAGAGCATGCTACCCCCTTTCGAAATTCCGTCCAGATTCCCGAGTTCGACAGAGAGATTCCGGAGTACGACAAGAAGAAGTCCGGAGTCCGGAGAAACGTTGTGATAAAAACACCCAAGATGAGAACAGTAGTCCGAATATACCAAATTCTACAACCCTCATCTAAAAAATTCCGAAAGATATATATATATATATATATATATATATATATATATATATATATATATGCTAAAAAACCAAATAGAACTTCTTTATTTCATGGTCGTTTTCAGTCTAACGTAAACAAATACTTGTTGAACCGTTCTCTTGGATAATCAATTCTTTATAAGTAACATTCTGCCCATTTCTAATCCTTTCTCAGTGGCGATCATCATTTAACTTAGGATCTATTTACTCTTCACATTAATAAACAATTTCGGTTTTCAGGTCAAATATAAACAATTAATATTGACAAATGAATTGACTCGAAATTAAATTAAAATAATACGAAAATGTGTTGCCGTGTATTTAAATAAGGTAGACAGAGGGGGAACAGAGAGAACAGGTGCAACAGAAACCAGAGAAAGTGTGAGAGAAGACGACGAATGGGTTTACACTACACAAGCAAACAAGCTTTGCAGCCTATCCACTAAAGCATGAATGAATGTTGTTCTGTCTTGCTCGCACCAATGAAAAAAAATGGAAACTATTCTTTTTTACAACCAACAATGAAGTTATGCGCGTTTTTATTTGGTCTTGTACGAACTATTAAAAGTTAATAAAGTCGTTTAACTAGAAACCACGCCGCAGCAGCAACAACAACATATTAATAAGTTGTAGCAACTACTGTAGCGTAGCAGGTTATGATTTCGAATCTGGTTAGACTGCCATAGATGGTTATCTATGGCAGTCTAACCAGATTCGAAATCATAACCTGCTATGCTACAGTAGTTGCTACAACTTATTCTTTGAGACTCCGGATGAGAATTTCTTGCTTCCATATGAAAATTGCTATCATAAAACCGGAAGAAATTGGCATTTCTCCAGATTTTCTTTCATATGAATTGTGCATTTTGGTTGTTGTATGGGAACAATGTGTTATTTTATTATGCTTTATTTGTCTTCATTGTTTGTCGTAAATGAATTGTCGGGTTAGTCCCGACGGCTTTTTAACTGTCTCTTAGTTTTCCGACACATGTCTATATTGCCAACGATAATATACGCTAACTCTTAGCAACCCCACGTGTGTCGAGAATAAATTCAATTTCTCTACCCACGCATTGTTAAATATCAAATATTCTAATTCTTCATTATTTTATCAAGCGAATAAATTATTTATTTATTTATAATCTGGTTGTACGCTGATATTGTTTTATGTATCTCCAAGACAATGTCGGGTGGTCCCGATTGTAATAAATATTTTTACCGTTTATTTTTTCATTGCTAGGAATACAAGAACACAATGGAACGAGCGTTGGAGGATTCGGCGCGTCCATTGACCATCGCCCAGGAATGCTTACTGCAAAGGGAGAAGCGCTACGGCATTGACATGGTTCATGATGATGTTGAAAAGAATCTGATTAAGGTGATGTTACTATTGTAACGATTTTAAATATGGCGACACATGTCGCAATTATTAAACACTTCCGAATGGAAAAATCCTCCAGTGCGGAATCCGTTTGATCGAGATAAACGCAGTTAAAAAAGAGACAGTACAGGCGAACATAACATCGGGCTGGAATCAAGATTATCTCTCGAGAAGACGTACCTCCAGACAATACCTGCGCCTTTCAGGGGCGGCGAAGGATTTATTACCTTCCGTCTTCTCTTTTAAGGAGGGGTATTGCTTGTAGCTTTTTATTGCTATGAAGGCAAGAATACAATGGAACGAGCGTTGGAGGATTCGGCACGGCTGTTGACCATCGCCCAGAAATGGTTACTACAAAGGGAGATTCGTCGTTATTCTTTAAAATTCCTCAAAAAATGAGCGAAAGATATTATAGTTTTTCAAAATTTCGAATGGAAAACGTAGTTAAAAAGGGTAAGGATCGGGAAGATAAAAAAAGGGGGAGTTTCAAAAATGTATTTAATAACGGCTCAGAAAAAAAAACAGATAACAGAAGAGAAAAAATAAAGAAAAGAGAATAAATGGGGCTAATGTTCTGTCTCTGAAATTCAGAGGTGAAAGAGAAAGTAAGGAAGAGGAAAAGAGTGAATGTTAAATATTGATGGGTCTGTTTGCTAGTAAAAATATTAACTAAATATATTTTTTGTAGGTGAGTAAACAAGATATAAACTAGACATGGAGTCGTAAACAGGATATAAACTAGACAAGAGGTCACGAATAGGTTATCGGTTGATCTATCAGTAAATAAACGTCAGGCAGACGATTGAACGAGTTTGGGTTGCGATCAGGAGAGTGCGAATGGAAGCTTTGAAGGGAGAACACGTGTTTTAAGATGATCTGACGAAGCATTGCAATATATAAGCCATATGCTTAACATAAGTGATTGACTCTCACATTTGCCTTTTTCTTGTCTGCCCCCTTTTTTTACTTGCAGATCAAATAGGCTATCAACAACTAATGAATAAACCATCAAAAGATCTTGTATCGAATGAATTAAATAAATAATGTTATAAGCATTGATTACATTTACGAGCTGCAAGACTGGTGACGAAACACGGTATGATTTAAGATGATTTGAACTCTTAATTGTTAATGACCAATTAATAGGCAAATGGGTTTCTGCTATGTAAAAATAGGCAAAATGGAAAAGTGTATTAAATAACGGCTCGGAAAAAAATGGAAGAGAAAGTTTTAAAAATGAAAACATAGCAAGGAGACGGGAGTGATCCTCTGTCGCCATTTTCACCATTTTCATTATTCATCTGCTGGGGTCTAACCCATGAATGGTGAAATAGAAGGAAATAGGAAAAGAGGGGATAATGGAAAATAATGAGACGATTTGACTTTTTTGTTTTGGTGGAAAGAAAACTGAAATCTATTGCTAATATTTTATGTCTATAAGTTGGTGAGAAAAAAAAAAGAACAAAGGACGGAAGGAAAATAAAAGTTTGGATAACATTGAAGAAAACAACATTTTTTGTTTATATTTTTGTAGTATTGCGGGGTTCAATTCTTTTATCCCAGCAGATTATCACGTTGGCAGCTGAAGTTTAGTTGTGTAGATGACACGTATCAGCGGTTGTAAATAATGACAGCACAAAATCATTTGGGGTTAACAATTTTGTTGTCTTTTTTTATTTTCTTCTTCACTATACAATATACATACATAATACCTCAATTCATCCCTCATAGGGGGATTTTAGCAACTGTCCCCAAAACACGACGGCTCTGTTCAGCAGTCCAAGAAAAAGATTTTCTGAGCGTATCCGTTACATCTCTCTAACAACTTCCTGTCGCAAATCCTGACTCTACATTTCAAAAATTGATTGTATTTCTTCCATCTTTTTCTCTTCTCTTTCTCTTCTCTTAGGCGATATTCAAAACAATACTGTAAAAATCACTTATTTGTCTTTTTCCCGCTTTTATTTTCTCTTTGTGTCTCTCATGTCTATAGCTTTGACTGGAAAATTTCCAACAAAAAAATCGTTCGCTCATTTTTTTTCTGATGAAGTCTTTTAATGATAAAGACGAAATATGAAAATTTCACGTCATATGAGGCGATTTGACTTTTTTGCTTTGGTAAATCCGCTTTTCTACATTTTTGTCAGATTTTCTAAGAACATTTTTATTACCTTCGATTTTTAATAAACAGCGAGAAGGTGACGGAAACAAGACGGAAACAGAGAGAGGGTGACGGAAACGAAGATACTAAACACTGTATATAATAAGTGAGTCAAACAACATACAATGAGAGAGACTAAGAGTTATAGATAGAAATGTAGAAGGATACGAGTCAGAGTCACTTGGTAAGTTATTTGCTAATTAGAACAATTAAAATGAATTTTGTTTCAAATATAAAAGTACACAAAACTAACAGTAAACACAGTAAATCATTTTTCGAATATTTTTCACATATAACGACTTATAAAAAACTTAAAATCAATTATTTCAGTTGAAATTTTACTTTTATTTGAAAGATTTTAGCGTAAAAAGGAGGTAAAATAATCTCTAATTATTAATTTTTAATATTAAAAAAATGCATTATTTTACCTCTCGTACTGTAAAATCAAAATTTAAAAAACATCTTTTAATTAAAATTTTAAAATCCTTCAATGCTTTTTTGATTTAAAATTGTAAAAATGTGCGTCTCTATATTCAATATGATGGCCGTGTGTCAAACATATGCGACGCCAAAATATTTTATACAGGGAAAATGGAAAGTTAAAATGCGTAGAAAGGGGAAATTGTATTTTAGAAAAATAGCTATTAAAATAAAAGCGAAAGACTCATAAATGTAACGGAGGAATGGTCCATTTTGAAGTAGTCACGAACTTGGGGTAGACATTTATGAGAGCAACACATCTAATGAAGTTTAATGTGAACAAATTCGATACAAACATCGCCAGAAGTCGTTTTTGTGGATATGTAGATTCCACGCTATTCACACCTACCAACGTTACATCCTGGAAACGGTAGATAGCTCCTCTAGTGTATAATTTTAAAAAATCTAATCTGTGTAATTGTATGTCTTTTCTTATCCAACAGGAAGTTGATGTCATCAAAAAATGCCAAGAAAAAATTCGACGTATTTTGGGTTCAGCCAGTGCACAATTGAAGTAAGTGTTTCGGAATGTTGTGTTCGACTGACTTACTCACACCACAACTCTTAGTTTAATCTGTAATCCCAGTGCAGTCCGTCAAGTATTTTATTTTTTGAAAGGTGAATAGAGACATGGTTACTAAAATCTAACTTTCTATTGTTTATTAATACATGCTCTGGTGTTTAAAAAGTTAGAATTGAAATAACTCAAAATCAAAGATGGGGGATAAATAAATACTACTTAAAGAGCAACAGACATTTTATGTCGCATACATTTAACCCTGACATGGAGTTTTGAGTTATTTCAATTCTAACTTTATTTTTGCTCTGTACCTACATCGAGTTCTCTAACAGAAGGTATTCCTGATAAGGGCAATACATTATACTCGCATTTACCATGCTATATATATATATATATATATATATATATATATATATATATATATATATATATATATATATATATATATATATATATATAATCCAGGTAAGGTAAACATCCACAGGATAAAAATCCAAAGAATGTCAACCGGGCGTATAAAGAGTGCTCAATATAAAATAAAGCTTTTATATATATGATTATTTTTATTTGTACATACATGTACATAATCGGCGACACTGGCATGTCGATGTTATCGATCAACAGCTGTTAAAAGCAGAGATCTCATCAGGCCTGATAATAATAATCTGATGCTCACCTTAGGTCATATTTGGATTCTTGCCAAATATGACCTAAGGGAAGGATCAGATTATTATTCTGCCTTTAAGAGTTGTTGATCGATAACATCGAAATGACAGTATCGTAGATTATGTGCATGTATGTATAAATAAAAATAATCACACACACACAAACACACACACATATATATATATATATATATATATATATATATATATATATATATATATATATATATATATATATATATATATAGTGCGTCAGGTTATGTTGAAATATAATCAATAATATGCTCGATCACAAAAAAGTGAGAGCTAAATACAATTTTTTTATTTTAAAAACTATACGTTACATATTTCAAAGTCGTACCGCGGTTTAATTCAGATGGACTGGCTTTTAACTTTTAAAAGTCGTCTGTAGTCCATAAGGAATCTTCAGCGATTCGAAATGAAAACAACAGAGAGGAATGGCGTTTGAATTCACCGTTAAACGGTGCATTGCTCAAGCGTCCCTTTTGAAGAAAACACCAGGTCAAGGGGTCAGAGGTGTATATTAATATATAGGTCTTAATCGTGATTAAGTTTTATTTAAAATAATTTTATTATTTATGATGGATGTTGCCTGTTTTACCGTTTCAAAAGTGTGTTTATTTTCAGGGATAACTGTGTGGCGTAATTTATTTGTCGGTTAATGGGTTAGGTTTTGGGTGAGATTTATTAAGTGTTTTATTTTATTTTACTTTTTTTTATTTGTTTATTTATTTATAGTTTTGTGTTGTTATGTATATTATGGAGAAGGTCTATATTTGAGTAGATTAATTGCTAAGTGATAGCTGGATGTTGAAAGTGGGTATATTTTTATCAGTGAAAGGTTTTATATAAAGGATATGAAAATGTGTTAACTGTCATTGCTATATACATTCGTGTCGGATTCTTGTATTTAGTTAATTCTGTTAGCTTTATCTAATAATGTTTACGAGCCTATTGTAGGGTCTGTGTTAGACGGAAGGGGTTTAGTTTTAGTCATATGTAATTTATTTAATTTAATGGAGTTTCATAGTTATATTTCTAGACTTTTTTTGTTATTATCATAGTTCACCCCTAACAAGGCAGGCCGCCACTGTAGATGTAAGGGGCTACTGAGAAAAGGGGGGGGTCAACCTAAATTAGGAGCTGTGCAGCGAGATGTCTGTTTACGTTAGTTTTAAATTTCTGCATGTCAGTAACGTCAGGAAAGCAGGAAGTAGGGAGGGAGTTCCAGAGTCCAGCAGCAAGAGGAAAGAAGCTCTTGGAGTAGAAAGCTCTTCGGCATCTGGGGACCTCCACAGTGTATGGATGGGATTTGTCAGATTGTCGGGTTCGTCTAGTGAATTTACATCGTGGGGGTGCCAGAGCTGCAAGCTCATCAGAGCACAATCCATTGAAGTACTTGTAAAACAGGCACAAGGATGCAACATTGTGGCGATGGGACAGAGGCTGAAGCTTGGTGGATAGTGAAGGACCTATCAAGTTAGCAACTCTTTTTTGGACCTTGTCTAAGAGGCAGAGACTAGCGGATGATGCACCAGCCCAGATGTGGCAACAATACTCCATGCATGGGCGGATGGTGGCTTTGTAGAGATACAGGATAATGTCAGGTGTGAGAAGTTTACTGGCATGGTAGAGAGAGCCCACCTTCTTTGCAACAGCCCTGACAATGTTTTCAATGTATCTATTCCAATTCATGTTATCTATGAAAGTTAGGCCGAGGAGTTTGAATGATGAACTCTCAGGCAGGGTGCTATTTACTATGACAATCGATGGTTGAAGAGGTTTCTTGTAGTTATTGAAGGAAAATAGCTTTGTCTTTGCGGCATTAAAAGTTACCATCCATTTACAGACTGGAGGTCATTTTCTAAGGATTTAGCCATTGCCTCAGATATGTGCACGTTGGCTTTGCCCACATGACGAGAGTAGAGCGTGGTGTCGTCAGCAAATGTTCCTATTTCAGTCGCAATGGCATCAGGAAAGTCATTTATGAAAATCAGGAACAATAGTGGTCCAAGAATAGATCCCTGGGGTACACCAGCATTTATGCCATATTGCTTAGAAGAACGACCATCGAGTACAACCTGGATCTTTCGTTTTGTTAGGAAGGATTTAATTATATTAAATATTTGTCCAGTAATACCATATGCGTGCAGTTTTATCAGAAGCCGTTCATGCCAGACCTTGTCAAAGGCCTTGGGTATATCAAGCGCTACTGCTAAGTAAAATTCATGTATTTATCATGTTAGATATTTAAAAAGATATGATGGGGTATCTAATGATTTATGTTATATTTGTGATAGATGGGGTTTTAGGGGATGTGAGTGTAGGTTATATTGGGGTTGGTAGGGGTGTGTGGCATGTGCAACATATCTGGGGGAGGGGCAGTTGTTATGTAATATATAAAAAAAATGATTAAAGTCTATAGCCCTATCTCCAGGAATTGCCCAGAATGCACCACTAAAATATGCGGGATCCTACAGGCAATCAATAACCCTTCCATAATCTGTATGAAAATCACAACTAAAGTCTGCAACCAATGTCCCCACAGAAGAAAATTTCTACTAGCCAAATGAACTAACAACAAAAATAGATAACTCACTAATAGTCCCTTCAATACATAAGTCTAAAGAAGTCCAAATCATATGTAAAATATAAGGCCTATTTCTCCCACCGCACCCTAAGACCTTTCAAATTATTACAAAATAATTCCTTTATACAATATAACACAGATCTCTCGGATATATTACATTAAACTTATCACATCAACATCTCATCTATCAACCCAAATCCAACCTACACTCGCACATTCGTAATCCCTACCTATCACAGATTACATAAATTATTAGATACCTCATCATATTCAAAAAAATGTCAAACATTATATTAACATATATTAAATATATTAAGTCTCACTAGTTAAATACATAGAAAGATATTCTGTGAATACCTTAAATAATATATATATATATATATATATATATATATATATATATATATAACCAAGATCTAACCATTATCTATTCACACAGACCTTCCGGTAGACTCATAAACGTTATTAGATATAAGCTAACAGTTAATTAAATACAAGTATCCCACACGAACCAATACAGACACCACACATGATGATAGCAAGCTTATATTGACCCATTCACTTATTTTGATATCCCTCAGGATTTTTTCTTACTGATAAAGATACCTCCTCCATTAACAACAAGCCACTACATAGGTAATAAACTAGAATTATTGCAATAGTTTTACACTAAAAATTATAAAAAGTAATATAAATCTAACACTTAAACCCTTTTATAACAGGAATACAACCCACCCACAAGCTAACCTATCACTGACATATAGGCTACAACACACACTACCACTTCTAACACCATCATTGAAACAGAGAAACATTTAGCATTTTCTGCAATCGAGCACTTTATTGATTTTTTCAACGTACACCGAAGACATATATATATATAGAGAGAGAGAGAGAGAGGGAGAGGGGGAGAGAAAGAGAGACAGAAAAAAAGTGCCCCTCCCAGAAAAAGAATAACGCATGGAATTTATCTTCAACAATAGCAAAAGAAAATGGTTCCAGCTCGCTATCACTTCGCAAAGTAAGTAAGGATTAAGTCATCGAGTGAATGTGGTATTTTGGTGAGAGTGTATAGCGTAGAGTAAGTCCAAGGTATTTTGAACAAAAGGTATGACTATCGACCCCACAAACAAAGATTTGTTGTCAAAATTGTATGATTTCCTCCAAACGATTAGGGCTTCATGCCTAAGTTTAATGAATTTCATTCATAAGTGTCTTGTAAACACGGGACAAAAACTTTCACATTTATTCATGAAATAGATAAATTTAAATATTTTGGTAATTTTGATATTGTTTTTATTGGTGATGGTAGCATTTCTTATATTGCTTACTGCTATTTCGATTGTTCACTTCCTAAGTGATACAGATTAATGCAGAAGATTGCATTATTAGTCGCCCTAATCTTATATGACGCATTTTTCGTTAATATATATATTTTTATTAATTTTATACATACATAAAAGTAATCCATGGACACGTATTTCTGGCTCACAGCCATCATCCGCATGGTTAACTTATTCATGGTCCGGAAGTAAAACGCCAGACTATAGATATCAATATCAAAGGTTCGATCCTTGTCTAAGTTAGCCATGCTGATGATGGCTGTGAGCCAGAAACACGTGTGCATGGATGACTTTTATGTACGTATAAAATTAATAAAAAATATATATTAACGAAAAATACGTATTATAAAGTTAAGAGGGACTAATAATGCGATCTTCTGAATTAATCTGTGCCACTTAGGAAGTAAACAATCGAAATAGTAGTTAGCAATATAACAAACGCTTACATATTATAGACTGTCAGAAATAAATTACAATGTTCAACATATAACAAAGTTCACTGTATTCACTCGGTAGATGCAGCAAGAAGATCATGGTTACATTGCTAGTAAAAACGTCAACAAAGATTTATCACAGAGCTTGGAGGTTGAGTTACTTGTACAAGTTTGTGTTTTTCTTTCTTTAATGAAGCGGTCTAAGACGACATGTGCATTAAGTGGTCCATTTTCTGGGGGACGGGTTCGACTCCTGTACAAGTTTCATTTGTCAACAACAAAAGAATTGGCTGCTGGTATGAATGGCTGAAGAGAGACCGAGAGACCGAGAGAAAGAGTAAATGAGAAACAGAGAGAGAGAGAGAGAGAGAGAGAGAGAGAGAGAGAGAGAGAGAGAGAGAGAGAAAGAGTAAATGAGAAACAGAGAGAGAGAGAGAGAGAGAACACGGCCAATGTGTGGGTGACCTTCTCGTTTCATTTGAGAAAGATTTAATCTTGAAATCTCTGCCATAATAAGCAAAGAAAACCGAATGCAGCCACCACCTACCCACCCGTAAATAATGTTGTGGTTGGGGAACTAGTGGAATTTGAACATTAACTTATTTATTTAGAAATAAATATCTTATATTCTGTATTCTAATTGGTTAATTGATATCAGAGTTCAACCAATAGCAATGCACCCTCTCTTTCTCTCCAACTGTCACCCTAATTTATGGCTAGCTGGCCTAAGATTTGGCATGACTCTCCTAACCTAATCATTTATTTTAAATCAAACCCTTTTATTATAGTCTATATACACACAAGCAAAATAATTGAAGACTGAAAAACGAGAAGATCGGTTTTGAAAATAACCGAACGTTTAACCTAACATTTCTTGTGTTTACACCGTCGTCTGTCGTTTTGACAGTAAATTAATCATAATTTTATTTCATTTCAGTTGGATCTATTCTCTTAGCTTTTCTTTAATGTCAATATATTTTGGTAGCATTGGCCAAATAGATACAATCACAGACGATGTAATTAGTTCTATCGTGTGTAAATCCTATCGAATCTGTTGTATTCAATACCGCTGGGAAAGGTATGAACCAATGCATTCTCCAAACTATAGGCAAACTATAGGCAAACTATAGGCCAACTACTCAATTATCATTTTTACCATGCATTTTGTGTTGAGGTGTCTTTGCTGTGTTTAGCTTTGATTGCTGTTAATTGTTTGTGTATGCCCTGTCACCTAGTGCTATAGAATATACTGGTTGCACCTCTGCATAGGAGTAAGCCACCCCTTCCATCTGTTGATCGTCGGTGTCAACTGGTGATATCTGAGAATGGAATCCTAGTGGATGAGCAGTCCGTGTTCTGGTTGTTATGTGATTTTCAACACTCAACTTCAGCCCTTACTTGGATTAGAGGGGAGGTTCGAAGGGCCCAATTCGACCAAGCAACTGGTCACAACGTGCCCTAGTAAAACAAAAGTTGATTCCAATTGTACTATTAAACCTGATCTTTCTTAAATCAGACATTCATCCTCTTTTAAATGCTAGAAGGCGATGGCTTACGGTCAAGTAAACGAAAGGTTTGATCACTGCTCCATATTAAGAAATATTAGGTTTTGAGCACTAAATCTGAAACTAGCGGTGACTCAAAACTCTACTTTCTTCTAATATACTGGTTGTGTATCTCCCCTTAACCAATGTGATTGAAATTCCCCTTTGGTATATTCCCAACAGAAATTAAAATCTACGGTAGGTGTTGGAGCAAAAAAACTGTGACACAGCATAAATTAGTTATTTGTGACTTTAAATTGAAGGAAATTCATGAGGTAAAGAGAAAGCGTAGAAAAACAGTGGAAAAGGTTGAAGGATTTGTTATTGAAGGTAACAGACCAGACTTGTGAGTGGATGAAAGTGTTTCCAAGGCATAGGATGACATGGTAGTGGGATGAGGAAGTTAAGAAGTGTATCAAAGAAAAGCAGAAACGATGGAGTGAGTGGAGAAAGGGTTTAGTGAATAACATGTATCTGGTGGCAAAGTTGACAGAAAGAAGAGAATTCTACAAAGCCGAGGTGGAGGCTGAGCAAGATAGGTTTCCAAATGTAATACAAAAGGATGACTCTGGTCTAGTGAATTATTCAGGATAGCTAAACAGATAGCAAAGACAAATAGGGATATTGTTGGAGAGAAATGTATTCAAAATCACAATGGAGTGTTAGCAACAAATGGGAAAATGCTATTATGAGAGATTGTTGAATACATTGAACCAAGAAAATCTAGAGTTGCATAAGCAGTTTCTGGTCCATCTATAAATAAAATTGTAGAAAGAAATGGTAAAGAAAGCTGTGAGTAAGATGAAGATGGGTAAGGTTTCATGATCCTGGGGTGTTGTTGCAGAAATGTTGAAGGCTGTTCATGAAAAAAGCATTAAGATGATCACAGACCTGACAAATTAGATCATAAAGGGTTGTTCTGTAAGACTGAGATCTTAGTACAATTGTGAACTGTTATTTGCCAATGACACCATGCTATATTCTCTATATGTGGGGAAAACTAACGTGCACATATCCAAGGCAATCTTTAAATAATGACCTCCAGTCTCTAGTTGAATGGATGGTAACATTTAATGCTATGAAGCCAAAGCTCATTTCCCTTAACAATTATAAGAAACCTCTTCAACCATCAATTGCCATGGCTAATAGCACCTTACACGAGAGTTTATCATTCAAACTCATTGGGCTAACATTCACAAGTAACTCTCTCTCTCTCTCTCTCTCTCTCTCTCTCTCTCTCTCTCTCTCTCTCTCTCTCTCTCTCTCTCTCTTAGACAGGGTCGAAAAAGAGTCTCTAATCTAATAGATCCCTCACTGTCTACCAAGCTGCAGTCCCTGTATCATCGCCGCAATGTTGCATCCCTGTGCTTGTTTTACAAGTACTTCAATGGAATGTACTCTGATGAACTTGCTGCTCTGGTGCCCCCTCGACGTAAATACCCCCACCCTACCCGACAATAAGCTAAATCCCACCCCTTCACTGTTCAGATCTCCAGATGTCGAAATACTTTTTACTCTAATAGCTTCTTTCCTCGAACTGCTTTCCTTTGGAATTCCCTCCCTGCTCCGTGTTTCCCTGACTGTAACAACATACAGAAATTGAAACGTTATGTGAACAAATTTCTTGCTGCATAACTCCCCACTTAGGATGCCCCTATGGATATGGCCCCAAATTTACTGTATCCCTTTACGTTCCAGTGGCAATGTGCCTTATTTGGGGCGAATTAAAGTTTAAAAAAACTGTTACAAGTGTATAGGAGGGGCTCAAGATAGAGGTAATTATAGAGACTAAAAGTTGATGAATCGGGTCTGAAAGTAGTTGGAAGAATAATTGAGCAGCAAATAAGAAGTCAAATAAGCATAGATGAAATGCAGTTTGGTTTTATGCCTAGGCAAAGTACTACCGATGCTATATTTATCCTGAGACAAATGCAATTTCTAATAAAAAGAGACTTATTTTGCTTTTGTGGATTTGGAGAGAACAAAGATATGTTGTCTAGTTGACTTTACGTAAATTAGGGGCAAACAAGCGGTTAGCGTTAGTGAAGGTGTTCAAGCAATATACAGACATGTTCAAAGTCATGTTAAAATTAACAGCACATTTAGTGACAGTTATAATATCAAAGTAGGAGTACATCAGAGTTCTGTTCTATGCTTTTCATTTGTGTCATAGAATCATTATTCAGGGAGTTTCGTATCGGTTGTCCGGAAGAGATGTTGCATGCTAATGATTTAGTATTTGCCTGTGAAACAATGGTTGATGTGACATCACCGGACCTGGCTATTATCCTGTCTCAAAACGTCATAATGTTGAATAGAATGTCGTTTCTCTGTAGTGGTGTTGAATTGTCTTTGCTGGTCGGTCTTAAACTCCCCCCACTTTGTGATTAAGTCAGCAGAGTTTGACATCAATCTAGGAATTGAAGCACACTTCATACAGGTACAAAATCAAAACAACTCGGCTACACTTTTAGTAGAAAAGGAAATATGTATTATCAGGGAAAATAACTCGGCTGAACATGAATGACATACACTTCGTATTTCGGATTCAACTCTTCACTGTGTCTTTGGCATCCCAAAGTTTTCATTATCTCTAGTATAATATCGGCCAAGTTGCCATGTAGCAATAGGCTTATTCAGCAATACGTCAGTCTCGAATTTCTATCTCCCCAGTGTGAATTCCCTGGCCAATCAGAAGGGAGTCCGTTTTCTATAAAATGCAGCTCGTTATATTGAGGCCCGAATCCATCAAAACATACCGACTCGTTCTTTCTTTATTCGTCACTCTGCCCACTTCTTCTAGGGGGTGGCGTTGTGTTCATCATTAACACTATGTTCTTGACCTTCTGACCTCATAATCTCGTACCAACGAGTGTACTTCTCGTTTTGATTATGAAGACAGATTTTGTCATATATCTTTTATTTCTTCCTCCACTCAGTTGAAAATTGTATTTTATAATCCCAGCCACAGAAGGGTTTCGTGTTAAGTTAAAGACTTGGATGAATGCTACGGAGTAAAAGTCTGAGAGTGAATGTTACCAAAACCAAAGTGATGATCAGTGGATAGTGTTGGAAGCCCCCACCCCTACCAGAAAGAGGAAAGTTCCTCTGCTCTGTTTATGAAAAAGAAATCGGGTGCAATTCAGTTTTTTGTGGCACTTGTAAGCATTGGGTATGCAAGAAGTGCAGCGGAATTACTGCTAGATTGAGAGATGATAATCAGTTTTTGTGCATAAAGTGTAAGACAATGGAGAACTATATTTGGATGGCAAAGCTAATGCGGTTGTTTAGAAGTTTTGTTACCTTGGTGATACTATTAGAGCATAAGGAGGAGTAAATGTTAGTCTGTTTGCAAGAGTCAGGAGTGGGTGGAGTAACTTCTGCCATTACTAACCAGCAGAGTGTTACCACTGTCAACCAAGGGAAGAGTCTATGAGGCATGTGTAGGCAGATATATGGAAGTGAAACCTGGCCAGTGAGGGTTGAGGGCATGTGCTGCATGAAAAATGATATGAGAATGATACAATAGATGTGCAATGTGAGTTTTGAAGACTGGCTTAGATATGAAGACATCAAAGGAAGAGTTAATCCGGACAGTGTAAGGAGATGTGTGCAGAACAGGAGACTTCAATGGTTTAGACACATTGAAAGAATTATGAGAGTTTTTGGATGAGATTCACAGGAGAAGAAAGTCATCATTATCTGAGTGGAAGTAACTTTACATGTCCATGCATTTATTTTGATTGTAACCATTTTTTATATTAATTGTGTTATATTGCTTGTAACCATGTTTTATATTAATTGTAACCATGTGTTTTATTGCTTGTAACATATGTTTTATTGATTGTAACCATGTTTTATTGATTGTAACTATGTTTTATTGATTGTAACCATCAATGTATGTGTTTTATTGATTGTAACCATGTATGTTATTGATTGTAACCATGTGTTTTATTGATTGTAGCAATATGTTTTATTGATTTTATCAATATGTTTTATTGATTGTAACCATGTTTTATTGATTTTAGCAATATGTTTTATTGATTTTATCAATATGTTTTATTGATTGTAACCATGTTTTATTGATTTTATCAATATGTTTTATTGATTGTAACCATGTTTTATTGATTGTAGCAATATGTTTTATTGATTTTATCAATATGTTTTATTGATTGTAACCATGTTTTATTGATTTTAGCAATATGTTTTATTGATTTTATCAATATGTTTTATTGATTGTAACCATGTTTTATTGATTTTATCAATATGTTTTATTGATTGTAACCATGTTTTATTGATTGTAGCAATATGTTATATTGATTGTACCATGTTTGTTGGCTGCTTCAAATTTCTAACTCATTGATAATCCACCGAATCTTTTTGGCTAGGATGAACCGTGCATCGCAGCACAATATGGAGATCGATATGAAAGATAAACAGCACGCGCAGAGTATCGATGATCGAGTGCACCAGTTAAGAAACTCGTCAGCTGGGATTGGGTATTATCCCGGTGTTGAGGCGATTTCCAATACGTAAGTCTTCCTATTTGACACTATTTCATAGATGACTTATTACTATTATTTACATCATATCCCCATTTTTTATGTAATGTTCACAACGTTTTCACCATTCTACGCTTCGGCCTTCTTCAGGTAACTTTTTCTATAATGGAGACTTCGTGTCTGTATATTTGTAACCATAACTCGGATTTAAATTTATTATTATTTTGTTTTACTAATGAATCACCACTTATCAAGACCCAAAACAATGAAATGGATAGATTAATAGTTGAATGATGATGAATACTATGAGAGGATTGAAAATCACTGCATACCACCCACTCAAAACAACAGCTGATTCAGAAAACAACAGTTCTTTCCCATCTGTTAGAAACATTGCTCATGGAATGTGAAGACTAAATGTAATATTGGGGAAGTGAGAAATATGAAGCTGGTGAAAATAACACCAATGTCTACTTTCTACTCTGATCAGTATAGATGGCTCATCCGTCTCACAGGAAACTATTCGAGTAAGAAGCACAGCAATGGATCACGAAAAGCTGGCTTGCTCCCTATGATGAACAAAAGCTGGGACCCCCGAGAGGGCTGCTTCTGTTGATAGCTGTCATCCAGCAGAATAAATCAAAAGTGTGTCCTGTAATGGAAGTCTTTATGTGGATGCATATACCGCAGATGCTAATGTTTACATCAGCAAATTGAGGGAATGGAGATGATGAGGATCAAATGTAGCATAGCTGGATCTCCAATCGGCTTATCTTCAAATGTGCATTGGCGAGTCACTTTGGCCCTACCAGACCATCTTTCAATATAACTCTCACACCAAAGAAATGCTCATTTCCTCCATTCGAGAAAAAGCTTGTAGGAGCTGTCAGACATGGTCAGGCAACCCATGGACAGAATCCGCTTTGAGGCCTCTATTCGTCATACCATCGAATGGTAACGAAAGCTTCTGCAAGTCTGCCAGAAAAATAACTACGGTTTCATCCGAGTGCATGCAATGTGCCACAAATAGTCCAGGGCAGACGTTGTAAATAAAGCTTCCTTTATGGAGGCATAATCCTCCTTTTTTTCTGCATTCAATTGTTGGTACACCGCAAATGCGCTGCCTGTCAAATGCATAGGGAGTATGCATTCCATCTCCTTATAGAGCACAGCCGACACAATCAATTCAATAATGGATTGGCCGGGGTCCGAACCACTTAACTCCGGTATAAGCTTCATATCGATCTTATCTGTCATCATGACGTCGAGATAGCTTGTAAGCAAGCAACGCACAAAACCCTAAAAATCCGAGACAATCTTCTACCAATAAACCGACGTTCCTGCCGCTCTCCAGTTTTTCTTCCTCTGTTTTCATTCTCAACTATTTTTATCAGTTCACCTGGACGCTATGCAAATTTCAAGCTTTCATGCACGACACAGGCTAATGTTTGTCGTTTATGTCAGAGGGATTACAAGATGCTGCAATAATAAGTCGTTTTTGAGTTCGTTTGCAGCTTTTTTTTAAATTGTGGATATTTTTTTTATGGCTTCGGCTTTGAAAATAACTTTAATTTCGGGATGTGTCATGATTTTTTTGTTCATTTTCTAGTTTGACAATGTTTTCAAATAATAGTCACCTATTCGGTCGACACAACTACCAAAATAAAAATAGCTGAAATAAAAAAAATAAAAAGTCTAGAAAAGATCTCCATAAAAACTAGACACCCTACAATTAATAACATTAATCATGAAACCAGATCTGATTGGTAAACTAGCTAAACGAAACACCACGTGTATATATAAAAACACCCAGCAACACAAACTCCATGCATTTTAGCCGGACGATTCCCTACGGGGATGAAATGCGGAAGCCCTGTGTAGCTTAATTGCCATAAATATATTTTCATAACTGAAAATCGACATATAAAAGATTATACATGATTATAACATTTTAAGTGGATACATGAAATAATACATATATATATATATATATATATATATATATATATATATATATATGTTATGGTACCATACCTATGACAAAATTACGCTTTTCATTGGTTGCGCACAACCCCAGCCTGATCAGTCTCTCAATAACTGTGGTTGATTAAGGACGTTGGGATGGGGTTATACCAGTCGAAGATCCGTTCTCGACAATCAGTCCGGCAGGAACTGGGCCATTTTGGTGGCCTGTTATCTGCCGGGCTGAGGTATACTGTCCTGGGTTTTCTTAGGAGGTGCACCCTCCCAGGCCTTGCCTTCCCTCTTTGGGGAGGAGTAAGTTTATTGCTTGCTGCCTGAGGCACCCTGACCGGGGAATGCCGACGGGGTTGCCCAGGCTATTTGATAGGCCAGAGTGCTCCTTCTTTAGCGGCGCTGGCTTGATCTTTCCACCTTCCGGACCTTGTGTCACATATTCCTGTTGTGGGAGGGAATTAAATACCATCGCGCACAACCCCAGCCTGATCAGTCTCTCATTAACTGCGGTTGATTAAGGACGTCGGGATGGGGTTATACCAGTCGAGGATCCGTTCTCGACAATCAGTCCGGCAGGAACTGGCCCATTTCGGTGGCCTGTTATCTGCCGGGCTGAGGTATACTATCCTGGGTTTTTCCTAGGAGGTGAACCCTCCCAGGCCTTGCCTTCCCTCTTTGGGGAGGAGTAAGTTTATTGCTTGCTGCCTGAGGCGCCCTGGCCGGGAAATGCCGATAGGGTTTCCCAGGCTATTTTTGCTAGGCCAGAGTGCTCCTTCTTTAGGGGTGCTGGCTCAATCTCCCCACCTTCCCGACCTTGTGTCACATATTTCTGCGGTGGGAAGCAATTTAATACCGTTGATTCAACCCCAGTAAATAAGCACTGCGACGACTTTAAATTATCTCAACTTAGTGCTGATAATTTTAAATGCTTAATGTTTGTTCAAGGATTGGTAATAGGAAAAGCCGCTGAAATAAGGCGTAGAGTTTTGAATAAATTAGAAAATGAACCGAACTTAAAACTGCAGAAATTAGCCGAGATTTATTAGCGTTAAGCAGGATTCGAAAGACATTGATGAGTCGGGCATTGCACACATACGAAAAGTATGTCAAAAATCGAAATTTAACTCTCATAAAAAAAAATTCGAAACTAAAACTGACTTTCACGCCTCTGTCAACCAGGTAAAATACTGGTTTAATGGCCGCATTGGTATATTAACTGTCCATTTTGTTTCAAGACCTGCCTGATATTTAACAGGGTCGGACGCAAAAGTGTCAGAAATTTCTTTTCTTCTTCTTCTTCTTCTTCTTTTCTTTTCTTCTTCTTCTAAAACCCCCTTTTTTAAGAACTTGTAATGAATGACTGCTGCTGATGACACACGTCGGGTGTCGGAAGCGTGGGCGTTTGACGCCGGAAGCTGTGGAAATAACCGCGAAATTCAAGTTAGTTGCTGAAACGATCTCGAGGTGGAGAGGTCGGTCGACTCAACTCGGACATGAAGAAGTCCTAAAAACAAGAATGTTAAAACAGGAATATGTAGAGAGCATGCCTGTAAAAATCTTCAATGAAGTTGGAGTTTCAACTAGTGTTCGAGGTTGAATATTTACGTTGGACGGAGAAGTCCACTGAAGTCTAAAAACAGAAACAAGGAAGATATTCATTTGAAAGGCAAATGTGCCTTTGGAAAAGACAAAACGAAGTGTGTTCCGAAAGATGTCTCCAAATGAAGAGTTGACGTGGAAGAGTGCCACTATTCTCAAAAGGAGTCGATCGAAGAAACGATGCGATGTCAATAAAAAAAATGAACAATCAAAGGAAACAAATCAGCGCGAACAAAAAGGACTTTTCTATATTCTTCTGGTATTTTTTATTTTACTAACAAAATTCTTTCAAGTAAGTTTTCTCTTTTTTCTGACATGTCTTTCCTAGCAAAGTTAATAAGCCTTCGGGCAGCATAATTAGGACTTTATTTATGCAGCCTTTCCGTGTGTCCATCGGAACTTAAATTCAGTCTATGAAGTGAACTTTGAACATGAACTTTCTGCCGAACCCATTTTACCTTTTTTTTCTTTTTCTTCAATAAATTATTTGTTGTTTAAAATAGCTTGTTTTTTTCTCTTACTGTTTATTTAATTGTCTAGTTATTGCCCGAGGTCCTTACGTGTATCGATTTTGGCCTGTACGTGGTTAAAATTGCGATATTCTGCATAAATAAAACTCTAGGTCTCTGTGTTCTATTCTGTATCTATGTTTAAACACAGAGGCGTTCGGCCTAATGGTTTCTACGCTCTGTCTTACTAAGAATAGTGAGCGAGACCATTTCTTTCTGTCTATCGTTTGGGAGTGGTTCTATAAACACTATTTTATTGTACTGTAAAGGTAGTCGTTTGTGCCCAAACTGTATATAGACTTATCAAGGTTCACTGGACTGAAGAAGCTGCTTTTATAGTCAATTAATGATTTTCTGTTTTATCTTCGTCGCTGCTTTGAGTTCATTGTGTAATTTATCTTGCGCGCGTGCGTGTCGCCATTTTGTTGTCTCCACGTGGTGAGTCAGCCATCTTGTCTTGTTCAGTTTAAGTTGGCGGGAAAATTTGGCGCCAAGTGTAGGTGTCACTGTCTGTAGTAACCCCCCCTCTCTTAGTACATGTAGAAAGGAGTCGGTGGGGAGGGATTTGAAAAATGGCGAGTTTAACAGCAGATGTCTTGTTGAAAAAAATAAAATACGCTAAAGATAAAATATTAGTCGTATTTGAAGTGTTAAAATCTTCTAGTGAGATAGAAGAATCTAAATATATTTTGTGTAAAGAACAGATTGATGAATATATGAAAGACGTAGTTCGGTTGGAGGAACAAGTTATAGATGCTTATCTCTCTGATGGTGTAGACGATGAGTTAGTGGAAAGTTTTAATAAGGGAGCTGCCTTATTTAAAATACAAGTGATAGAAAAATTAACTACGTTTAAGCCTTGTAAAAAAGACGTTGACGAGAATTCCAGAATTAGTAAGGGGATAAAAGGCATCGATTTAACCCCTAAAATAGTTTGTCCCAAGTTTAGCGATAGGGATCTGGAAACGGATAAGTTAGCTTATCTAAACTTCCATAGAGAATTTTTGAATTGTGTAGCTAATCTTGATAGTGACGCATTAAGATTAGTGATATTGAAAAACCATCTTTCTGGTTATGCCTTTCATGTGATAAAACATCTGTCTGTATCAGATGAAAATTATCGAGTAGCTTTGGACTTGCTATCGAAAGAGTTCTTAGACGAAAAGTGTATCGTCGACTCTATATTTTCGTCCATGTTGAATGAAAATCGCATGTATAATAATAATGTCGTAAAGAAATTCCTGACTAAGATGAAAACCCAATTGTACGAGTTAAAGAACTCGTTCGGTTTGGATTTCTTTGAGAGTGATTCTCCGGGAAATCGTTTGTTAAGTCACATTGTATTCAATAAACTGACAACTTCCTTTAAGTCAGAATTAATACATAAGGTGAACGGAAATTATCCCTCTTTGAACCAAATTCTGGAGAATAGTGTTGAGATATTTAAAACACTGGAGTTTTGTGAACACGATTCGAGATATCGTAAAGATGATTCCTTTAAGGAAAAGAGTAAATTCAGGCCTTTCGAACCTGAAAAGAAACCTTCCACGTTGAAAAATTTTCATGTTAAAACACATAAGGTTAAGTTTAAGTGTTGTTTTTGTAGAAACGATTATCATCTGTCTCGTGACTGTAATAAGTTTCCCTCTTACGAAGAAAGACTTAAAAGATGTAGCGAATTAAAGTTATGTGCTAGGTGTACTAGCTCTTATCATCTGAAGAATTTGTGTCCTTATGAAAAAAACGATAAGATTACGTGTTGGTCGTGCGAACAGTCGGGACACTTGTCCGCCTTGTGTCCGAGTTTTCTCAAACCTGTGGTGAAGTCAAATATTTGCAGGTTGAAGAGTAGTTCTTCATTGTTGCCTGTGATAGGTATCACAGTTGAAGTAGGTGGCGAATTTCACACCGTAAATTTTCTGCTAGACACTGGTAGTGAACGGTCTTATATGGGTAAAAGATTTTCTGATAGATTTATGAAAGAAGAGTTGTCTTCCTTGCATCGTCGAAAATACGTAATAAAGACCTTTATTGGTAGCCAAGAGAAAGACTTGAATGAAGTAACATTGAAGGTGTCCTTTCCCGATGTTGCGAGAAGTATAAATTTTCTGATGGATGAACAGTTGGATTTGTCCTTCAAAATGAAAGGGTTGGAGGAGGTGATCAGTAATTTGAAGAAAAGCGACGTTAAACTTGCTGCTGATTTCTCCGAATTGAGAAGTGATGTTCTTGAAATATACGGTCTGATAGGGATTGATGTGATTAGATTTCTGGGACCCTTAAGATTAACAAAGATTAAAAATGGTTCTGCTTTTGAGTCCTCGCTAGGTATGATATTATTTGGCGACCCCTCTGATTTTGAACCACATATGGAGATTGGTTTAAATTATAATCAAGTCATCGGTGAACATGCTTCTTGTGATGTGACCCATGTTTACTTTGCTCTTGAACCTAAGTCCAACCATCTGGATCCTTGGAATGGTCTTGATGGAGCTTCCGTGGACAGAGGTATTGAACAAATGTTCAAATTGGAATCATTAGGGATAGTTAATGAAGTTGGTAGTGATTACGACAGAAAGAAAATAGAAGAATTCAGCTCCTCTATTGAATACAGAGATAATAATTACTACATAGGTTTGTCGTGGGACTTAGATAAATTAAAGAAAGTACCCTCTAACCATAGAGTATCGTTAGCTGTCCTAGATAAAGTAGTGGACAGATTATCCTCTCAGAGCTTATATTCTGAGTATTGCAAAGTCTTCCTAGACCAGGAATGTGAGGGTGTGATTGAAAGAATCCATCCGACTCCTTCGGAGTTCTACAAGTATACGTGGATACCGCACCGGCCAGTCTTTAAAAATGATGTGCAGTGCACGACTAAGATTAGGCCTGTTTTCAATTGCTCGTTGAGGGTAAATAATAAACCTTCTCTCAACGATTGTGCTTATAGTGGCATAAATCTGTATACTGACATGTTGGAACTTCTGTTCAAGTTTAGAACAGATAATTATGTATTATTGGCTGACATCAGAAAGGCGTTTCTGATGATTAGACTAAAGAATAACTTTGACAAAAATAGATTCTGTTTCTTTTTAAAAATAAAAGATGAATTAGTGTGTTTTCGATACAAAACTCTGATATTCGGGTTTGTGTCTAGTCCCTTCATCTTAAGTTACGTAGTGAAGCACCACGTTGAGAAGCACTCATCGGGACCTTGTAGAGACATGTTGTTAAAAAACTTTTACGTAGATAATCTAGTGAAAACACATGGGTCTCCTGATGAATTGTTGAAACTCTATACCGAGGCTGTGAATGTCATGGAAAAGGGAAGCTTCTTATTGAAAACGTGCTGTAGTAACAGTAAATTGGTGTCTGCTCGCATTCGAGCAGATAACAATTACTCTTCTCATGGAGTGCCCTGTGAGAAAGTACTGGGGTATTGGTATGACCCTGAGTCAGACGAAATTGGTATCTCCAAAGGTGAAGTTAAAAAGTCAGTCTCCACAAAAAGAGATATGCTATCCGTTAGTTCGTCTGTATTCGATCCGTTAGGTTTAGTATTGCCTATAACTATAAAAGGAAAAATTATATTAAGTCAAGTTTGGAAATCAGGAGTGGCATGGGATCAGGTAGTTCCTGATAGCTTGTTGTCTGTTTGGAATAGTTTTCAGGCAAATCTCCGAGATGTTCAAAAAATTGGTTTTGAAAGATGTTCAGTACAAACCAATTCGCCTGTTACCTTGATCGTGTTTTGTGATGCTTCGAATCTTGCTTATGGCATAGTCGAATATATGTATCAGGGAGGAGAGGCCAGGCTATTTTATGCGAAAGCCAAAGTGGCTCCTTCTGTTAAAAGAACTCTTCCTACGTTGGAATTACTAGCTGTATATCTGGGAATTAAGCATCTCCTTATTTTGATTGAAATGTTTCCCAAGCTGTTTGAGGAAATTATCATTGCTGTAGATGCACAGGTAGTGCTATCTTGGTTGTTGTCTGAATCTGTACACACTAAGTGCCAGTTCACTAAAAATCGTTTGAAGGATATAAAATTCATTATGAATGAGATAAGTTGTAAGGGTTATACCTTAAAGTTCAAGTATGTAAGTACTAGTGAAAACCCTGCAGATTTGTTAACTAGAGGCGTTTCCTTTAGTAAGTTTAAAAAGGATAAAAACTTTTGGATTAGAGGTCCAGTATGGTTACAGACAGAAAAGTTGAAGTGGCCTGACTATAAGTTGGATTGCATTAGTGACAAATGCAAGACCTTGGTAACTGCTTATACTGGCTTGAATGGGGATTCTAACTCATGTGTGGTTGAGTTAGAAAGATTCTCTTCTCTCAAAAGGTTGATAAGTACCTTAGAGATTGTGTTTAAATTTATTGCCAAGTTAAAGGGCGATAAGCGTGATGTCAATTTTACATCTGAGGCAAAGTCCTATTTGATTAAGGTTACTCAGAGTGAGTTTTTCGCTGAAGAAATAAGTTTTCTGAAAAGTAAAGTGGAAAGTAATATTCCTTTGTTGGTGAATAAGTTGAACCTATTTTGGATGACAACAATTTGTTGCGTTGTCGGGGACGTATAGAAAACTCTGAATATTTTTCCGAAGAAGTGAAAAGTCCTGTTCTGCTGCCTAAAATGTGTCACCTAACCTGTTTGTTGGTGATGGAGTGTCACATAAAATGCAAGCATTTGGGGATTGCTGCTATGCTTGATAAGGTGCGCAATTCTGGGTTTTGGTTACCCAAGGCCAGGCAGGCCGTCAAGATTGTTCTTGCTAGTTGTATGGTATGCAAGAAGTTTAACTCTTTGTCTTTTCGTTATCCTAAGATGACAAACCTACCCAAGCATCGAGTTAATCTTATCAGACCTTTCTACCATACGGGGATAGACTTCACGGGTCACCTGTGGGTAGAGGACGGTAGTAAAGTAAAAAAGATGTACATATTGCTATTCACTTGTCTTAGTGTGCGTTCTATACATATGGAGTTGGTTGAAGAAATGAGTACTCAATCGGTAGTGTTAGCCTTTTTGAGGTTCTTCAATGTATATGGTGTGCCATCACACATATACTCAGACAATGCTTTATCCTTTGTTGCTGGGTGCGACTTAGTAAAAGAAGTTCTTCTCTCTGATGGATTCAGAGGAGATTTGGAAATGTGTAATATAAAACACTGCAGGATTCCTTCGTATTCTGCTTGGTTCGGAGCAATATGGGAAAGGTTGATAAAAACTGTCAAGTGTTGTCTATTCAAAACAATTGGTCGCAAGAGGTTGGATTACTTTCAACTGCTAACCATTTTGTCTGACATACAAAGAGCGGTAAATGATAGGCCTTTGACTTATCGTTGTAGCGATGATGCTTCCCTGGAAGTCATCTCTCCTAGTGCCTTTATGCGTTTTTCTCCTGGGAAAACCGTGTTCTTGAACCTTGAAAACGATTCTTGTTTAGAAGTGCCCCCGAATCGAGTGGATTTGATCGAGAGTTTGAAAGGTAGAGAATGCCTTTTGATCAGATTCAAGTCATTGTGGTATGAGCAATATTTACTGAGTCTGAGGGAATTGTCTAAGGATTTGCATCAAGCGGAATTTAGTAACAAAATTAAGGTAGATGATATAGTCCTAGTTAGGAATCTCGTTAAACCTAGGCCCTATTGGAAGCTAGGTAGAGTTGTTAAACTCACTCAGGGGTCTGACGGAATTGTTCGCTCTGCCTTGATAAAGAAGGGAGAGACATGTAGTGAGCATTCTATTAAGCATTTGTATCCTATGGAGCTATCTATATCTCATTCGTACCAAGTGAGACCTGGGAAAAATAAGGATTCGTGCAGTGATGATGATGGAGCTGAGAATTCTAAACCTAAGAGAGGTAGAAAATGTGTTAAGGATAAGAATCCTGACTATGTTTACTATTAGACTGTAAGTGAGCGATCTTTTTCTTTTCTTTTTTTTGTTCGGGAGAGTGTCAGAAATTTATTTTCTTCTTCTTCTTCTTCTTCTTCTTTTCTTTTCTTCTTCTTCTAAAACCCCCTTTTTTAAGAACTTGTAATGAATGACTGCTGCTGATGACACACGTCGGGTGTCGGAAGCGTGGGCGTTTGACGCCGGAAGCTGTGGAAATAACCGCGAAATTCAAGTTAGTTGCTGAAACGATCTCGAGGTGGAGAGGTCGGTCGACTCAACTCGGACATGAAGAAGTCCTAAAAACAAGAATGTTAAAACAGGAATATGTAGAGAGCATGCCTGTAAAAATCTTCAATGAAGTTGGAGTTTCAACTAGTGTTCGAGGTTGAATATTTACGTTGGACGGAGAAGTCCACTGAAGTCTAAAAACAGAAACAAGGAAGATATTCATTTGAAAGGCAAATGTGCCTTTGGAAAAGACAAAACGAAGTGTGTTCCGAAAGATGTCTCCAAATGAAGAGTTGACGTGGAAGAGTGCCACTATTCTCAAAAGGAGTCGATCGAAGAAACGATGCGATGTCAATAAAAAAAATGAACAATCAAAGGAAACAAATCAGCGCGAACAAAAAGGACTTTTCTATATTCTTCTGGTATTTTTTATTTTACTAACAAAATTCTTTCAAGTAAGTTTTCTCTTTTTTCTGACATGTCTTTCCTAGCAAAGTTAATAAGCCTTCGGGCAGCATAATTAGGACTTTATTTATGCAGCCTTTCCGTGTGTCCATCGGAACTTAAATTCAGTCTATGAAGTGAACTTTGAACATGAACTTTCTGCCGAACCCATTTTACCTTTTTTTTCTTTTTCTTCAATAAATTATTTGTTGTTTAAAATAGCTTGTTTTTTTCTCTTACTGTTTATTTAATTGTCTAGTTATTGCCCGAGGTCCTTACGTGTATCGATTTTGGCCTGTACGTGGTTAAAATTGCGATAAAAGTTTGCACTGTAGAATGAATAAAGGAAATAAAACGCCACAAGTCCAAATGACCGGGAATACATTAATAGAAGGAAATATGTGCATGTAAAAATCCTGGATAAAAATATTAAACTACAATTGGATTCGGGCTCGGACGTGTCATTAATAAATCTACATACGTGGAAAAGGTTTAATAAACGGTGGGTTTATTAAACCTTGTTACGAACTAACAGCACAGTGACTGGTGAAAAAAATTAAATTTGAGGGTGAGATAATTACTAATGTGACACTAATGGGAAATACAAAATAGTTAAAAATGCTCGTGTTAAAAGACACTAATAACCTTTTTGGCACTGATTGGATGTAAGCGTTCAATTTATGGGAGTTATTAATAAATATATTTTACCAAAAAATAGATAGTCGGACATTTGAATCAGAAAAACTAAAACTGAATTTGAAAGAATCTTTTCCCGAAGTTTTTTCTGGCGGCTTTGGTCGATGCACAAAGATGACGGCCAAATTTTAATTGAACGAAAACGTTCAGCCCGTATTTAAGAAAAAAAGAAATGTGCCGTTTGCCTCGATAGACAAAATAAATGAGGAATTGGACCGACTAGTGACGACCGGTATCTTATCCAAATTGGAAACAGCACCCACGGTCTATGTGTATCTGCGTGTATGTGTATATGCGTATCTGCGTGTATGTGTATATGTGTATCTGCATGTGTGTGTATATGTGTATCTGCGTGTATGTGTATATGTGTATCTGCGTGTGTGTGTGTATATGTGTATCTGCGTGTGTGTATATGTGTATCTGCGTGTGTGTGTATATGTGTATCTGCGTATATGTGTATCTGCGTGTATGTGTATATGTGTATCTGCGTGTGTGTGTATATGTGTAGCTGCGTGTGTGCAAATTTTTCAACGGGATTAAATGCAGCAATGCATAGCCCGGTGGAAGTTTTCTCAAAATTAAATGGAGGCAGATTTTTTCGAAAATAGATCTGAGTGAAGCGTACCTCCAAATACCCGTAGAAGAAAAGAGTTCTAAGCTGTTGTTTTTAAATACGCATCGCAGTTTATACAAGTTCGAAAGGTTAGCTTTCGGGGTCAAAGTTGTTCCCGCAATTTTTCAGCAAGTGGTGGATACCATGTTGGGCGAACTTGATTTTACTATTGCATACCTTGATGACATTTTAATCAACAGTAGAGACATCGAACAACACCGGAAACATGTCAAGCAACTGTTTTCACGAACCCGGGACTATGGGTTTAAAGTTAAAGAGGAAAAATTTGTTGTTTTTTTTCTCGAAAAAATCAAATATCTGGGTCAAGGACGGCAGAAGGCCGGACACAGAACGGGCTACTGCAGTTAAGAACATACCGGCGCCAGAAAACGTCACAGCACTACAGAGCTTTCTGAGATTGGCTTTCATCCCAGAGATGCATAATTTACGCGCTCCACTGAATGAACTATTGAAAAAGGATAAGGTTTGGGAGTGGACCCCCGAATGCCAGGTGGCATTCGACAAAACTATTGAAATGCTGACATCGGATTTATTCCTTACGCATTACAATCCAGACTTAGACATAATAGTGGCTAGCGACACTAGTTCATATGAATTAGGGGCATGCATTATTTATGTAATGTCGGATGGAACGCATAAATTAATCGCGCATGCAACAAGGACCATGCTTCCGGCGGAGAAACAGTGCTCCCAAATTGAGAAGGAGGCTTTACGAATCATTTTTGCTGTAACTAAGTTCCACCGCTATATACACGGTAGATTGTTCACATTTCAGGCCGACCATAAACCGCTAATGGGGAACCATTTTATTGAAGTATAATTTCAAAATGGAGTTTTTACCATCAAAAAAGATCTATCTCGACTAGTGCCAGGACAGAGAGAGCCACTAGAACACCGTGATCTCTTCCCTGCAAGCGGAAGGGGATATAAAAGCTATTTTGTGCAACGCGGTAAGAGAGCTCCCGGTGACTCTACATGAAATTAAAAAGGAAGCCTCCAATGATGAATTTGTCATCAGTACAAAAGCTAAAATGGCTGATAAGTTTGTAGACAGCTTTGCATTATGCGACGATGTACTCATGTAAAACGAGAGAGTCGTCATTTCAAAAAAGTTACAAAAGAGAATCCTGAGGGATTTTCACGTTGGCCATAGGGGGACAAACAAAATGAAGAGTTTGATGCGGAGTTTCGTGTACTGGCCTAGAATGGATCAGGGCATTGAGAACGTCGTAAATACGTGTAAAGGCATGTACAAAGAACGGGAAAAGACGAAAGAAGGTACGTTGTTCCGAATATTACTGAAGCACCCCCCCCCCCCGTCAAATTTTTAATTTTTATTTTTTTAATTTTATATGAAGTTTAATTAGTTACCATACGACGTTAGCACCGGAAGTTTCTCAGACTGGAAACGTTTGCACCTCATGCCTGTATTATTTTCTTGTTTCTCGTCCTTCAAAAATGAATCTGTCAATTTTTAGACAAATACATTTACAGTCGAAGAAAAAGAGACACAAAGTAAAAAGTTTCTTGTATTTAAAAAAACTCCGACCCCATCCCACAAAACAAATCCCTAACCCTAAAACTCGCTCATATCTCCCACAAAATAATTCCCTAATCCTAAAATTCTCCCCCTCCCCCCAAAATTCCTTAACCCTAACTCTAAAAAAAGAGACACAAAAAACAGACGCATTAACAATTTTAAAAAATACTTGTATTAAAAAGAAAAAAACAAATTGCTAAGTCGTCTGCTTCAAAAGAAAAAAACTTTTATTTAATTAAAGTTGTCTGATTCTTTAGAAGGTGAAAAATAAAATAAAATTACTCTTTCTTTCGTTCTAATTGGGAAAAGGAGGGAAAGAAGAAAAAAATAGAAGAATGAAAAGAAGTGGAAAAATATGGATGAAGTATAGTAAAAAAAAAAAAAAAAAAAGTTACTTTAACCGGGATCGCAGTGGCGCAATATATTGCAATGTTTCAGTGCGTTTTTTTTGCCAGACATTTTGCTTAATGAATAAGGTCCGAGTCTGAGGTGTATGTTAGATGGTGATGAGAGAAGTATTATATCATTTTCGATGAACTTTGGACGTGGAAAGGAGTATTCGGTCTTAAGGATATATATATACATATATATATATATATATATATTATATATGTATATATATATAGTATACATACATGATACCTCAAACACATCCCCATAGCTGTCCTAAACATGACCATTTTCTCTCACGGTCCAGAAAAAATAGAAAAAGCTTATCCACTATGTATCAGTACAAACTTCTAATATCTTGGCACAAAGCACTAACTTTAACTTTACTTCTTATGGAAAATGTAATCTAAGTTTCTTTTTTTAAACTTATTTATTAAACAACTAACATAAAAAGTTTAGTTTTTTAAATAATTAATATTTATTTGTTAAAATGTTGTATATATATATATATATATATATATATATATATATATATATATATATATATATATATATAGTGTGTGTCAGGTTGTATATGAAAAGAAATCAAATAAAGTGCTCGATCATATAAAAGAGCTAATATAATTTATTTAGATACTGAATATTACATATTTCAGCAATGTACCGCGGTTTCATCCAAAAGGGCAGATTTAGACATCTTTAGTAAATCTCTGTGCCCAGTGGAATCATCGGCAAGCTGAAACGATTGTAGTCTCGGCCCGATAGGGAATGGTGTCAACAATGACAGAAAACGGTGTATCTCTGAGGGGGTCCCCGAATTAAATCCGGTGTGGGATAGTGATTAACTAAGACTTAAGAGAGTTCGATGTTAGTTCGTGTTTGAAAGGCCTTCATGTTAAATAAAACTTGCTAGGGAATAACATGAAGGTCTTTTAAACACGAACTAACATCGAACTCTCTGAGTTGTAACGATAGACACAAACTGAAGCAAATTAAGACATATAACGATGAAACGATTTATGTAGTTTCACCTTTTATTAATACAATATATATATATATATATATATATATATATATATATATATATATATATATATATATATTTATATATATATGGTACAGTTTCGGAAAATACAACCAAAAATTTACAGGCGTGACGTACGCGTGATGTAAGCATAGAATATTCCATGTTGAAACGTACTTTGCAGAAACAGTAAGTGCTAACCGTCTCAGACACATTTCAATCCGACCATATGTGTGGTTTATGTGGCAGAGTCTGTCTGTCAAGGACTGGTCTACTTAGTCACATGAGATCCCATGGTAGGAGCCACCTAAACAAACAGGAGTTGTATATAGCAGTAGTTTTGTATCTTATATCTTCAGCAAGACTTGTAAAATTAAGCCGGGCATGCTGAGCAATCTGCGTGCCCACAACCAGATATTGTAGCCTTGTAGGGATTACCTTCTTCTGTAAAGAAGCGGTAATAATTATTTATTTCGCTTCAGTTTTTCATGATAATACTTTTTCCTGTTACAGGTCAGACATTTTATAAAAATGTCAATTTCTGAATAAAATGTTTGGAATGTAGCTTTTTGTTTCTATAACCTTTTAGATTGTAGTATTGGTAACCTTAATTAGGAGGAGTTTAAAATCTATCCTAAAAAAGGATTCTTTTAAAAGATTTTCAAGTGGTCTTAAATTTTTGATCATGAGTGTATATTTGATATCTTTATTTTTCATATTTTTTCATCAGCCATTATTTTTCTCTTTCTTTGTTTTCTCACCAGGGTTAGTGTACCGGAGTCTTGGGGCCGCTATTCCCAGGACAATATGATTCGTTCGCAGAAGGAACGTGCTAACTC
>OY744552.1:30353892-30368892 GCA_963556195.1 Sepiola atlantica | reverse complement strand
TTTTAAATCCAAACAAAGGGGACCTATAGTTGGTCTTCTATGCTGAACTCTCTTCAGCCTCTGCTTATGTCTGTAATTGCATATATAAATAAATATTACGCTCTTATTTTTTAATTTTTCTTAATAATCGAGCACTTTGCTGGAGTTCTCTTCCACTAACCTTAATATATATATATATATATATATATATATATATATATATATATATATATATATATATATATATATATGTGTGTGTGTGGGGGGTGTATAAGGCTAGTGGAAGAGAACCCCAGCAAAATGCTCGATATATATATATATATATATATATATATATATATATATATATATATATATATATATATATATATATATATATATATATTACGGTTAGTGGAAGAGAACCCAAGCAGTGGTCTTTACAGAGATGACGGACTTTGCTTGTCACACATCCACAATGGGAACACACTAGATAGATTTAGAAAAGATTTAACAAACACCTTTCAAAATAACTATTAAAACAAATTTAGACCAAGTAGATTTTCTAGACACCACACTGAACCTTACAAACAACACACACAAACCTTTCCACAAACCCAATGAGACACTCCAATACATACACAAAGAAATACTGCCCCCCCCCCCACTGTCTTCAAAAATTTAGTCAATGATATCAGCCAAAGAATCTCAAACTCAAAATGCCAGGAGCGCTGGGGAGTTATACCGGTATAACCCCCCAGCGCTCCTGGCATTTTCTCGGAATCCGGGATTTTTCTTTTATTTATTTTTGACAAGGAGAGGGAAAAAAAATCTCTCGAAATATATCAAATTGATCCTTGATAATCCGGAATATTACAAACTAACACTCTTGCTGTCTTCTAAGTTCGTCTAGAAAATTAAACAAGCCTTTTCGATTTATATCCGACTTATTTCGGTTTTGTTTTTGTTATTCACAGCTTCCAGCGATCCGGAACTTCGCATTGCCTTCAACCCTTTTAAAACTTTTATTATTACTCCCAGCAATGCTTCCAGCAAACTACCAATATATATATATATATATATATATATATATATATATATATATATATATATATATATATATATATATATATAAACAAGCTTTGAGTCATTTTAAACAAAGAAAGAAAATACAGTTTAAATTCCCCGAGAAACTAACTAAATCCAAGATATCGCAGACTTAGCACTTGCATAAGCCGACCCACCTTTGGAAAATTCATAAATAAAAAAGGGGATTTAAGTATCTAACAGTGAAACAAAAACAGGCGGCCTTAACTTGAGCGTGAAATATTAAATATAGGCAGTTTACATGTAATCGCCCCAAAAAGGTAGAATCCCAGTTTTCTTTTTGGGTGAACTAGTGGTGTAATGATACAATAATAATAATATATACAATAATGTATTACATTACTTAAATTTCACCAAATTGTAAATTAAAAATAATTCACCGATATTTTATTCTGACCAACAAATTGTAAATTAAAAATAATTCACCGATATTTTATTCTGACCAACAAATTGTAAATTAAAAATAATTCACCGATATTTTATTCTGACCAACAAATTGTAAATTAAAAATAATTCAACGATATTTTATTCTGACCAACAAATTGTTTTCTTTTCCAAAATTAACATTTTAAAAAATCTGCTTTTCATAGAGAAATCCTTGATGGTTCACCATAGTCCCTATTTATTTGCCTCCCCACGAGGGCAGAGTTAGACACAAGGTCAGTGTTTCATGTGAGGAAAATCCAACGGGACACAATTAAAATTGCCTTAATTTAGAAGTATTTCTCCTTTACTGGCTGAGGACAGAAAAGATGAAGAGTAGTATCAAAACAGGTGCTACACGTTCATCTTAGCCAAAAGGCAATAATGATCATTGTGGTTTCACATGTATGCTCCATAAAGTCTGAATTCCCTGATTCTAACATTTATTCAACTAAAACTAATAATATTCAGGAGTTATTTCCCTTGATTCAAACATTAAATACTAATTTTAGTGGAGGAAAAAAATTGTTTTTCTCGTAAAAAGTAAATGGTGCTAAAGTAGTCTTGTTTGTCAGCCATTTGTTTCTCTTTCTTCTGCAAAGAATTCCACTTCATCACCTTCTAACAATTTCACTTCCTAATACCAACGTTTCTGCTCTGTCACTCGTTGTCGTTTTCACCCTGGCACTCCCTCATAGTAAGACAGGTACTTCCTCCTCCCCGGCCGAATCGTCTGGCGTGCTGGGATCCAAATCTGACCCCACTGAATGAGAGACCTCAACAAAAATAGGTTCTATTTCTACCTCGTTCTCGGCTTGCACTGGAGTCTGGTTCCTGCTATTCACAGCTTCCTGCCAATGCGTCATCACCATTGTCAACATTAGGCAGGCTCAAAACTGAGTCGTGGGCACACGTCTCCCATGTGTCGAGGGATGACACTACGACCACCGACTGTGGTTTAGTTATCCCGGTAACATGACCTTCTTTAAATTTTGATGTACACCGTCCATGTGGAGGCTTTGTAAAGAAGGGGGACATTGTCCCTATCTTAGGTTTCAGACACGAAATGAACTAACAAAGCCTCTTTATTACAACAACGAAAAGGGTTTTATTAAAAAAAGTTACCTATGCCGTTTGGTATAGGTAGAAAGAAAGTTGGACAGTGTCCGAGAGAGGAAGAGGAAATTAAGAGTTCTTAGAGCTGCCTGAGGTCTGTCAGCAAATACTATCTTCAGGCAAAGATAGTATTTGCTGTAAGCGTCCAGTTCACAGGGGCAGGAAAGAGAGTGAAAAAAGTGTTTCCTCGTTGCATGTCGGGGTCGCTGGGAACCGCCTGTCATTTCCAAAGGGGCTGAAGTAGTTCTTCAGCCGACAGAAGGAATCAATGCGCTCTGCAGGCTGATTGGTCAGTGTGTGACCCGCTCACTCAATGGAGAAAATAGATCTGTTTATGACCGCTACAGTTTCACCCAGATTACGTCCCCCTCTCTGTACCAGTTTGGCATCCCTTGGTGGTTAGGAGCAGGTACAATATCAACTCCTTTCACTAGATTCTGATACGAGTGCAACATATTGGTGGGTGCAGACGAGGTGGATATGACGTCGTTGAGTGGATGTTATACCAGTATACCGCCTCCATGATTGGGCAATTTTTCATACAGCAATTCATTCTATTGTCCGATGGTACTTCTCTAATATGTCATTTGCCTGAACTTTCTAAATTGCAGAAGACAGTGTCATTGTCAACCAGGAGTTCAGCTAGTGGGGGTGGCACATTCGGAAAACACTAATTCAAATTGACGGAACACATGCACACTGTCTTGCCGGAGCAACTGTCACTAGATCAAAAACTGCGTGGGGACGCTATCAAACAGTGTCAAAAAATAGAAACTCTTATTGTGCATGATATCCATCCCTAGCTGATTTCTCATTTCATGCACACTAAGTCCTCCCTGAAACTGGGGCTACAGGTGACACTCCTCACAATTCCACACAGTATACTTCACTGCAGCTTTCGATATGGACGTGTCGATCCTATTCGCAAAATACAATGTGCGTTTGACTCTCGGGTGTCAGCTGTGCCGATGAACTGCATTTAACTATGCAGGGCCCATCTTCCCCATGGCAACAAAGCACAACGGCTGAGTTGGTTCAGTTTACCTCTGCACATCGTTGTGTGACTTTTGAGGAACTCTCGTCAGTAAATCTGCGCGGTTCTAGTCAGATCTTACTAGTGCCACATCGGTCGACAAGTATACTTCTTCATAAGTGCAATCAATGTGTCTAGTCGCAGCCTTATGAACATCTTACACATGGCCTAGGTGTTCAACCACAATTTTACTGTAAGGGTATTGGTTACCCAGTGGTACACGCAAAGAGGATCCGTTTTTATGTTTACAACTGTGGCCTGCTGGGTTGACTCCTCTTAGTAATCAATCTAGCTCTGCTACGTTAATGTGTTGGGTGTCCTTTGTTGGCCGCAGCCAGCATGCATCCCAGATGATAGCTGTTTTAGTATCAAGAGCCACTCCTACTGCCAGCGAGATTGTATCCACCCATACATCCAGCTCCTTTGTGTCTATGTACCACTCTCCCTAAGCGGAATACCATTGTTGTACCCGGGTGAGAGTGTCAGTCATCATCACTGACTTTGTCTTCCCAGTTTAATGTGACAGTGGTAGCATGATGTTTAATGAAGCCTGTCACCACTCGGATTCATCTACACACGGGAAAGTGACTCACCAGTTCATACTGAAAATGCTTTTCCTTGTCATGGTTGAAACGATCGCTCATTACACTACTCCTTCGCTGCTATAGTAGTTTACCATGCTCCCCTCAGATTTCTAGTCTGAGCACTCTAGCACCATTCTGTAATCTCTTTGTATTCTTACTAATCAATCCTTATCGTTTAATGTATATATCCCTGATATATGCTGACGTCGCTTTCCCTTATCGTCTCATCCTTTGCTAATATTGCCTCAAATACAAACAACTGTCTGATACGGCCACAAAGATATCTCAACATAAATCTGCAGGTATGCCTTCTTGAACTCCAGAATAAACACATTTGCACCCTGCTGTCTCCATTCTCGCAGTTTCTCTTCACCGACATCTTCAGAACCCATGAATGTGTCAATGTAAGTGTTTAGTTTTCGATAGTCTATTACAGAACGCACCTTATGCTTGTTGGTTTGTAGCACGGCCAATAACGGTATCAGTCCCTTGGACGAGCCAAATCCCTTCTCTGTATACAGCAGCAATCAACTATTATCCACTCAGGTCTGCAACTCATGCTCGTACTCTCCCCTCAACTCGCTTGACACTGCATATTCAGACGTTCTATTCTCTAGCTTCGCTGACACATGACCCAACGACCACTTCCAGGCCACAATCCACACTCCCTGCTGCTCGTTGAGATGCATACTCAAATAAGCTTTGTGGACACTGAGTGCCGCACAGACGGGTCCTGCTTCTCCAAACTTAACTGTAAGCGTCCAGTTGACAGGGGCAGGAATGTTTATATTACACATACGTGCAGTGGTGGGATTCAAATATTTTAGGAACAGGTTCTATCTTAAATATTAGAACTACCAGGGTAAATCGGTGCATCCACGTATCGCGGACTTGCAATTTTAGTAAGCTCATGATCATCTTTCTATATGTATGTACATGAATGAAAAATGAAATCAAATACAACTCATTTATTTAGAATTTATTTATTTCAAATAATTCCAAATAGCCACTTGATTTTCATTGTACTCTTTCGCCTTTCGGTTCATATTACGTCAAATATATCTTTTTCCGTAAGTTCAAAATTTTCTGTAAAAAAACACGTTTTATTATTTTATAGATTCTTCTAAATAAAATGATTATAAAAAAAATAATTTCTCGTTTTATTATTTTATAGATTTCTTCCAAATTATTTTATAGATTTCTTCCAAATAAAATGATTTCTTCCAAATAAAATAATTTCTCGTTTTATTATTTTATAGACTTCTTCCAAATAAAATTTTAGAGATTTCTTCCAAATAAAATATAGATATTTTATAGATTTCTTTCAAATAAAATTTTTTTCCACGTTTCCTACGTTTCAAAACAAACTAACACGTGCATAATTTATCAAAACAAAAAAACACGTGACCTACCGGTGTACTTTGGATATGTGAACCTTACGGAGTTATCGAACTTGACCTAACTTTGTCGGGCCGTATGACAAAACTGCCACGTGTGGGGTGCATTGTGAATTTTTTCTTATCAAAGTGTCACGTTTTCCAAGATTTTAGTAACCGGTTCGCAAACAGTGTGACTGTCTAGGAACCGGTTCGCGCGAACCGGTGCGAACCGGCTGAATCCCACCACTACATACGTGTAATATAAACAGAGGTCTTCCTCACATATGATTATGTGAGGAAGACCTCTGTTTATATTACACATACACATCAATCGTGGTCGTATTACGGGTTGTTGTGCAGATCTCGTGGATGCTGCTTCCACAGCAGGCCTGCGTAGCTCCAGTTAGTGTGGTTTCCATCATCCTGCTTTGACCAAGACCGACAGTTTTGTGTTCAAAAAAGAATGCACCCCGAATCAAGGAGTGCCGAGTATGCCACGCCGTCAATATAAATAGATAGGTAGCACCAAACTTATACTCTGCTTGTCCCCAACCTCGTTTCCTGGAAATCTCTGACCAGGTGACCGGTCTTATAATAGCAACAGGTGCAGGTGGTCTGCCCTTTTTGCACGCAATTTTTAGAAAAGTGGTTGAGACCTTTGCACCTGTAGCATTCGGGGATGGTTAAGTGATCTGAGCAGGCTGCACGGCAGCAATGACTGACTTCCCTACTGCATCTTCATCCTTCATAAGAATCTGAGGGCGGGCCAACAGCTCCTCTAAAGACGCATCATCCACCCTGGAGAAGGACCATAGGAACTTTTTAATGGAACCAGGAAGTCCCAGCATGAACACATACGCCATCGCACGGTCTGGCATTCCTCCAAAAAATACTGCTAACTTGTGTAAATCCATCAAATATATCTCAATGCTCTTTCCCGGATGAAATACATGTGCCTCAAATTTTTCATATGAATCTATCCAAGGCAAAAATTGTGAATAGTATTTACTTAATTTCTCCCAGTTTAAGATGAGGAATGACACGTTCAAGCTGCTTTACCCCGATAGGTCACACACCAATTCCAGCTTCTCTAGCCATTCAGTCACAGCTCCAATCCTGTCAAATTCAGGAATGATTTTTGGTCAATCTGTCTGTCCATTTCAGCCAAAATAGTTTCTTGTTTGTCAGCTATATCTTTTTTCCCCCATATGTTTCCACTTCAGCATCTTCCAACAATTTCACTTCCAAATAACAACGTTTTTCTCTGTCACTCTTTGTACTCTGCCTAATATGCAAATCATGTATCAGCATATAATCCTTAGCCCAGTCATGCGCCTTACAACTCTGGCAAATGGCCGCCAGACACTGTCAAGGACGCTTGGAATGGGGTAAGAACCTAGTAGATAACGGCATCAATTGTCGACCTAGTTGTGCAAGTTCGAATCCAGTCAGTTCAATAGCTCCACTTTCACTTATAAATGCTGACAATTTTTTACGTGGTCCCTCCTGTACATGATTCTTGAAAAGAATTTGGGAAACCAATACTAACAACATAAGCAGCTTATATGCCGTGACTGTTTTTCCCATAACGTTGAGATAGTTAATTATGATGATGCATGAAATAGAAAAAGAAACATTCTGCATGTCACATGTTTGCAAACCCTAAGAGTAAACTTTAATTGGATCTTTTGTAAAAGAGCCCCCCACTCCCAAACAGTCAAAATGACAAAATGCGGCTTGTGGTAAAAAAACGTTTTCTTACTCAAGAGAGTGAAATCCATTCATGTGATTGAGTATTTGCATAAAATAATATTTCCCTTATATTTCTACCTTTACATAAATTCAATTCTAGTGCAGTCAAGTCGTCCAACCGATTATGCTTTGCTCTTAAAACAACAGTCATTGCATGAGTCTATGCATCATATTCTCCTATTTCAACCGGGTGTTGACGTGAACAAATTCATTACCGACCTTATCAAGGCATATGCTATTCACGTGCAACCGGAGCATCAAGAATACTCCTTAGAGCATAAGGATTGAAGTTGAACCCTGAAAAATGTATTTTCATGGCAAGTGAGGCCAAATTTTTGGGTCGGATCGTCGACACAAACGGATTCAAGGCAGATTCGGAATATGAGCTGAGAAGTCTGATCGGACGCCTGGTATGGATCAGACAATTCCTTGACAGCCAGCTTCACGGCTCCATAAGGACTGACACTTTCTCTCAGCTATTGGCTCCAATACACACTTTGAACAGGGACAAGATAAAATTCAGTCGAACAAATGACACTGACCGCGCATTTGAAAAAATCAAGAAATGTCATATCATTCCCGGACTTTACAAATCTGTTCACCTTAATGACAGATGCCAGCAACACAGCGTGTGGAGCAATATTGATGCAAGAAGCGCCTGACGGCAAGAAAAAAATAATTGTCACTGCATCACACAAATTCAGTGCCACGGAGAAGAACTGATAGACAACAGAGAGAGAGGCATTCGCCATAAAATGAGCAATTCTAAAATACGATTATTTCTTACACGGTTTCACATTTATTATTTTCACAGACCATACATCCCTGATATACCTCGATCAAAGAGAGTTCAATAACATCAAAATTAGGCGATGGCAGGAGGAAATCTCCTCCTATAGGTTCATCCTAGAATACATTTAGGGTGAAACAAATGTGTGGGCCGACATGCTTAGCAGAAGTCGAGATGCTGATAAGGCCAAATGTATGCCGGACAGCTCACCAGCTGGACGGCATTCAGATTACGGAATACAGGCCTTCATGTATACGTACCATCCTGGTGTAAGGAAGGCATTGATAACACACAGCTCACGCGAGTCCACCACACGCAGCAGAACACAGAGGCATGTAAGAATTTTACAGGAGTATTTTTAGCCCTCAGCTCCGAAATAGACACAGCGACCGACAGCCTATGTGAACGAGTCAACATAGCAATAGAGCAGTCATCAGACGAGACACTGGCAAGAATAATTAAGTCTCTGCACAACGGGAAGTTGGACAGCAGTTTTAAGATTGATAAACAAGATCATAGAGCCGGCTTGTTTATGAAACACATCAGTCAATTCTACCTGGAGCCTGGCACATCAGTTCTCAAGATAGTAACATGACGCCTAAGCTGGTGGTATCCTACCGAGTAAGGAGTTCATATCTACACCAGGCACACGACTGTATGAACCACTCAGGAATATCGCACATGTGAGACCCTCTATAAGGTTGCTGGTGGGAATACAAACACAGAGACAAACAGGCGTATGTAGAATCATACGCCAGGCGGAAACGGAACTACAGTCGACTGAGTCACTTGCGATTTAAAGACTCCATACAGACAGGCTATAAAATCTTGTTACATCGGCCGAAAAATCAGTAGTACACAATTCTCATTTACCATGGATAGGGACGTTTGATGTGGTTAAGTCAAACGAGTCCGTTTTACTTGCCCAGGATGGCAAGAGAGATCGAAAATGGATCCACCGAGCTAATGTACGTCGCATATTTCCGCGACCTGACCATTTGAATTACGATCTTCCACCACCCATGGCGGATAAGCAGACCGTTAACAGGCATAAACCACCTGAAGCACCCATGGTCCACCAAAAGGATACATTCATCCAGGCAGGTCAGGCTACACAGCAGGCAAGGACATTGCCGAATCACTCTACCAGGGGACAGCTCCCATTTCGTTTTAGGGATTTCGTAATACCAAACCCATCATCAAAAGCATACCCAGCAGACAGGAAATGGTAACCTATGCGTTCATAGTCCAAAATATGATAGGGGGTTGCGTTATATCCATATATTTTGCCCCATAAAGCATGAAAAGAAGAGTGTTGCACATGTTCCTCTCCAATAAAAAAAAACTACGGTGCAATTTGCCAAAAAACGAACAGATTAAAAATTCGGGCAGGATGTAGTCTAGACAGCTAGAGGCCAAGAGCCGGGAGATCAGCCCACACAGTATGCGGGGCAGAAGTAGGGCAACCAATCAGATTGAAGGAAAGCTTGTTGCTAGGAATGAAAGGCCCTAGAGAAATAGCAGGAAAAGCCGGGCAAGAGGAAACACAGGGGGTCAGATTTCAGGAGTGGAGGGGAGATGGCGTGAAGATTCACTTCAAACCGAAACAATATATCCCCGCATACTAGGAAAAGTGGAATTCAAAATTTATTGGCTGAGGAAAATACAGCGACGATTTTACCGCTGTCTATTGGACATAAAAAAAAGGAAAAACCCAGTCCGACAAAGTTTACAAGATTACCTATAGCTCGCCACACTAAAAAAAACTGTCCACGAATGACGGACATCAGGATCTAAATTTCTGTGATAATATCCTTCATGTAGCCCACAATTCCACACTAAAAACTATCCGATAAAGACGGACATCAGAATAAAAAAATTCTGTGATAATATCTTCCACACAGCGTGTAAAATATCACATAAAAAAAACTCTATAAAAGGTATGTGTCCTATGAAAAAAAAATCAATATTTTAATTCGTCCTAATTTGAACTTTCGTATTTTCCAATTTTTTTTACTCCCAACTGATCAACCATTCTCAGTCTTAACAAAACCAGCCCATCTATCAAGAACTCCCCTAGAGCAGAGCAGAACTTTTAGTTGATCATTTTGAATTAATAAACACTTGTTATGTTTACATAATATCGCCTTTGTTGATTTTTACAAGTGTCTTAAACATAAAAATGTTTAAAAATTGTGATTTTAATGTGTCCCGTTTTTTTCCTCCCATGATTACTTGCTTGTCTCATTTTCATCGTTTTAATGAAAATAAATAAATAAAAGTCGTTTTCACTAACAGCGAGTCTAACATGTGATTTGCAGGCCCGATTATAAAATAAAAGATAGGTGACACATATTGTGAGAGGAGCGGGGGTATCCAACTTTACACATTAACATTCGTGGCTGATTTACACGTTTGTAACATTGGTGTCAAAGTATCACGTTTATAATATATATATATATATATATATATATATATATATATATAAAGTAGCTAATTGAAGTAAGAAATATGTAAATAAAAATTTAAAAAATCACAAAACTTTAAACATAAAGTTACTGCTCCCGGACATCACTGGATTTCTTTAGTTGTGTCCGATAAAGTTTGTCATCGTCTTGAATTTCAATTAAATCCCATTTTATTTTGTGTCTCAGCTGCAAGTCTGAATGCAAACAACTGTTCTTTTTTCAGACGATGCAAGAGCTTTTCGACACAGAGAAATCTGTTGATCTTTTGCGCAAAGCAATCCAGATGAAGGAAGGTCCGATGAAGGTTGCCCAGACGCGCCTTGAAGAAAGGAACCACCGGATCAGTGTTGAACTCTGTAACGATCATGCCATGAAAACGTATGTATAAAAAGGTCGTATTTTTCTTCATTATAGCGTTTTACTTGAATAAAGAGACAGTGTATGTGTTGATAGTAGATTAGTTAGTAGGGTCGTGTCTGTCGACACAGAAAAATGTAACATTTTGTATGTAACGATGTTTTTGCGATATTAATTGCATGTATGACTGTTATTCTTATCTTTCCATCAAGTCCTGTCATTCAATTGACAAGAAAAGAAAATATACAACAAAGCGAAGATGTGCTAATGTGACACAATTAGAAGTTTGCTCGTCAAGATTAAACAATTAATTGAGTTAAATTAATTATGAAATAATTAATTAAAAGAAATGGGGGTCAGCAAACCTTTGGGGTGACCAAATATTGCCAAATTTTATTTTCCCAAACGATTTATTTAAAAAGTCTTATTCTTTGTGTTTGAGTGACAACCCGACAAATTCGATTTTGATTATAAATAACAAAGTTGAAAAGGTGCAAATCTGAATTGTTTTACCTTTTAATTTGTAATTTTAATTTACAATAACACAATGATATCAGGTTGAATTAAAATAATTTGCTTATAGCTAAAACTTGTATTGGCAAATTAAACAGATCACACTAGAAAAAATTAAGGATAATATTTGAATTATAAATGTCAACCATGAATTGAAAAAGTAAAAAGCAATTGTATTTCCGATTTGAAAGGTTACCAAGGGTGCACCTGCCATATCTGATAAATATACTTCCCTATCAACAAGAAAGTGTTATTTTTTAAATAAGACTCACATACATATTGTGGCTCGGATTTAAGATTCACTTTATAGAGTGAAACAAAGGCTCTTATTGCCTGACCAATCATATGAGAGCAGAAAATGCAACAAAAATTGTGGTTGATTATGAATCATAAAACTCATCTCAAGTAAAGAGCTGCCTAGAACACAGTCAGTCAGTTCGAGAGACACAGACAGACTGAGAGAGGGACAGAAGTCAGCAACAGATCGAGACAGAAATTTAGAAGACTAAGAATATTTCCTTCTAAATTTGGCCACCTTTAAGGGACAACAGCACAAAGTAAATTTCAAAGTTCCCCAACCAAGATGTAACACCAGTCAAATTACTTAACTTATTTTTTCTCCTCAACAAAAGAAATGTAACTTTTCTATTTTATAATTGCTAAACACCTGTGTTCCAATAAATATTTCTTCTTGTTCACAGCGAGTTTTTTCTTGTTTTAGGGTTGCAACTGAATCGAGCACTTACCCAAGTATTCAACTAAATTCTGCAAGTCTTTTAAACACAGCGTGGGCATAGAATGATTGACATAGCAACTAGTCGGAATGCATGCGGTTCACATTGTAGTATTGAACTATATTTGGTGCCGTGGCACCGAGGATCGGACCACATATATATATATATATATATATATATATATATATATATATATATATATATATATATATATATATATATATATATATATACAGGGTGGGCAAAAATAAGGGTCCTATTTTTAAAAATTCATAACTTTTTTATTTATTGATTTTTTTAAATTTTTTTTTTAGAATAAGTAAAGGACCCCTTCCGAAGCAAGCATGAGCCGTATTAGCCCTAAGGAACGTACCCTCATTTAGAAAACATTATTTTTGCTTAAAAAACTCAAAACAGTGTAAAAAGCAATACTTTAGTTTTTGTAAGTTTTAAGAAGTGTTTTTCGGCTAAAATTTGTTTTGTTTATTTCAAAAAATCTCGGAAGGGTCAGTCTACACACACATAAAGTTTGGTGAGTTTAACTTTTATTTTGTGGAAGTTATTCAAATTCAAGTTATTCAAATTTAAAGATAGGGCCCTTATTTTGGCCCACCCTATATAATCTTGTGTTACTTCCACAGCACAACCGCATTATATTACATCACAAAAGATCCATCCTTTCAGTGTATTGTATGCTGTTGCAGTAGTTATGATATAATCACTTTGCATTTAATAGTTCGTTGTTGGCTGGCAATAATGTGTAGGACGACTGCTACTGACAGCATTCGGTTGAGAGTATGTAACGTTGTGGCCCCTTATCTTCTTTACGAGCATCACATACGAAAGCCTATAATGTTATGCTGATGTTGCTTCTTATGGTTATGTGTGTAATGAAACTATTATATTATTAAAGGATGCCACGTTACATAAAAATGAAATCATTATTTTCTTCAGTCAGTGAACTTGTCTAGCATTTTGAGAAGTGTATTCTTCCACAGATTTGTTCACAAATGAAGAGTCGAAACAGGAAAAAGGTTTTGCGTTGCTTAATTTTATTGCTGATGTATGGCGACATTATCTTACTCCTACACTCATTTCTTTATATACAGTGAGCTCCTTACCCCCACTCGTAGGGAGCAAAGCACAGGACGTCATTGCTACTCTGTGTTGATCTTTGCTTTGCTGTCGTTTCCCATCGGTTACTGTATTTATCAAAATCTGTTTTTGTTTTACACATTACTATCCAACCAATAAAACGTGACTCACACATGTTTATTTACTATTAATCGATTCTTTATTAAAATCAAAAATGCATTCGCATAAAGTAGTAAAACTTTAACAAAATAATTACGAAATTTAATCCATCACAATGTATTTCAGTTTCTTCGTAAACAAGTCAGCTATTTTAATCTTTTGTTAATAGTTGGAACCCTTCAAAATTTGAAAATAATTCTAAAGCCTTTAAACAGTCTAATAAAAAGTCATTTAAACTGGTTTTAAAATTCTTAATAAATTCTCATTTAATTAAAAGATTGAAAATTTTGGAAGTGTTTACACCCAATACATTTTCAAATAAAGATTAAAACAACATTTAATAAAGATTAAAACAACATTTGATAAAGATTAAAACAACATTTATACAATAACAACAATTAGTTTAATAACAATTTGTGTTCAATGTGTTTAATTATTAAATTTAATGATTAAAAAAATATTGTAATAATAAAATTTAACTTTCAAAATCCTATTAAAAACACTCATTTTGTAAAAATTAAAAAATACTTCCGGGGGATGTTTTTAACGAAAATACCGTGTAATTTACACGGGTGAAGCTCATAAGTATAAATTCACAAAAACTGTGAGAAAGGGATTTAGCTATTTTCATTTGGATTTTTAATACACGAGATTGACATTTTAATAACAATTTTTCTCCCTGGACAAGAATGACTATTTTTCTCCATGCACGAGAATAAGTCTTTTAAACAATTTGTCTATATACATGATAAGGACTTTTTATAACGATTTCTTCATATAGTGGTGAATATGTACTTGCTTTTCTCAGCCACCCGCCTATATGATCCCCTCCTCTACACATTCAATACTTAACCTGCCACCAATTATTTTAGACACATAATACGTCCTACTTACTACCAATATCATTTTCACTCCTACCCTAACAGATTCCTTCACTTTACTTTCCCCTCACTACCACTTCCAACGTTTTAATATATTTAATCGAACTTCTGTTCAATAAATGCTTATAGTAAACAAAGAAGAATGACTCTCATCAATGCTTCTAATTTAAGGTAATAACCTTATTCCTATTTATACCGACTGACACATACATGCACATATATATATTTTTGTTATACATACATATATATAAATACATATATATATATGTACACACACATACACATATATATTTTTCACCCTAGCGCCAAGTCGTGGTCTCCACAGGACCGAGCAAATGATGTACAATAGAAACTTTCATCTCATTAGAAGAAAGACGGCATTTCTATCTGTTTTCTGCTTTGTGGAACAGCCTACAAGAGGAGGTAGTGACGCTGTTTACCATATCCAGGTGTAAAGTCGCCTTAGCCAAACATTCAGAGGGTATATAGATGTACACATCTTCTAACTGTCCTTTTACATGGCTTCTTGAACTTTGCTATTTTTTGCCAATATATTTGATTTGATTTGATTTGATTCGTGTGTATAGATAAATAATAATAATAATGATAATAATAATGATAATAATAATAATAATAATAATAATAATAATA